>JBBMKD010000170.1:65580779-65626716 GCA_037834095.1 Argya squamiceps | reverse complement strand
AGAAGGAGAAGGAGAAGGAGAAGGAGAAGGAGAAGGAGAAGGAGAAGGAGAAGGAGAAGGAGAAGGAGAAGGAGAAACCCATTGGTTTGGTAGAATTTATTAGGATGCAGTTGTATAATGGCTTCTGTTCTTGGCCTGCTGAAATGTCCATGAAAACTCTGAGGGTCTTTTCCAAAGTACCTTAACTCTCTTGAAACAGGAAGTGTGATGCTGCATAAATAGAACACAAAATCTGACTGTGCTGGATGTGACTAATTTATTACATACATTCTGTTCTCCTGATCTGATATTCCACCATTTGCCACGTGAGATCATAGCATGCACTGGAAGTGAGATGGGTTGTTTCTAAACAATTGTGACAATGAAGCAGTTTGATATTCAGATCTTCAGTTGCTACCAGGAATTTTGATCATGCTTCCCTTTCTCTATCTCTACTTTTCTTCCTGTTTTCAACGTAACAGATGAAAAGATGTCTCAAGGCCATCTGCAGAATTAAATTTGAGATTATGGTACAAGTAGGTGCAGCACCAGTTTATTTAATTTGTTTTGAAAGAGGTAAAAGGAAAACAATCTTACAGCCTCATCACTGAAATCATATTCCAGACGTGTGCTACTTCATGCTATTTTTTTCCTGAAATTCAGCTGAATTTTGTTATCAGCAAAGCAAAAGCTGATCTTCCAAACTTAACATAAATTCTGATCTAAATCCTTTTTTTACTTGAAGCCAGACACAAAATACATTTTTAAACACTGCTGCTCAATTTACACCCTGGCTATTAATGTTTCATCTGACTGTTCTAGTCCTATTCATTATTCCTTCAGACTTTATTAATGCACAGGACAAATCCCCCAAGTTTTGCTTTTCAGGCAGCAAATTCAATTTTGGTGACTCTACATGAACTTTGAAGCTCTGGCTGGAGCCACTCACTAGGAACTGCAGCTCCTACTTTGTAGAGGCTTAGTCTTGATTTTGCAAAGAGCTTTTGTGTAATCAGTCAATTAGAGCTGTGACCAGTGATCCATATCAGCAACTGATTGAGAGTGCAGGATTGGTACGCTTGGAATCCGGGTTTCAGCCTTTCTGGTTAGGTAGTGGCTCTCAAACAGCACCAATGCTGAAGACATTACATGGATTTCTTCAATTCCGTGACTACAAACACCTATAGTCAACTCTGTATTAACTACAGAAGTTCTGGACATTATTTCTTTCAATATTTCCATCTATGCTTGCACTATTAGGAAATCCTTCTCCAATAATTTTCTGTAACGTCATCTGGAAGTGTAAATAAATGCACTGATACAATTACAATCACTTAAAAACAACTAAATCCTGCCACTACAACTCCAAGTGTATTGGTTTAAACTATGACACTGTGTAGTTAGATTGTTTTATCTCTTTGTAGAAGCCTAACTTTTAAAAGAATATTAAGCCAGAGTAAATTTTGCATAAGTGGGTGCTTGTTTAAAGACCACATATTTAACACGACACTTTAATAGCTGCTGTTCCATAAGAAAGAATAACTGGGGAAAAAACTTCAGAGCTTAGCATTATATTATAGTTTCCCATTTCAACAACCCCCTTAGATCATGTTTGCTGAGATCTCTGTTGTATAAAATGCTCACACAATTACTGACAGTAGATGTTGAATGCAGATATGTTCTCCACTACTTAGAATGGCATGGATGCCTTTATTTGCTGTGCATAGTGCCTGCCACTGCCTTTAAATACTAAAATGTGCTATAAGTCACTTGCAGTCAGTTTGACTTAAATATTGCTAATTAATATCTGGCTGTACTTTTGTGTACTTTATAATGGAGGAGTCAGCAGAGCCTGAGCAGTTGTGAGCTTGTCGTGGGAAGCCACTCACAGGGCTGAAGCAGCTTCCACCTTGAATGAATGCCTGAGAGTAAAAACAGGAAGGAAAGCAGCATGGACACAGAGCAGCTGGCCTTGTTTGCTCTGAGATCCAGGGATTGCTCCTGAATTTGCCCATGGATGTCAGGTCTCAGGCACAGGGCTGCTGGAGGATGCCTGAATGCTTCCCACAGAGACCTCAGGGGTTAGGTGGCAGTACAGGGGCAGATGAACAGGGATTTGCTGTCCAGGCATTGAGGAGGCAAATCCTTCATGGAAGTGGCTGTCCACAAGGAAAATGGCACCAGGAGGAGCAAGGAGGGGGATGGGCCTGAAATTCAGATGTTTGGAGAAACCAAATGACTGGATACAACAGAAACTGTTTGGTAGTTAGAGAAGGGAAAATCCTGGGGCTCTGCCACTGGCATTCACTTCTGCCATTTCAGCTGGCTACATCAACTGTTCTCCAAGAAGGAAATGTGTTCTCAAGTTTTCCCCTGAGAACTGTCAACTCATCCAGCTCCCCACTCCAGTGCCAGACAACAACCATCAGAGCTGGCTTCTCAGCACCCTCTTTACCACAAAGGTGTCTCTGGGAGGGATGTACCCCCACCTGCAGTGCCTTCCTCCTCCTCCCCATGGCAATATGTGGTGTTGAACAAGTTCTGCATCACCTTATGAGACACCTGTGCGAGAGGTGTGCTCTAATTTCTGATAACCAGTGTCACATCAGCCTGCCTCACTGCCTTTGCACCACAGCTGGCTTCTGCACAGGTGCCCTGGGGCACTTTAAACACTTTGGCATTTCAAGGGAAAACATATTTAACTACCTGAACCCAAAATGAAGGTGGGTCAAGCAACTGGACTCTCAGCATGGGAGAATGGCATTCAGGCCACACACAAGCCCATGAAACACACTTTATCTGGGTGTGTAGCTCATCTTTTCTCCAGACCATGGGTACCTAATGCAAAAGCCAAGTACTCTCTGGAGCTAAATACAATGGGATTCATCATTGTTTCTCTAAAGACTGGAAAGAGAGAGGGAGAAAAGGCTCATTCTTTCAAAGCATGGCTGCAGAAGGGAAGGGTCTTGATTTTCCATTGCTATTCTCTTCTAAAAATGTGACAGAAAACAACCAGGTTCTGGTGAGGACCAGAAGTAACACTTTTACCCATGGGATCTTGTTGATGCTGTTTGTTTATCTGTCTCCACGGACCTGACTTGGCTTTGGCGGGAAGGGTGTGGGCATGCAAGGACACCTGTCCTGGGCTCACATCTATCATCTCCTTCTCTCCTGGGGCATGATGGATCCAGAGTATTTGAACCCCGTGGTTCAGCTGCAACTTAAACAGAAAAATGGCACCCTCCTGTGGCAATGGTTTAAAAAAAAAAAAAAGAAAAATAGCTGTGACTAAATTCAGAGCAGGGTCTAATCCTATCAGCATGTGTTATCCCTGTGTACTCGCACCAAAGTAGTTTCATGAGGGATGAAGGTGCTGTTGTGCTTGTACAGAAATATTGGGGTTTGAGTGCTGAGGTGATGCAGGGAATGCACCAGAGCAGAGCCAAGGCAGAAAGCCTCCAAGGTCAGGCAGGGAGTCCTGCAGCGAGCTGGGAGGCGACTGTTCAGCTGCATGGAGCCACTCTGGATCCCAGAGTCCACATCCGCACAGCTTCGAGAGCCTACATCCTTTTTTTGGACTTGGCTCTTTTTCAAAACCATAGGGTACAGTGCCTACATGGACTTCAAAGGGAGGACACCAAATGTGATTTGGCCCAGGCAGTTACAACCATTTATTGCCAGCATCTTTCTCAGATACTGCTGCCAAGGGTTAAAATGTTTACATGCCCCCTGATTTTAAATGGACCGGGTTGCATGTCAAATGCCAACGAGAGGGACAGCTGGAGTATCTAAACCAAGAGCTTTGATCTTGGTATCTGTAAAAAAGAGGTCATTTGGTCTCCCCAGGAAGCACAGACATTTAGAAGGTCCCTGTACAACTCATGCAAGTATTTTATTAACAACAATTTCTATGCACATTTAGGTAGGTTGTATTACTACTTACTTAAATTCCTCTTATATATACATGTATATGCATATAATGTATGAATATCTGCAATTTTTGTGTGTGTGTAGGCATACATATACACACACATATCTCATATACACGAATTTGTGTGCTTGTGTGATTGTCTGTGTGTTTTCTAATGTTCCGTATTTCTATGCAGACATACTGATCTGTCTAACTTACTTGCAAACAAATGACAATGATTTAAGCATTATATTTTTATCTCTAAGTCAGTGTTTGCAGAAGTAACCTGCAAAATTTGTCTGTATGAGCTGCTTTGAGTAAACCTGCAATTGTAATAAGAGTGTGTGGTGTTTTCAAGAAGATGCAGGCAATGAAACACAGACTTCATTGTGCTGTAATCAGGTCTGACATTGATTCAGAAGAGAAGAATTCTAAAATACAGTATTGCACAGGGGAAATATTTTTTATTCTTTAGAGGAGAATTTTGTGGTTCGTTCACAATGCAATTAAAATAGCCACCAGATGTTTATGACTTCAGGCAGCAGTTAACTTTAGTGTCTCTGATCGCTGTACTTTGCTTCTTAGTCAGAATAAATAAGTATTTTTCTGTGCTGGAGGAAAAAATCCTTAATTTTTAAACATATGAGGGGGGGGTGTGGGTATGTATTTCCATTTGGCAGAGCTCCTGTTGTTCTGTGACAGACTTCTAAAAAATTATAATCTTGAAGTTAAAATAAAATCTCTCGCCAGGATGAAATAAACATATTTACTCAAACGTGAGATGAAATGTACAGTAACACCATTAAACTGAAGTAATTTGTGAGCAGCAGAATTGTAAAAGACTGTGGCTTTTCCAGAGCATATAATAAACATAGAAAGATACTATTTTTTCCATTGAATAATAGGATTATTAGTATGCATGTTTTTATAAAGACACATTTAAAGAGAGCCTGCTGGGCTCCTATTCTGGTAATTTTTTTAGAGTCTGTTATTCTTATTTGTTTCAAGGCTATTAATTTTGAGGCCACATTATATTCAAATTATATTTGATTACCAGGCTCAGTAAGTGATCACAGTTTGTGTTCCATCATCCGAAAGAAAGTTAATAAATTTAGCTGCACATTAACATGTTGAAAAATAAATTATTGAAGTTCTGCAAAGTAAATTAAAAAAAAAAGAGGTGCAAAATATTATAGCAACTTGCCCGGCACCTTCCCTAAAGGCAAATGAGAGCTCCAGACAGGGGGCAAAAAGACCTGAAGTGTCCTAATTTTAAAATGTTGTATTTCAGCTATTCAGTCATGTCTGAGAAGATATGTTGACAAAGTAATAATTTAAGTTCACAAAATTATGAAATGCCTCAGATAATATGGAAATAGATAAGAGATTTCTATTAATGGGTACATAGCAATTTTCAATAGTTAAATAACTATGATTTTCAGAAACAAAATTATGGCATTAGAAAAACCCTGTAGAGTAGAAAGAAAACAATAGATAGTAGGAGAATATCTAATTTTGGGGGTGTTGGTAGGGTCTTGAAGGTCTATGTCCATGCATAAAAACTGGCAGTTTCTCTCCTAAACTGGGCACTGTTGTGGATCTCTGTTAATGGGGAACCCTCTAAACAAACAAGCAAAAGGATTTGAATTTTCTTAGCTCTGCTGAGCCCCGATTACTCAAAGATTTGATGTTCAGTCCCTTGGGGCATCCAGACATGATCCCCAGAGCATGGAGCCACCAAGGTTACTGCTCCTCTTGTGAAAAAAAACCTTGCAAAATTGCAGTGGGCTCATTCTGGCTATTATGCACAAACATATCAGTGACTCTTCGGGGTCAGAAAAGAGGTGAAGTGGTTGGATCCCCCCCAAACTCCCCCCATGCTTCCCTAGGCGGCTGTCAAAGTCTGAAAGCTGCTGCAAAGTATTTCAGCGGTGACAAACAGGCATTTTTCCCACTGAAAGGCTGCTGCTCTCCCTATTCCCATCTTGCTGGGTTTCTCTGGCAGTTGCTGATGCCAGGAGCCAAGGCTCTGGTTGTGCTCACTCAGCTCCAGCCCCACAGGCTCTTAAATGGGGGACTCAGAAAAACCTGAAGTGACACAGGAAAACTCTGACGCCATCCAGAGCCACATTCAGCACTAACTCCTCAATGTCTCTATTATGGCAATCATTTAGATTGAGAGAGAAAGTGTGAGGTTTTAATTTAAATTAAAGTACACTGTGGTTTTAGGATCTACAAGTCACAGGGTGCTGGGTTTGCTGGCGATGTTGTTCCAGCAAATTTATAGTTCATCCCTCCTGCCACGCTGGAGTGTGGGACTGAGGGTAAGTAGGAAGGACTGCAGCAGGACAAATCACCCAACAACCAGAAACTGTATTTTTGTAGAATACAAGTGAGTCACACTTACTCAAGCCAGGGCATGATGCCAAAATCAAGACCAGCAGGTCAAAAGCAAGTCACCCTTGCGTCTCACTGCAGGCTGCCTGGGCTTATTTTGCTCTGTCTCTAATCCTGGAAACTCAAAGTAAACTCTGAATGAGCAACAGTACTCCTGAGCATGCAGGTCTTCAACAGTATTATTTATAAAAAAATGATTTTATTTTTTTTAACCAGCTTTTTGGTGACTTAATAATATTTCTTGGTAATAGGGTTCAGGTGTAGAAATATATCACAACACAAATCCCTGCCCCAAGCTGCTTTCCAGCCTCGTGTGTACAAACTGCTGTGTCTCAGCTGCCACTGTTCTCTCTCCAAAACCCAAATTTTGTGATATTTTATTTTTAATCTGCTGTATGTAGGTGGCAGCAAGTGTCTAAAATCAGTGTCTATCAGTTTAGCAACATCTTCCAGTCAGTGCTGCAGAATTGTCCCATTATCGTGACTATATTTTTTTCCTTGCTGAGTTCCCTTGTTGCATTTTTATTAATTTCCAGCATGAATTACTTACTGTGATCAGGGGAAAATTATGTAATTTGTTTTGAAGGTGGTATTTCCTTCTGTCTTTTCTCTTACCAGTTCTGCAAGAAGTTCCTTATTGTTTTGTTATCAGAAGTTAAATAGCAACACCTGATTTCACAGCCTGAACTTATTCACAGCTTACTGTGTTTTGTCCTGTCTTTCCTTCTCTCTGACCCCTTTTTGCTGGTGCTCACTTCAGCTTTAGGGTCTGAGCCTTGCAGACACTGCCCCACTCAGACATTCCCTCTGTGTCAATGGCACTGCTCAGTTGTGCAGAGTAACCCAAGTACTTCAGCTCTTGGAGAGCAGGACATGAACCAGCAGTGATCTGAGTATAAACCAACCAAGCAGGCTCCAGAAAAGCTTTTCTGATCCACAGTGATTTCAACGTGCTAAAATTCACAAAATGCAAGGCAGATGTGCAGTGATTGGGAAATCATGTTGGCCACGAGATAAGAGAGCTGTGATAACTTCTGACCTTCCTTTTGATGTTCTCCATGCGATGCTGCACCGCTAGCAGGGTCACCTAATGCAAAACAATGAATAAGCAGGGAGGCAAAATGCAATTGGCCAGCATTCAGCAATGGTTTCAAAAAGCCTGTTTTCAGCCCACTGGAAGCTGTAGCTGTTTGTGTAACAGCATCCCTGTTGCCCAGAAACAGCATGTGAGACTACTGAGTGTCTGCAGAAACTCATATCTGGTTTGTTTGGTTTGGATGTGCAGGAAAACTGATTTTTAAATGTTACTTCCACTTTGAGTCAGTGATTACCCTGGTACTTTTACAAGCCCTGCCTGGAAATGGGATGTTAATTGTTGTTAATGAGTCTGTCCACCTGAGTAAGCTCTGCAGGGCAGAACTCACAGAACGTAATTCCTCTATGATGTCTCCAGAGTCTGCACTGCTGACCCTGGTGTCTCCAGCATTTAAGAGCAATGGCACCAAATCTGCTCCTTCAGACCTCAGAGCTTTCTTTTCATTCCAGGACAGTAGCCAATTTCTCAGTCCCATGGGATTTTTGGAATGGACTAAAGGCAGGGTTCAGCTCTTGCCGACATCTTTGGCACAGGGAGAGGACGCTGGTGATTACAGGGCTATGGGATCCTGAATAGGGAAAAAGAGTTTGGATATGGAGCTGGAGATCCATATTTCTATGTAACTTAATCTATGGTGTAGCTGTGAGTAAAGGTGTACTGAGTTGCTTTATCCTGGTGGCATTTTTTTTTCTGCATTGACAACTCCTCTTCCAATTGCTCCAGTTAAATTTTCATTGATCTTTCCTCTGCTACAGTACCTTAGGACCTATTTTTATGGCATTTCTTTGCAATCCATCAATAATGTTCTCTTGTGGGGAATGTTTCATAATAGGTCCCTATTGGGCACCAGGTAAATTAAAAAAAAGAACTAAAAAAACTGCATAAAATATTCCCATTTGGGATAGAGAGAAGACCAAGTCTGCGCAGTTTGAAAGACAGTGAAGCTTTGTATTTTGCTTTAGTGGGTGATACCTGCCTGAGCAAGTGTTACGGCATTATTCACATGGAAATAAAACAACTTTAGGACCAAGGTTTTTTGTCATAGCTGATAAACCCATTTATTTGCCTCTAGCTCACCAGGCTTTTTGTACAAAGTACAAAGTCAAAACTGTCACACGTGGCATTATTCCCCAAGTTACTCCAGCTGTCCATCCAAAGTCACCACAAGGCTGCATTATACCATGAATTTCTTAATCTCATTCTCCACTAGAAGAGCCAAGTAATGGGTGGGGTTTTTCAAACAGCAGGAAATGTCACTGGGGCTTGGCTGCTTCAGGCCAAGAGGAAGGGCTAACGAGCTCAGAGACAAGAGCCCTCTTGGAAAATTCCCTGTGAGCAGCTGCTCAGCCACGGGGGCATCGGATCCGGAGATCAAAGCCGGCAGGGCATCCCGTGAGGAGGAGGGCAGTGATTCAGCCAACCACCCTTATGGCCAGCAGCCCCTACAGAGGACCCCTGTTCACACTGTCTGTCCCCTGGGGAACCATTCATCTGGGCAACATTGCATTCCCCACACAGAGATATTCTTTATTATTCTAGATTGATCTTTTCACTCTGGGCACAATGTCCATATGTCTCTGTGTTTCCAAATTTCTGCAAGAAAACAAAGTTTTTCTGATGGCAGTAAGGTTTGTTCGCTCTTGGGCTCATGGAGCCTCATGTTCCCAAGTCCAACATCTCCATCTCGCTGGTGGAGTTACTTCAGCTCAGTCATCCTCCAGAACTGGAGACTGAGGTGACTTTTCATTGATGCACTGTATCATTTTCATTCATGTTCATTCAGTGCTGGTCCCTCACTTTAGGGTAGGATTTATCTTGTTTATTTGTTGCATTCTCTAGGCTGAGTTAGTCCCCAGCGCTGTGGGATGCAAAGATCTCTTTACAGAATAAGGGTGGTTTGCAACCAGTCATGGCATCTGGGATGGGCCAGGGATGTGCTGCTCTTTCTGGCCATATCCAACAGATCTCAAATTTTAAAAAAATAAAGCAGAGGGAAAAAAAAAAAAGCAAAAAAAATTCTCATGATATACAGTGAAGAAATACCATGTTGCATGTTACTGAAGCTGTAGTTAAAATCACCTGGGTTATTGCTCTTCACACAGGTAACTCCTGCTCAGAATTTGTTTGCTCATTGCCCAGAAATGGTGCCCTCAGACACAAAAAGGTCCATTGTCACTTTGTCCCCTTTTAGTTCATTTGACATGGTCTTGGCAAAATGAAGACAGTTGAAAGGCACTTCTATCTCCTGTCACTGTTGTTATTAAGGGACACGTTCTGTACAGTGTCCAGCCCATGGTTAAAAGCTTTTAAAATGTTCTTTGTCATTACCGTGCTACTGTCGGGTTCAAAGCAAATTCAGCTGAGATGGGATTTAAGAATCTAATTAACAAGAGTCCCATTTTGTAAAGAAAACGTGGTAGAGGTGAAAAGTTAATGTCGCTTTTATTAAAAAAGCACACTATTTACAAATAATGTGTATTTGTTTGCAAATCAAAGTTTCAGTACTGGTAACTTATTATTCCTTGTTATTAATCATATTATTCCTTGCAGTGAAATTAATATTTTCCCCATGAACAAATGCTACTTAAAATTACAACTCAAGTGTCTGAACAACTTTTAAAATTCTGATCAAGATTTTTTTTTGAAGTTGTTAACTTTAAAGAAGTAAATCTTTTGAAACTTTAGATAGGAGAGTTTTCCAGAAAAAAAGAAATACAAGAACTGATATCTGTTTATGGTCAGATTTTATTTCTACAGTCAGGATGAATCTATATCTTCTGTCTTAATTGGGACTAAAATCTAAAAACAACCATAAAAGTTACAACATCTGCCGCTGTGAATGGAAATCTTTGCTCTACAGAGGTTTTGTAGATCAGACTGGAATAATTTTCAACTTAAATTCATTTAACTACCTAGCAACTAAGGAATAGCTTCTCAAATGTGCTTTTCATATTTAATTCTATTTATATATTTTTAGATATGTAAAATATAAAGGCAGACTTTGGAACAAGCAAAGTGAAAAATGGTCACAGTAAAGGTTCACATGTCGAACCGTTGAATGTATTAATTATTTTGTGCTTATTTTTATGCTAAGGTTATTCCTGTAGAAAATAAAAATATTTCAGGATTCTCACGAAAGTTGAACCTGGACTAAATTAATAAAAGTTAGGTGAAAATTACAAAATTATAATCTGATATAGGATAGTTTTATGCTCACATGACTTCTAATAAGCAGGAAAAAAAAATAAATTACACCCAAGTTTTATACAGCCTTATGTTAATCACCAGAAATGTGGCAGCCCCAATTGTAGAATTTATTCCTACATTTAATAGCTAACAATATTATATATAATGTATGAAGTATTATACTATGTAAAAATATTTTAATTTAAAATTAGCAATATACAACTTCTCACAGAAAATTATTTTTATATATTTGTTCCAATATTTTTGAGAGTTTATTCTTGATCTAGTATAATAATTATTATATTAATATATAATAAAAATATTATAAAATACTATATTATATTATATTATATTATATTATATTATATTATATTACATCAGAAGATTATTATTAAATATACATTATCACCACAACATGTTATATATATATAAAAGGTAACCACATAATTATGTTTAAATTGCTTATTAGTTTTCAATATTTCTCTACTTTTAATAACTATATTTTCAATATTATTTTAACTTATATTTTCATATTATTATTATTATCCTCTTCAATTTTGAGGAATAGGTTAAATTTTTAGTGGCCTGTGGCTTTAGTGGCTTTACTATAAGCTTCTATGTCCAAGTCATATAGCACTTATGTCTCTTTCCATAAAATTCTATAATTTTAGGAAGGAACTTTTCTTTATTTTGTGACATAATGTTACCCTTACTGAATATATGTGTTGCCCTACATGGGCTGGCATAGTCCAGTTGTATGCCGTGTGGAGGTTTTCTGAACTTGCATATAAGAAAAATACACTCTACACAGCTCTAGATTTTTTCAGATTTTTTTTTTGCATTTGTTACAAATTATTTCAATATTATGGAAGAACGTACACACACCTTTCTATTCTTTCACAGTTACTCAGACAAAGAAAGATTTAACAGGAGACAGAATAAATCAGGAAAGGTTAACTTAAAAATCCAGAGGATTAAGCTATGTCTGTTTTCTTTTACATTCTTTAAGTAACTTTTAAAAAGCCAGAAAATATTTTAAAAATTGTGATAAATGGTTCTACTACCTCTGGAGAAAAGAAAACAATTATGCACAGAGTTCTTAATTCCGATTTTTTTCTCTGTGTTATTTTCTTTCTATATTTTGGTACAGAACTTCCTCAATAAATTGAGTAATATCACAAATTTTCACTTCTGAAAAAGAAAACCCATCCCTCGTTCTTAATACATTATTTAAGATCCACTGCATTCTGTCCCCCTTTCCTAAAGGTATTCATAAATACATGACTAGCTATTACAAGAATTGAAAATCCTCTGGCTCATCTATGGTGAGCCCAAAGGCCAGGGATGACCTTAAAAGAAAAATCCTAAAAACTGAAGCTTTCACTAGAAATAAACATCAAAGCTTTTGATTAAATAATGGCTTTGGGCCTATTGAGGAAAGGAAATATTGTCTTTGTCCTTCCTCTCTGAGGTCAGTCGCAATCATGGCAGGTTTCATATTTTATTCCCATTTCCAGTACTTTGGACCACTCTGCCTGGATTCCATCCAGTGTCCTTTCAAGCCTGACCAGTATAAGGTGAATATCAATGCAAATAAATTCAAGGGCAAAAGCATGGGGCACTGACATGTCCGCAAAACAAAAAATAAGACTCTACAACAGCTGTGTGGTATCAGTTTTGCTCGATGCTGCAAAGACCTGGGGCATTACGCAAGCTGACAAGAAAAGATTTGATGCATTTGATAGCAGGTGTTTAGGAGGGATCAGTAATGTCAAGTGGCATCACTATGTCAGGAACATCGAGTTTCAGGAGAGAACAAGAAAGGAGAAGATTGTGGACTTCCTAACAAGGCAGTGACTTCCATGGTCCTACCACTCCATGGGCATGCAGTGAGGCTGGAGGTGAGGGGAAGGTCTTGTGAGCTGAGTTTGCTCCTCCTGGCTTCTCAGCCCAACCTGAGACTCATCAAAGGCTTGGGAAGACAGTAGAAATCTCTTGTAGATTTTGACTTAACTTCTCTGCTGAGGATGAAAAAGCCTTGGGGCAAGGAATGTTCTTCTGCTTCTCCAGAGTGTAGGACATGGTCAGTACTCACTGACCCAGTGGAAGAGGTGAGGAGAGAAAGAGGTGAATGGAAAATAAATAAAAGACATCTTTTTGCAGGACTGCTCTTCAGCAGGAATGTTCATGTGAATCAAGGATTTCCAAACCAGGCCTCTAGGGGTTTGTAATGAAAACTTAGACTACGCAGACAAAATGGGCTTTAACAGACTCTGCAGAGCCAAAATCTACAGCAGTAGGCTCAGTCGACTCCAATGAACTCCCAAAGATGTAAGAGCATAGAAGTCCCCTGTCGTTCACATTTTCTCTCAGAAACAGACTTTCTGCATGTGGCTGAAGAGCATCTCTCAGTAAAACACAGCCCAAATAAGATAACTTTCAACAGATGGTAACAAGAAATACTAAAGCCAGGCCATATGGGTAAAGTGGACCTGTTTGAAACAAGCGCAGCCAAATGGATTATGATGTAGTAATGTGTGAAAGAGGTTGCACTATTGTATGGACTATCTGTAAGTGGAATTCTTTCATGATTGAATCAAGAAAAGGAAATGTACTCTATCCAAATGTTAATGAGAACCATACTTCAAAAACATCTATGTTGAGTTCTTGTATCAAATAATGTCAAAAATATCTCACTGTACAAACTAGGATCTTACCTTTTTGTTATTTATTTTTAAAACTCTTACTGAGGTTTTAAATATTCTCCTTAAAACTGCAGCTGGTGAAGTTTATTTTATTTTTTTTTTTATTTACAATGTCTTTAGACTTCAGAAAATGTAGGTAGTAACTAAAAAGGTCCATTAAGGTAAAAAAATCAAATCCCTATTAGAGGTATATATCTCTGGATTTGAGCTAGAATGTTTTGCTTTACTTTTCCATGAACAGTTTTGGACAGCTTTCCAAAAATAGACACAACTAAAATACAATACTTCTAGTGGTAAAAATCTTATTTTTCAGCAATATCTATTTAAGCTGTGTTTTAAAAGCCACCACAGGAACACTAATCAATGATTCCACAAACAGAATCTATTACAAAATTAATTTTAAACCAACAATACTTACCCCAAGTTATTCTCAGTTGAATGCTTGGCTCCAGCGTTGACTAAAAGAAAGTGAAAATATTTATTCAGGCAGCTAACTGGCCTATCAAACATCCAGCATTTGGGAGATCTCATGACAGAGCAAACACTCACACGAGTGTGAGGACAGCACCACATTTCAGCAGCACCACGGCATGCCAGGGCTCTGCAGAATGAGACCTGGGTAACACCAATGACATTTAGCAAATTACTGCAGAAAACTGATAAGGGCATGATCCTTTTTTATGCCGAAGATCATGCATAATGACTGCTGTGCCTCAGCACCTTTTCATAAATATAGAATGAAAGCTTGTGGCAATATGCTGACAGATGCCACAGAGCAAGCAGTGATTCCCCCTGCCCCAGGCCTGGAAGCTGTACCTGGAAGCCTCGTGGTGTAACACTGTGGCTGATCCCACAGCTCAGGAGGCCACATAACAATTGTGTAGGACAGAAAGTTGTATAAAGATCCGAGTTTTGAAGGATGAGATTAGCTCTTACTGTATTACATGGCAAAAACACAACACGGCCTGGTTCATGCAGTGTGTGGTCTCATGCTGCGTGTGATTCTGTGTGTGTACATGCAAATACACATATAGAGAGAAGGCTGAAGAGAAAGTGTGCTAAAAAAGCTGGTTTAGAGAAATTTATAGAGCAAACTTTGGCATCAGGAGATGATAATTGCTATTAAAATATCTTCCATGTGTGTCAAATGAGGGACTACGCCTGAAACAAGAGGAATTGAGAGAAGCTTCTTTCTCACACCAAGATTGGATCCTGAACTAGGTCATTTGGGGCCTTTCCCACCCAAAGACCCTGGAGACAGGACTCCAGCCAATGGCAGCTAGATAATGGCATGTGATTAATGCAGGGATGGACAACAGCACGTGGATAATCTTCCAGAGAAAGTACATGGATCGCCTGCTGAAAGATGGGATGGGAAGGGTACCACCTTCCTGTTGCATGTCAGCCCCAGAGGATTTGCGAGTTTCAAGATCTAACAGATAATTATCTAAAGGACTGTCAGATTCATGGAGGTGTTTCAGTGACCCCATGCTCTGGTCACACCATGTTTGACCCTTTGGCTAAGTGTGTGTGATAGGAATTGGCCTGCAAGGCTCACCACCAGAGGCCCATTTTCCAGGGCAGCACATAGCACAGCACAGAGGTATCACTTCAGCACCCTATGAACTCCAGGATTATCAGTGGGAAAAGCACATACATGGATGCATCAAGGTGAAGTACACTTCCCTATCTATTTAGTAGTGATGGCAGCTGTCTAATATTTAACCTGAATGTCCTGGAAAAAGTTCATGTTTATGGCTAGTGGAGGATATCCTAAATACCTTTTTCTTCAGAAAAATTATCTGGATCTTCTCCTCCATTGTAGTTAGGAAAAAGCCTTCTTGCTCAACTCCAGGAGCAAAAAGGCCAAATCATCTTGCTTGTAGGAAGTAGCATCATGATCTGGGTATATTTCAGATGTATATTCAGGGGGTGAAGTATAGCAATACAAAAATTAGTGGTAACTGCAGTTTTGCAATTTTAGTATGTTGTTCATGTCATTTACTGCTATCCCATTTGAAAATTATAAGTGCAGTGCTGTGCAATTGTTTCATGCCATAGCCTCTGTTTTTCCTGACCACTCTTCTCCCCCAGACATGGGAGGGCAGGGGCAAGAGTTCCACTGGGATTAAGAAAACAACCCTGACTGTGCTTCTGCATGAATGACAGCAGCCCTTTCTGGGAAGTGATTGCACAGCATTTCTTACAGAAGAGGCAACACAACACTTTGTCTGGGGGTTTGTGGTATTCCGGATCATAGGATGGATGTAGCATGGCAGACTAAGTGCAGTGTTAAGTGCTGGAGTTTCAAGTTAAGGTGCAATTGTCTAGATAAGAAAGTCTGAGCATCTTGGCCACAGCCAGATGTTTTCCAAACTATACAAACCCCTTTGACTGGGAACAGCTTTCTATGGACTCTGTTTTTGCTGGAGCAGAGAGTTAAAATCAAATCAATGTATGGCCTCATTCACAGCAAAAGATTTTTGTGGCAAAAGATTTTGCTGAGGCAAAAAGATCTTTAGAAAGAAGAGTGTGGGTCTCCTCCGTGTCTCTGTGTTCTCACGAACTTGGCAGAAGGAAGGAAAAGACTAGACTTAGATTATGACTTATATTTATATAGCTTATAACTGTTATAACTAGTAACTTTTCTTTTGTTAGAATAATATTATTCTGTCAAAACAAAAATTTTTCTGAAAAATATAACTTAAGAAAATTATAGAAACTTTTAAAAGTATTTTATCTATTATAGAAAAAGAAAATAAAATCAGTTTGTCAGAAATATGTCAGCTATACTTAAATGTGGTTGTCTCAGGTGATGGGCAACAGGAGTGAGGTTTTTTTCCTAAGCTGGGATTTCTAAACACATTCTTTTAATTCTAATTGAGAATGGAAACAGAATCTGAAATGGCAGAATTTTCCACAGGATGGAAACCCCAGTTTTGAGTTAGCACTAAGAAATGAAGATGAAAAGTTATAGCAAAAGAGAATTTAACCATTCATAGAGAATAAATGCAGGCACTTCAGACCTCAAGTAATTTTTAGGTGAAACCTAAGGGGAAACCTTAGAGGTGTTCAGGTCTCTTTCAAGGGTGCATGTCCAGGAAGATGCCACTTTTCTCTCTTGTACTGACTATCCCTACTGCTGGCTCAGAGGGACCATGGGGACTCTTTGCTACTGCATCGTTTTCAGAGAGCACTTGTGAACATAAATTCCATGGAGCTTCTGGAAAATGAGCAAGATTATCAATCCTCATGCACACAATGCTCAGGTAAAGAAGGAGCTGACTTGTGGCTGACTTCAATGGGGAACTAACAGACTTCGGTGTATAAGTCATCCAAACAATACCTGGCTCACCATCAAAGGTAGGTGAGGAGGGGACAGGAAGGGCAAGGGTGGCAACATTAGATACCAGAGTAACTTATAAAGGTCTCAAAGAGAGAGTTTCCTTTGTTCCAAAAAAAAAAAAAAAAAAATCTGGCTGATCATGACAGCTCCTACGAATTTACCGTGAGTGGAGGTTCATGCCTCCCCTGCACCAACACAAGTTTTATTCAAGATGATCAGCAGAAAAAACCGTGGTTACTCCTTCACACTGTGGGTTGTGTTGGCAGCCCAGTGGTGCTGTGGAAGTGGTCAGTTTCTTGATTGGCCCAACACACCACTGCTTGCTGGCAAAGAAAGCAATGTGGGTGAACATTCTCCACAGCCAGCTTCACAGGATCACAGCATGGCTTTTGTTGGAAGTGACCTTAAAGACCATCTAGTTCCACACCCCCAGCCACACCTTGTATCAACAATTTGCTCAAAGCCCTGTCCAACCTGGCTTTGAACACCTTCCAGGGAGGGCATTGCGGCCAAATGCTGCTTTTGCTTTTGTCCTGGCCGTCAGAGACTGTTCCACAGGAGTTTAGGGTTCAGGTGTTTTGCAAGTGGTGGGAAAAGAAACCTTGCTATTTCTCTTCTGGCTTCCCTAGTCACATTGAGATTTTTGCTGCTTAGAAATTAATCACTAATTTGTGTTCAAAAAAACCATGTAGTTTTCAAGTTTGAAAGCTTTTCAGCCCTCTTTAGGACATTCACCATAAGAGCAAATGTGTTCTCCTCTACCTCCAAACCATTGATAATTTGGGGTTCTTCTTGCATATATTTTGGACATTTTCACACTGAAAAATTCTGCTTCTCTTTCCATGAGACATTTTTTATTATAGACCTGATCCTCTTCACCTTCAAAGCAAAACTCAAGAGAAAGAAGTGATTTCAAATGAGTCTATACAAAAAGACCCATGTTATTTTTCTGACATTAGGTTTTTCACGTTGATTTTCACTGAAACACTGTGCGTAGCTATCAGTCTGTTGTAATTGATGGCACTGTGATGATATACCCTGTTTAGAGCAGGAATAACTTACATGGCACATAGTTTTGTTCCTAAAACATGCATTTCTATCAAAAAAATCTTCCTGGGTCAAAACTTCTGTGCTCCTAAACTACTTAGGAGCTTAGCTGATCTCATTGCTGTTCCCTCTGAAAGCTGAAAAAGCTATATTGAATATATATATATTCCATAAACAACAAGTGGGAGCCATCATTTGCTGGGTCTTTATTGTCTTTCAAACACAGAGAGAACCCAAAACTCATGTTCATATCTGCATTGCAACAACACAAGATGTACCTAAGTCTGTACCCTGTGGGGAGAAGGAACTCTGAGCCTGGAGGATCAACAGGTTCAAAATAAAGGTTGCCTGTCCTGAGGATTCACAGTCTAAATAGTTGAGCAGTTGTAAAGGAGCTCAGGGTGTTGTTTTTAGTGAAATCCAAGGTGACAGCATCCTTGGAACGCGGCTCTTGTTTGTACAATGGAGCTTTTACACCAACATTTGCACGGCTCAACTTCTCCTCTTAAGCTTTTAAGACCTTGACCTGCTCTGCAGCAATTCAAAGGGCATTGGTGATTTTACTCCCCAAGCGTCTCCTGGGCAAGGAGCACACGGCAGGGGGGAGAGTGTTTTATCAGATGAATGTTGGGCTGGGCACATAACAAGTGCCATGAGTTATGCAGGCAGCCAGAGGAGTGCCATGAGACACGTGCCGCCCTGTCACACCCCCTGCTTATGCCCCATCCCTTGCAGAAAGGGCTATTTTAGGAATGTTTAGGAGAGCTGAAAAATATTTAATTAGTACTATTTTTTACCATCCTGTTTATAAAGTAAGGGGCCTTAATTGCTTTGGTCTATGACGTGCCTTCATTCTCATCAAAAATAGCATGCTCTGTTCATAAGAACATTACAACTGTAAATTCTGATAACTTGAGAACCAGGAATGAGCATCGATATCTAAAAATGTCCCTTTTTAGCAGTGAGAGACAAGGGCTAAATCTGGATATGAAGCTATGGCATTTTTTACTATAAACAAACGCTGTCAATGACTGAGTACTTTGATCTGCTAGACCACGAGCCAGAGTAGATTTGTGGGGAAATATGCCGGTGACAAAGCACTTGTGAGAGGGGAATGGACAGGGCTCAGCTGGGAGCCTGTGTGTTGCCAGATCAAGAAATTAGAGAGTGGATTGCAGATGAAGCTAGGAAAGAATGTGTCTGAGGACATTTATCATAACCTACCTAGGACTTGAGCTTTTTTTCTATTTATTCATCCCCTCAACAATATATTTATTTATTTGTGCACATATACATATGTATACATGAAAACATGTGTGATGCCCTCCTGCCTGTATTGTCACGAAAAAAATTTTGAAAAATTTATAAATAAATATATTATATTAATATAATATATATAAATAAATGTATATGTGATTTTTTTTTTCATCTACTAGATCTGAGAGGGAAATCATCCCCACCAAGGCTTACACCAGTAGCAGAGTGGCACAATGGCACCCTCTGTTGCCCTGCACGATTCCTTTGATAGCTGGTCCCACGTGGATGCATTAACTCCTGAAAACATCTGTGCACCACCTTCTCCAAATCTGACTCCTTACTGCCCAACTTCCCTGTTTGTTTGGAGTTATCCTCTGTTATTTCCCTTCTTAATAAAATCCGGTTTGTTCTTCAAGCCTATACTGGAAGAGATGGTAAACCGTGAGATTAATGAGCAGGAGGAAGCAATGAGAGCCTGAACTGCCACACTCACTTTGAGAATAGCAGCCTTCTGTCCCTGTTTTGTCCTCCCTGACATAGCTAATGACAGCTTCCTGCACCAGTGGCATGAAACACTGAGCTCAGCCCTGCAGAATAGTGATCATTTCTGGGAGATGCTGTGTGAGACGGCACCCAGTGCTTCCTGGAAAGTGATTAGTCCTAATGAGATCAGGTTGTACAACTCTCATGCCACTAATTAAATCACAACTTCTCCTTTTTTTTTTTTGGTTACACAAAAGCTTGATTCATGAATTAAAATACATAGTGAATCTGATTGTAACTCTGATCCTCTGTGTGTTCATAATTAAACAACCATTTCCTTTTATGAATTGAAACAAAATTCCTTCTGGGGCATGGTAAGTTTTCACTCCTAATCATATTCTCTTATATCCATGTGACTACACTTCAATTGCTCATTAATGGGATGACACAAAACCACTTCATTCTTGCTGGACTTTCCTAATTATGACATTTTTGAACTCTAAGGACACCAAACTCTTCTCGTATACTCATTTTTTCTGTCCTTTAGTTTCCCACACTCTGCCATGTTCCTAAGAATAATAAAAGTATCTTGCTCTAACATCATAATTAATGACTGATTTTATTTTGCTGGCATAAGAAAAATTAGATATGTGCTTTCCATTATTGCTGATATGACTGCCTACTTTCCCCAGTGGAAGCTGAAAAAATGATCAAATGCTTTACTTACAAGTGATCACTTAGGAATGATCAGTCATCAAATGTTGTCAACATCAGCAGATTTTCATTTAAAAAACCCCCCATGTTTTCTTGGATAGGTGTTTTCTAGATAAAATCTTTTACACCAGAAGTCTTCAAATCTTGATAAAAGGGGAGGTGAAGAGAAATTCAGAGGGAAAGCAAAAATGTGGCCTAAAAATCAGTTTGGATTTTCATGTACATAATATTTCAGAGTTTACACCGTATTCACTTGCTTTGATACAAAGAAGATGTTATCAAGAAATCAAATTGAGTTTTATCCCAGGCCTCATAAAAACAAGCATGTTTGACAGTTGTGGGAAAGAAGGGGGCTCAAGATGGATCTATTGTTCATGCAGAAAGATCTCATTTCAGAAGTTAAATTACTCGTAATGATTCCATGTTAATTTGTTATTTGAATCCCCTGCAGTCCCACTTTCCCCAGACAGAGCTGGATGATGGGAGATGGTAAGGACGTTATTTAAGCTTTTTGGCTTAGAATAGATCTCTGCTGCAACAAGTTCTGATTGCGGCTGAACTAGATATGCATTTTATCTTCTTTTAAAATTAAACCTGCAGGTTTCAGAATTCAACAAAACCTGATTTTTACTTCAATTTTGTTAGAAAACTACCCATCAGCACAATGCTAAAATGCCAAAGAAAAGTTTCTCTGAAACAAAATCAAGTCCAAAATAGCAGTATTTTAAAAACAGCACATTTCAACAAGATGGAAATTCTTTCCCCTTTTTATTTTCTTAAACTAAAGTGCTGACAAAATCAATACATTTTCTGAAGTGTTTCATTTTGACCAAATTTGCATGTACTGGTAGAATAATGGACCCACTAAACTGATTATGAATTGTTGAGGCTGCATGTTTTTCTTTTTTGGGTTAAAACCCCTACAAGTCTACCGAGACTGACTTTCCTGAATAGAGAAATTATTCTAAGACAAAAACTCCAAACCGAACAACACCCAGAACTGTTGTGATTCTCATCCAGAAAAGTGAGAGATGTCTGGTAAAAACACAATACAGAGCTGGGGACAGCCTACATTAGGAAGTGTGTTTGGAATTCCAAAGCACCATATATGAAGGATAGAGATGAAGGAAAAGGTGGATGGTCTGGAGACAAAGATGCATATGAAGAATAAGATTTCTGACTGGAAACTGACTTGAAGATGGTGAAAAAAAGGCAAGAAGGGAACTCCAGAATCTACAGGCCTGTTTGTGTCACTTCAGTGTCTGGTAAAGTTATGGAGAAGATTATTCTGGGAGGTACTGAAAAACACCTGAAGGACAACGCAGTCATTGGTCACAGCCAGCACAGCTTCATGAGAGGGGCATCCTGCTTGTGAAACCTGAGTGCCTTTTATGACAAGATAACACACCTGGTTAAACAAGGGAAGCTAGTCAATGCAAAATTTTGGATTTCTGTAAAGCTTTTAATACTGTCTCTCATAGTGTCCTTCTGGGAAAAATGTCCATGCCACAGATAGATAAACTCACCATTTTGCCGGGCAATAACCAGCCATGTGAAGCCCAACTAGGGAAAGGGCTGGACTCTGCACCTGGGATGGAGCAACCCTGGATGTACAGACAGATGGGGAATGAGGGGCTGGAGAGCAGGGCCAGGGAAAGGGACCTGGGTGTCCTGGTCAGTGGAAAGTTGAACATGAGCCAGCAGTGCCCTGGCAGCCAGGAGGGACATCCCTGTCCTGGGGACATCAGGCCCAGCATCACCAGCTGGGCAAGGGAGTGGATTGTCCTGCTCTGCTCTGGGCTGGGGAGGCCTCACCTCAAGTGCTGGGGGAGCTTTGGGTGCCATGATATAAGAAAAACATTAAACTATTAGAGAGTGTCCAAAAGGAGGGCAACAAAGATGGTGAAGGGCCTTGAGGGGAAGCCGTGTGAGGAGAGGCTGAGGGCACTTGATCTGTTCAGCCTGGAGGAGACTGAGGGGAGACCTCAGTGCAGTTACAAATTCCTCATGAGGGGAAGAGGAGGGACAGACACTGATCTCTTCTCTTTGGTGACAGTGACAGTGAAGTTGTGTCAGGGGAGGGTTAGGCTGGATATTAGGAAAAGATTCTTCCCCCAGAGGGTGGCTGGGCCCTGAAGAGGCTCCCCAGGGCAGTGGTCACAGCACCAGCCTGACAGAGCTCAGGCAGTGTTTGGACAGTGCTCTGGGGCACAGGGTGTGACTCTGGGGGATGGTGCTGTGTAGGGCCAGGAGCTGGACTGGATGATCCTTGTGAGTCCTTTCCAACTCAACTTATTCTGTGATTCTGAGCAACTCTGTGAAAACACTAATACAATAGGCCAGGAAACCAAAACAGGCCACAGAGTGCTGTCTGTCCTTAAATAAAGACAGATTCATAGCAGGTGACTCCTGTTTTCCCACTAGTTCACAAATATTTTGTTTAGCTATACAGATACCCTGGAGGTGGGGGGCATGTTGTCAGGTCAGAGGACCTGCTGTTGGGTTATATCATTGTTATGAAAGTCATGCTGCTAAGGAGCTTTGAGTTGTACCCCATACTGAGAATTGTCTAAATAATCTGTGACTCAAAGCATCTCTCATCAGGGATCACTGTGAACACGAGCAATTTCAGCTGACCCAACAAGCTAAACACAAACATGTCAAGATCTCAATAGCACCAGAACATTTGTTTTCAATATTCTGAGTGTGAAATCAGGGCCAATGGGCAACATTTATTTGGTAATAGTTTTGTTTGCCAGATGTTTTTTCTCTAATTTGCTGCAGAGCACATGCAAGTATGTACTGGAATTAAAATGATGATAGGAAAGAACCCAGTAGCCAACTCCTGGTTTATTGCACTGTTTGTTTATTTAATCAGTTTATTTTAAACTGATTTTGAAGACAAAAGCCATTACTCCACATTTGCATGTGTGTGAGATATGAACCCAGCCCATTCTCTTAAGAGAACACCTCTTGTAAACAAATAAATTAACCTTTGAGCCCTTTGAAATTAAGTTTTGAGAGTAGTAGGGCAAAAGAGCACAAACTGTAAAGCTCTTCTCCCTCTTAGGCTGAAGGTTGTGGCTTCCAGAGGGAAAAAGCAAAGTGCATCTCACTATGCACTGCCACAGGTGTTGAGGCTGACTGTGATTGATCCTCCTGAAGCTGCCAGAAGACCAGAGGGAACCACAACCTGCAGGAGACACCCAAAACAAGGAACAGAAACAGGTAAAACTGCACCTGAGATGAGGCACAGAGATGCTTTGCTTGGCACCCTTGTAAGGCTCCCCATTCATGCTCCCTCCCCAGCCATACCTATAATGCACTGCAGGAATGTGTTCTGTGATGTAAATCCTTTTCTCAGCAAGTAACTTAACTTTTTAGTTATCATTTCAATTTGGATAACAGTAATTGTTCAGATGGACACATTAAATATGGAAGCTGAGTAATGCTGGGACCAGAGAAAGGTTTCTGACTTTAAATGGTCTGCACTTACTGAGTTCTGTGTCCACTTCAAAGGTATTTTGCAAGGAAATAGAGCTGACACACTGTAATACTTCTATCAATGTATCAAATGTAATTTTAAAGATAATTGCTGCTGTAACACATTCTGTGAAGAAACTAGATCAGGAATACTGAGACACAGCTCAAAATGATAATGTGTCTTTTCCCCCAGGTTGCTAATAGAATCAAAGGAGGAACAGTGCCAGGTTAAAGCAGAACAAATATTTGCAGTGCAACATTTCATTCACCAGCAAATTCCTCAAGTTTCTTATAGATAATTTTGGCTGATAAAGCATTTCTTTAACTGCGAAATTTTATTTGAGTATTTTTAGGAACACTACTGAGTGTGAGCCCAGGAGGACAGACTGGTGTTATTTTTAGAATGCTAACTCCTAGATAAAACCAGAGCATTCCTATTTTCAATACATTTTTTGTAAGTCTTTGTAGTTTATTAGTTGGTTCTGAAGGTTGTATATGGAATGATTTGTCCATGACAAAGATGTCCTTAAGTTGAAATCTCAGATCCTGGAGCTTTGCATACAGCTCTCCCCTTTTTCCTTTTATTGGTCATAACCCTGGGAGGACAATTCCCCAGAGTCTGGGGGGAATTTGGGCCTGAATTTGAAATTAAAGTAAGGTTCATCCACTGAATACATACTCTTATTTACCAAAGGAAGCCAAGCTCAAACCACATCATGTTGAACTTTGGCCATATATTTTATAAGATATGACTTCAAACGGAAGAAGGCATGCCAGCCTAAGAAAATACCACTCTAACCTCCTTTCAAACAGATTTTCTTTGCTTTTCTAGGGTTTGCCCTCTTCACTGCTCAAAGAGTAAGTATTCAGTTGATAAATGGGAGATCTCTTCCATATAAGGTCCACCTTGGCTACATTCACACTATTAAAAAATGTAAATACAATTTGTAAGGGAATCCAAAATTTTCTAGGAACGCTTACACTTACAGGAGTGTCAAATTCTTCAGACTGAGCAGGGTCTGTCCAGATGGATTAGCTGGGATATGCGTGCTCACCTCACCAGAGGAAACCCAAACTAGAACTTAGGAGGGTTTATTAGCAAATCCCACACACACTGAGTTATCCTTATAAATACCTAAGGAATTAATTTATAGGTTAGCCCAGAGTACAAAAAGAGGAATGCACTGGTTTTTCCACAGATGGTTATGTGAAAAAATATTTCTCCACCAGTTGTTATTACTTTGAGATAATATAAATTGCTCCTGGCTTCTACAAATGGGTTCAGTGGCAGAGGCAGTCAATCAAGAAAGGCCTTGCTCTGGATTTTAGCTGCACTTTAGGACAACAAGCATAAGTGCTTCACTAATATTTAAGATGGGATTCATTGATGTGGATATGCTATTTCATACACATAACTTAAAAACATCTTTTTAAAAATAGACAGTCAATAAGTTTTCTATCTGCAGAAGATCCCTCATAACCCCTTAAAGAGCATGAGCATCTAAACTCCACGAGAGCAAGCTCCTTTCTATTCATCCCTGATATTATTTCACACTGAAACTGGTCAAATATTGAAATACTCCATGTGCAGCCTTTTTTTTTTTCTTCAAACAGTTCAGTACGAAAGATAGCACTTGGTTCTGTAACTCCCTGTAAGCTCCCTGAAGCTTGTACTCATGTCTGGTTGCTGAACTGAACTGCTGTCTTCATTGTTGCCAGCCACAGGGGCTCTAAAAATGCAGGTCTCTGATAAGTCCTATGGAAAGTTGTGGATGGCATCTACATGATGAGAATCTACATTTGTAGTTCCCAGCTTACTGCCCAAATGTGATATATGTTTTTATTATTATTAGGGCTGTAAAAACAGTAATTTTACATTTTTTACAATATTTAATGTGATCGTTATATTTATATTAGATTAGATAATATTGCAAAAAGTGCAAGGGGGAAGGACCCTCTTTATCACATTGGAGGTATTGTAGCAGGTTGGGGTTTTGGGAAAAGGAGGAGGAATTGCACCTTTCCTGAAAGCAAGAGCCCACCTGTATGGGGAGGCTGCCACAGACAGCTCTGCTGCCTTGAAGAGGAGAGGCAAGAAACTGGTCTGCAGCACCAGTGAATGGAAAGGTCTTAGCAGAGTCACAAACTAGACACCAAAAATACTGAGATTTTATTCCCCAGAATTACTGAGCAAGTTCTTCCTCAGTTTTCACAGTTGAGACTCATTTCAAGGGTCTGTGTCCCTGGCTTCCAGGCAAAGCACTATGAACAACTGGATGACCAGAACTGCACCCTGAAAGTGATCTGCTCATGGAAACTGTCCTGGAATATTGAATTGGACCAGCTCTGTGATGGTCATGGTAAGATTTCACAGTTATACTCCAAACCAGCTGAAGCCCCTTCAATCAAGTTCTGATAGCCAACATCAGCCCCTTGAGGTGAACCACGGGGTGAGAACTGTTTGCTCAAATATTCACTGTTCAGTGAACATTTCAAAGTCAGTATTTTGCTAGAGCTGTCCCATAAGAAAAGATTTTTTTACAAAATCAGTGATATTATGATCACCCCCTGTGCTAAAGTCTCTTGCAGCTGCCAGAGTATGCAGTGGTGAGGGTGGTTCCTCAAGGGAAACCTGGGCAGACTCCCATATTTTCTGACTTTCATGCTTCTGCAAGGCAATGCTGTGACTAAGTTAATGTCATTTTTGTCATTTAATACTGTTGCATACTCACATAATTGTTAAGGGACTACACAGTGCAATTTAGCATAATTAAGACAATTACACAGTTAAGCACCATGAGCAGTCAGTAGCCAGAGTATTTGCCCTGGTGTAAGGAAACATAAAGGCTCCATGTATTATTCCTGTGCACCCCTGGGGTTTTGATTGCTGCTGAGCATGAGGATGATCATGGTGCACTGTCAGGCCTTTTTACCAGGGGGATGCTGTTTTTGAAGGAAGAAGGGGATCTGAGCCTACTCCCATCACCCCATATGTTACCACGTGGGAACTTGACCTCCGAGAATGTTATTTGAGCCACACTCGAGATCTCACCAAGGGAAGATACTTAACACATTTCCTCTGCATTTTACATCCATCTGAAATGTATTTAGCTAACTTTTGAGGTACCTTGCATGTTAAACCTTGAACCACAATTGTAACGTCTCCAGTTTCCCTTATTCACACACTATTTGATTTGGATGACATATTTTTATAATATTTATTTTTCAGACCATTTTGAGACTCTCATGTTAATGCCACAAGAACTTCAGTCTCCTGTATAATATTTCAGACATGGAGGGGGGAAAAACAAGAAGAAATAAAGAAAAAGAAAAAACAGCCGTCTGCATCCACTTAAACTACATTACAATAAAGCTCAGTAAAGATCCGATCAGCAGTTTTTTAGCCTGCTCTGATTTAATATGAAATAAATTAGTGGAAAACCTAAAGGCTGAAAGGAAATTTTCTTGCCACTGTTTAAAAAAGGACATGAATCCTTTAGCATAATATTTACACACATTATATTAAATACTTTCTGCAAAGGTAAAATTTAGCACTACCAGCTTCAGACAGACTGGGAAGGAAATTTGTTTACACTTAATAAATCTGATTTTGAGAAGAAAAAGTTTTGTTCTTTTTTCTTTTTTTTTCCCCTCCTGTGTATACACTAGCACTGACAGAAAATCCTTATTTCAAGTTACGTAAACATACTCATTAAAAAACTGCTGAACACTTAAAGGAGAAGACACAATTTGTATTGTATTTGGCTGTGTTTTCATCTTGGCCTTCAGAGTTGCTATGATTTGTTATCTCTGGTGGTCCACAAAGCTTTTGAGATTCTTGAAGCACCATGGCTTTCAATGATCTCTATATCCCAGCAAAGCTTTATTCGTGATCATTGCGAGTAGATTTGGCATGATCTTTCTGACAATATACTTTAATATTTGGGAATGAAACTGTCTGCCAAGACATATCAAATTGTCAGATGTGACATTTTTCACCAGAAAGCACTGGCCAGTTTCTCCAAGGAAAATTTCAGGGTCCAGGATTGAACCACTATTCAAAACAAGAAGAAGAAGAACTCCACAGTCCCCAGCCCAGCTCTTTCAGAATGTTTTGGAAAACAAAATATAAGTCTCCTGCTGTGTTGACCCAGAACAAGGACACAAAATTACAATCCCAGAGCCTCAAACCTTCAACTTTATCCTGGGAGGAGGTGTGAGGTGGTACAATTTAGCCATGTGGAGATGAGAACATTTTGAAAAATCAAGAGAGCTTTCATGGAATAGAGAAACAGTTTCCTACATAGCTGCAATTAAAACCATGCCCAATCCCTTGAAAACACATACTGTTTATTAAGGAAGTTACTAAGATGTGCCATAGCTCCCAGGCAGAGGTGAGAAAGAAGTCTTAACTCACCATCTACTTCTTTCATCTGAGATTTATCATCTAGCCAGACAACTTGGATCATTAGCACATCAAAGATCTTAAAACATCCCAGATGAAAAAAAAAAACCTTCTTTAAGACCATGGTGTTTCAAAGATCAGCCATGTATTTGTAGATTTTTAAGATCATATGGAAACTTTGCAGTCACCTTCTCTGACATCTGCAGAGCATAGCCCAGAGGAGGCTGCCCAGCAATTCCTAAATTATTTCCAATAAATTGTGGTTGACTCAGGGCATCTTTCTCGGAAAGACATTCAGTTTGATTTAAAGACTATAAGCAACTGAGAATCCACTACATTCTTTGGCAAGCTGCTAGTCACAAATAGGGCAAAATCTCACCAACTAAAATAGGAGTTTTGTCTAGACTCATATTTAATCTGCAGATTAAATATTTACAAAATGTAGAATTATTAAATATTCACAAGACAAGTAGGTTGTAATTTACTCCTTCCAGAAATTATGAGACTGCAATGATAAGTAAAGTAAGAAATTGGGTAAAGTATTAACAGGTTTGAAACAACTTTTTAAAGTCTGATTAAGGTGCACAAATATTCCAACAAGAGTATGAGAATGTTCATTCAAGACACATTGTTTATGGTTTTGAAGTCTAAAATCTTAGTGCTCAGAGATAGCATCTATTTAAAATATATAAGCAAACCATGGCATAAAAAGTCTGTTCCTTGAACTTTTCTCCCAGGACAGGTTTTCTAATGCCAATAAGAGTCCTAGAAAAACATGAGCAACACTCATTCCACTAGTCAGAAATTGTTTGTATGGTAAAGATTTCCAATAGAAAACTAATTTTACCTTGCCATGACCCCAGTTTTGATCAATTGCTTTGCTATACTGACAGGCAGAAGTCCTCAGTTAGCCCTATGAAAAACAGACAGCCATAATGTAAACAGAGTTTCTGTTTACTCTGAAGTCAGAAAATTCATTCCAAGAGAACAATAAATGTGGGACCACATGCATTGTTTACTTATCTTTAGGAACATTGTTATTCCCCAAACAGGCTGACTACTTCTTAGTACTCCTGCTCAGCTCCTTTTGCAAATGCATCTCATCAGCTTCAGCTAATTCATCACTGTGGTTTGACAATAATCACTGACTTTCTTTCTAAAGATAATCTGTGTTTAACGGCTCTGTTATATAATATGCTATAAGCCAAGAATATCTTGCAACATTTGGAAAGGTAGGGCAGTAATGTTCTGCCAGATTCCTCTCAGCATTTAAACATCATATTTTACATGCCAAAAGTTCCTTCAATTAATAATGACTTGCAAGTTTTAAGATGGATAATTTATATCTGAAAACTATTAGGGAAGGCAGTTTATAAAAACTTATCTGTATTTTGGGAGACATTAGCACAAAAAATGTCACTGAAAGAGAGAGCAAAAAATGGACTGAAATTCAAGGATGTGTCCTGGTCCCTTGGGAAAAGTCAGTGATAGTTCAGAGCCAGTTTCCTTCAAAGATACTTCTGGAGAAAGAAAGATTTTTCGGAGACATCCCAGTGAGTGAGTTCTTGTGGGCTTGAAGAAGCAACAGACAAGAGTAGAGGCAAAGAAGGGGTTTCAGATCAGTGAAAAAGAGCTTCCTAGAAAAGGGAAAAGACATAAAGCTGAAAATCCAGAACAAAAAGAAGTGGAAGTATATCTAAAATATTCACAGGAGAGAGGATTAGAGATTAGAGAATAAGTTTAGAACCTCAAGCACAGCATTAAGGGTGGAACCAGAGCTGTCAATGAACTGGAGGCAAAACACTGTCCTCCATATTTCTCTAGCTGAGCAAAAATGTCTGTTCAGATTAGACAGAAAACAAGGGTCAGGATTAGAGAGATTCATCATGAGAAAGACCTGTCAGGTAACAAAGAGCACAAACCCCATCAGCTGTAGTGACAAGGAGCCTGTGTGGGGCCAATGGGCTGGGTCATGCTGACCCCAGTAAGCACTGTCAGCAGACACCCCACCCACCTGGTGGGAAGTCACCCCACAGCTTTTCTGCAAAATCAAGGATCTGCCAAGGATCAGCAGACAGCTGTCCAAGCCCTCAGGTCAGAAGAGAGATGCAAAGCTTTGTATAATTCCTGTTGCAGTTAGAAAACAAGCCATATATTAATTATTTTTATTCTTGCTGGCATATGAGAAAACACTATTGAGGGAGTGGCCCTGGTTTCTCTACCTCACAAACAGACACATTGTCACTAAAGGAAAGGTGTTACCACAAACTTCTAAACTTCCCCAGTTGTGCACTTAATGACACTGTTGCTCGCCCGTTGCCTGGCTGAATTATTTTACCTGATTCCCCTTTGATAGCTGCCTAATTATCCCACATATCCTCCACAGAGAAGATCTGTTCATTATGGAAGGGGGAAAGGCATGCAAGGACCAGTCCCCGAAATCTGATTTCCTTGAATATTTCTCTTCCAGATGAATGGACAAATATGATTTCCCACAAGCTCAATGAGGAAAGACTTAAAGGCTCAGAAAGAAGAGGCCACCATTGAAGTCTGCAGTGTACCTCTAGTTCAAATAAAATGAAGAAAAAAAAAGACCTATATTTGCTTATAACCTAAAAATTGTGCCTGTCACCATTCTGATTAATTAATTTAGTTTTGCAGTTTGGATTAATTACAGTGAAAGACACAAATGCACTTCATAGACATTAATATCTGTGGTTTTATGACTGTTAATTAATAAATAATTAATTACTGCTATTTCAGTTTCTCCAAGTGGGAATAATCAGGCACAGTAAGCCTTAGGCACTATCAGCCACCCAATAGGTCTGTATAAATGTGATGGAGTCAAAATATTTCATTATTCGGCTGAAAGTTTTAGTCTGAAAGGGTACGGTCTTTGGTATGTGGATATTTCCAAACCTGTCTGAAGATGATGGGTTTGGTAGCAACATTTTATTCAAGATAAATGGGAGAGAAAAAAAAAGCTCTTTTGTTTAACAACAGAAGTTACTCTTTGTGTAACTCGTCTACATGTCATATAGGTCTGCCTTTGGTGGTTTGTCTGGGAACTGAATGAACACCTTAAATTTTGCTAATGGGATGGCAGACCTGGATGTGTCTGCACAAGTGACAGAAACAACCAGCAGCAGGCAGAAAACACCACAAAGAACACCTATAAAACAAAACCACCAAAAAGGGGCGGAATTACTTGAGAAGGAACGTGGCTTTGTGAACAAAGACAGTGACTCCAGTTCATTGCTGCAGGTTTCTGTGAACATGAAGGAAACAAGATTGCATTGAAGAAATACAGGTCACCAATCTCTCCTTCCAGTGAAAACAATATCGCAAACCAGAAACATTGGCTATGAGGCAGGCGAATATCACCAGAGGAATCAAGTTTCCCAGAAGAGAAAAGATAAGCTGATATCTGCAATCAAACTGCAACAAACAATGGAGGTACTCACAAAGCTCAACAATGGCCAGAAAATAATTAAAACAAGATCTAAACAATTGCTGGAGCCCTCTATAAAGAATCTGAGTCAAAATTCCATAGCTTCCCAGAAAAGGCAAAAATCTGACCATGTCTGGGGACAGAATAAAATGTGTCTGAGCAGATTGAAAAACCCTGCTAACATAAATGCAATTTTGTTATGCACATGAAAAAACTGCAGAAAACTGCACTAAGACAAAACAATAAGTAATATAAAATTGTATCCTTTTTTTGACTACAGCCAGTATTAGAAGTTTAGGGCAAAAGAGTGAAAAAAACCCCCCTGTAAGATGATTCTTCTCCCTCTGCTCTGCTGCCATAGATTCTGGCACTCAGCGGTTGGGGGCTTTTGAGTTGACAAAACACTGAGCAACGAGGGATGATGGATCACAAAGATTCTCGTTGGGAGACCTTTTTCCACTGGAATTTATTAATGCACTTCAGCTGAAGTGGACACACTCATGGATTTAAGGAATTGAAAAGAAACAGCAAAAAATAAAAAAACATTTTTCTAAGTACGTGAAAGATGGAATCAGATTATGTAAAGGAATTTCACTCAGAGGGTACTGATGGCTCTTCCTAATCCAGCTTCTATTTGTGAAGATCAAACAGGACAGAAGGCATGTGTCAGCTCAGGGTCAGGCTCTTCTGGAGGCACACATCCTAGCTCACATCCCAAAAGACTGGTTGGGGTTTATGTCTGAACAGAACCACCCTGATCATCCCACTTTGAAAGCTGTTGCACACAGCAACAACTTACCTGTAAGTTCATCTGAATCTGTTCGAGGTAAAAGATAGGTAGAAGGTTACAGCTGGATGGGGAGCACGAGAGAAGACCTTGAGTAACAGGACAGATGTCCAAGGAATCTTGTGCAATCTCAGTTTACAGGGGCTTGGATTCAGACAAAGACTTGTAAGATACAAAAGGCTGACATAGGGATGCTTGCCTCAACTCAAACATGTCTCTTAAATCAGAAAAAAAGGCTCAGGATACCTCAGGACATGGAAGAAGTTGCTGTGGTGCTCCTGTTTTCCAGTCAACAGTCCCTCAGCGGGAGGAGAGAGTAAAGAGGCTGGAAGATGGTATCCACGAGCCCTGATGCTCCATCCCTGGAACGTCTACAGCAAAGGGACTCTAACTTGGCTCACAGCTCTTCTGAGTTAACAGGAAAACAATGAAACTCAGTTCTGGGGTTTTTTTTTCCTTTTTTTTTTTAAAGTGAGACAGAGAAGGAGAGAAGAGAAAAACTGGCAAGTGCAGCAAATTTAGGAAACAGGCCAGATAAAAGTTATTGTTATGAAATTTCTTTGTTTCATGGCCAAGACCATTATATATCTCTGGCTGGCCAGACAAAGCATCATGTGTCTTCAGCAGAAGCTTCTCTTCTACCCAGGGAGCTGGACAGAGGAAAACAAAATTTCAGGAAGGAGCTGGCTTGAACAGACATCGGAGTTCAACTCAGCCTGAACCACAGACAGTCCACCTAAGGGAATGGTACAAGACTCTTGTTCATATTTAGGATACCCTGTCTGTTGTACTGTGTTAGTCTTAAAAATAGAAAATGCCCCAAACAAGGAGAAAATACAACAGAAAAAGACCTGTAGTGAAGTAAAGTGACAACTTTTAACCCTGGGGAAGGAGCATGTCCACCTGCCATGGATCAGGTTTGGATGGCTAAGCCTGTCAGCATTAGGATATTTTTTTTTTTGAAATCCAGATAACACCATAGAGCTTTCTAAAGTCTTTGAGTAGAACTTGTATTTTCATTGCTGCTCTCTGATGGCCAAGCAAGCATGCTGTCAATAGGAAAGTGAGAGCAAAGAAACGTGAGTTAGGTTAAAAAGTTATTTGCTGAGAAACCCAATGGGAAGGAAAAATCTCCTCTTACAGAAAGAAAACAAAGGTTCTGTGGAAGATTCAGCTCTGCAAATGTTTTTCAACACACAGTTTTCTGTGGAGTTTTTTGCTTACACAGGATTTGACTTTACATACAAATCATAGAGAAAATGTGATACAGACTTTGTCACTGCCTGGTAAAGTAACTAGCTCTCCTTGAGAAATTTATTCCCAGAAAAAAATCAAATTCTTCTCCCAGTCCTTTTTGTTCATATGTTAACACTGTTCTCTCACTGTAAGCACTAGCATGTGTACTTCTGGAAACAAACAGGCAAACACAAGTACATTAATATTGGAGATGGCCCCTGAGCCTTTTAAACTTTGAATTCTTAGTGTTTCATTGGGTTTATTAAATTCTGTATATCTAGAAATTCCATGCTTGCCTCTGTACCAGCAAGCTGATCGTGTAATAGTAAGGTTCAATAGCAGTTCATCTGGTTACGTGCATCAAGCCTCCCAAGAAAGACTGGGAACAGCATATTCCATTCCTTCCAATAGAAAAAAACCAAAACAACACTCTAAAAATACAGTAAAGTATATCACAACACTTTCCAAAGTGCTGGGTAAACTCAGGTCCTTCATAAATTCTCATATGTGGTTCCTGAAAAGAAACACAGAAGTGTGGATCTTGAACAAGCCTTCTACATGGCCAAACTGAAAAAATGCTCATTTCTGCTGAAGAAGAAATTTTCAGTTTATAAAAGGTTTCTCACACATTCAAACAATGAAATTTTTGAAGAGGTATTTTGCTTGGTGTGGTCAGAGTTATGAGGAAGAACAGGCTGAATAAAGTTTGGAAGATGGCTCTCAATGCTGTGGGGTCACCCAAAAAAATGTCACAGCACTATTTCAGGTTTCTGCCACAAGACCCAAGAATATGATTTCAGAAACAGTTTTACTGGAAAGAAACTGGCTCCAGGAACCAAAATGAGTATATTTGGAGAAACAAAGGAGATCCACCAGAGACAGAAAGACCTATTCCACATGCTGAAAAGATAATCAGGCAAGAAGAAGGTTTGGATGATATTTGGCCAGATCAGTGGGAGCTAGAATGACCTTGGGGGGTGTGTGTCTGAGTAAACCCATTATAAATATTTAAATCTCTATCATCCCTAAATTAGAGAGGAAACATGCTGTGGTATGGACATGAGCAGCCAGGGCCAGTAACAGACTGGTCTTCAAAAGCTGCAGAGAGCATCAAAAAGGCAGTAGGTGAGGAAGGCCTTGCAGCACACCTAGAGAGATATCAAGGGCACTTTTTGGGAAGGAGAAAGGCCTGGCAAGGACTTGGAACTACAAGCCACTGACTTCTGTTTTGTTATTGCTGCATCCAGAGGAATTCTTTCTGCCAAAGAAATACTAGATTGTCATCTGTTTTTCCTGAGGTAAATAACCTTCAGGGCCCCCACTTGGGCCAGCTGTGTAGACCAGCATGCAGCAATGCTTATTGGAATTACAACCTTACCTGAAGGCCACGTTTGTAGCTGTCAGCACATAGAGATAGTATGGGGAAATTAATCTTGATGCCCAAAGCAGTCTATAGTATTAACAGTTACAGAAGATTTGTAGCAGAAATCCCAGAGGAATTAAGCCCATACACTGAGTGGGAAGCAAACCTAAAATCCTGCTCTCAGCCCAATGCCGTGTTTGATTCTGCTTTTTCCAAATAGTCTCAAGTCCAAATCCACCCCACAAAGACCTTGTGGCTCACTGCTGAAAGTAAACACAGTGTTTGCAAAAGCTTTTACATTTCACACTTTGGATTGAGTGTAAAACCTCACCCCTGCAAAACTCATGAACAGATGCACATTTGGAACAAAGAGCTCTGTACTCACATTTCACTTCTTCATTAGACACTCTCACTCAACTGCTCCATCTCAAACTGATGGAATCAAGCCTTTGTGGTGTGAAGAATTTGCAATGAAATGCAGTCTAGGCCCACAGACTATGACTCCACGCTGAAGACAATTTGATAGATGGTGCACTGACCACACAGACAGGTTCAAAAGAAATCAGTTTGGCATTCTGGAGAATTTTGAAAGTATTTTTGATCAATGGTGTTTGGAAGTCTCAGGAACATTAATTCCATATCCAGTTTGCCAAAATGTCTACCTTAGATAGAATTTATGAGCACATATGTCAGGATATATTTAAAATCCTTTGAGGCTTCCAAGTACATGAATAACACACGTATCATTACTACCTTTTTTTAACATAGCATCATATAAATCAAATGAAAGTGCCAGGCTTTCTCAACTAAAGAAAACCAGTGCACTTAAAATAACAAAGGTAATACTTATTTATTAATGTACAATGTCCAAAATTCCTATTAAAATCTGTCAAGAACAGTTTAACGCAGCACAGTCTCAGGAACTGAAATTAACACATACTTGCTCAGAGGTTAAATCCACCACTTTGCTGTATCGATATTTTTCATTTTAAAGGTTAGGAAGTCTCTGGTTGCTCCTTTGAAAAAGTACAAAAGTACCATGCTGAAAAATAGAAACAGCATCTGAAAGTACCCACTGTCATTTATCAACTGTCTTGTGTCAAGGTACCATTAGGTGTTTATCAACAACGCATTTGAGAATGAAAATTTATCAGAAGCATTTCCTCACACTCTCTGGGATGGTGTCTGTGAATGAGGAGATTATGAAATAGCTCATTAGCCAGTTCTTGCTATCTGATGGGGACTGTTCTCAGCAACTGCAAATGGAATTCCCCCTGCCTGGCAGATTATGGTAGCTGAGAACACAGGGAAGAAGAAGGTCAGCCTTGCCATTTCCATGCTTCCAGCCAGTGACAGACTTACAAGGTCAAAGGCTTGGCATGAACAATTTTATTTTAAGTCAGTTGTTCTGAGTATATATTTAAACATGCAGAGATTCTAGAATGGACACAGTTAAATTAAGTTAGGGCTAAATTATTTTTCCACAACCATCTCATAGATTTACAGGAGTAATTCTGTGTTGATTGAGTCTGAGGGAGCAGAAGAAATCTTGACTGTTGTTCCTTAGATAACCATCCAAACAACACAATCGTAACTTCAGAGTCCACAAGAAGAAGAGAAAGGAGCTTGTTATCTCCTTGGCTGATGATAATATCCTGAATGATAAGGACCAGCATGTCATTCTGCAAAACCCTGACCTTATTCAGAGTTTTCTTGAGGCTGAACAACTGCAGTTGGATCCTGGTGCAATTCTTCATAACAATAATTGCATTTACCTTTCCTGTCAGGGACACTCATTCAACACTTCTGTGAGGTCCCTGGGCAGCAGGCAAAGATCAATTTTGTTGAAGAGCACTGTTCATATATGCTCATATGCAGTAGACATTCTCAGAGTAGGGAGAACACATGTCCTTCAGTTCTGCTATGAGATGGCACCATATTGTCCCTAATGGAGTATGGACTGTCCCTAATTCATGATAGGAGGCCTTCTCTTCTGATTTGGTACAAGAACCTTTGGCTTGGCCAGGGCTCTGTCTGCTTCTGGGACAACTCTTCCAAATCTTCAGGCAAAACTAACTCTCCCTAACTCTAGCTCCTTCCTTTACTACTTCCCATGGGGTTTCTTTATCTAACAAAATTCTGACATCTGGTACTCTTCCTCAGGCTCTCTGTTTACTCTCCCACCTCTGGAAAACCCACATTTCACCTTCTTCCTCTTGCTCATACTTTTGTACACCTTCCATGCTACTCCGTTTTCTTACTCTTCTAATTTTCTGCATCACTCAGTAACTCATATTCTTGCTTAAAGCATGAAAATCTCATTTCAGGCATTCTCACAGTTGTGATGGATCAATTCAAAAAGACCAAGGACAGACCAGGATATTTGTCAGCAGAATAGACAGAGATGTGAGCAAACCAGGAACTCAGCAACCTTTCCCCTTCCTGCATATGTAAAAAGCTGCCTTGAGCAGATGCATTGTAAATATTCAAGTAAGGAAGAATATTATTAATAATCACATCTCCCCTATGAAAGCAGTAAAAGGCCTTTGTACAAAGCACAATCTGAATAATGTTATCTTCTTTCCTGAACTACTTCTGCAGTTTTAATCTGAATCTTCTTTTAGCACTTCTTGCCGTATTTAGCATCACAGTGAGTTTGCCAAATTCAAAGACTCAAATATAAGTGAGGCACCTGGGATCTGTGACATCTCAGAACCAGAGAGCAAGCAAGAGAAAACACCATGAGAAAGACAATTCCACCCCCAAAAACAATTAGCCCATCAGGTGAGGCACACTTAGTGGCATATTTACTTTTGACTTAAACTTTACATGAAATTACGGAACAGCCCAGGCTTTGGAGGACTGCCAAGGCAAAAGGGACAGTTCTGCATGTGCCACATTGTGCTTGTCAAACAGTGTAAACACTGAAAGGCTTATTGTTAGAGCCTCTCTGAGGACGTTAGCAAGAGGAAGGAAAATTGGATATAGTAGGAGATTGCATAATTCTTTGGATTTGCAAAAGGAATTTGATTTGGCAAGTTTGAGCAGCAGAGATGTTGCTCTCTGAATTGGAGGTTAGTTTCAACTAGTGGAAAATGTCAGCTTTGAAACAACAAGAATATGGTAATACACTGTAAGTCTGTAAAGGGATTTCACAAGTGAAAACTGGCAACAAGCAGAGTGATTCCCCTTTATATATTACTTGGGTGAGTTTAAAATAATTAAAATCATGTACCTCTAGAACATTATTTCATCTTAAAATAAATATAAATTAACTCCATTTATAGCATCCGCATGTTCAAACCATTTTATGATTCTATAAATGTTTCTTCTCCTGTTTTGGTGTAATCAGAAACTATTTGTGAGGATTTTTTGTTTTGTTTTTTTTTCATAAATATTGCACAGAAAATGATAGTGGTAACTGCAAAGAGACTGTTTTACCCATCACTGTATAGATAATTCCAAAATTTTCCACTTCCTCCAAAGATTTAAGGGCTGTTGGGAAAAAGGAAATTGGAGGGAAGGTGATGGTAAGAATTTTTCAGTTGAGTTTTCTACCATCTTCCAGTGGGCACAAGCACTGAGGTCTCTGCAAGGGAAATTTCTGCTTGGAGCTGTGAAACACTCCAGGGGAGCATGGCACTTTCTGCCTTCTCTCACTGGCTTTATGGTCGTGTCATTGAAGGCACTTGAGATTTTCAGACCATTAGAATGCCTTGGCTCACAAACACACATATTCCAGTTGATTTTTGGGGTAGTCACTTCCACAAAAGTTATATTCACACTTCCAGCAGAAGCAATAAGGTTGGGGCTAAGCCAGAATAATCTATAGGAAAAACAGAGTGAACGATTTCTCACTTCTCTGAAGAGGGAGGGCAATGCAAGCAAGGTGAGGAGCATCCCTGGTCTTGTGTGCTCTTAAGATGTAGAAGAAGCTGGAATAAGATTCAAAGGCACTGTGTGGTTGGGGCAGAGGAGGGCAATAGCTTTAGAGATGACAAATCAGATATAGCTATGTCTTTCACATTTCTTTGCACTTACAGTGAGCCTACACTGCTCTTATCCATCACAAATCACACTTTGATCTATAAGAGTTTGGCTTGCTTTTCAATGTTTTAGGAACATTGCTCTAACGTGTGAATTACAGTTTTATTTGTGAAGGAGCAGCAACTCAGATTGCTACTGGGAATTGGCAAATCCTCTGGAACTAGTTTCAGTAGAAACTTATCCTAAGAAAAGCTTATCTAAAAGTTCAGCATTAAACTCTGTACAGGAGTTAGAAAGAGCTGACGGCCAATTAAATATACTGGAAACTGAAGGGAAATGTGGGGGTGGAAGAAAAATGGAGATATTTTGCTGTTCCCTGACTGCTGCCCCTGGAAAGTCATTCCATCCTGAATTTCTCCAATGCCATATCCTTTGTAAGGTTTCAAAACCAACATTTAAAATATATTTTTAAGGATAACCATGTCTGAAAGTTAAAGCCCTTTGGGGGAGAATAAAAGAGGGACTTCAAAGTAACAAAATGCTAAATCTGGCAACTTGTTTTTAATGGAAGTAAAAACCTGCACGATTTAATACTTTAAAGTGTAATAAGAAGAGAAATGTCACACGTAGAGTTCAATTTCTACCCATGGATTTGTGCCCCTGATTTAACAAATTCCAACTTAAATGCTTCCACCACAACTGAAAAATGTTTTACTGACCTCGAGCTCATTGTACAGAGGTCCAACAGTATTGCTCAGACTGGGATCAAAGAAGCAGTGGTTTTCAAAGCAGCCAGCCCAAAGTGAGCTAAATCCAGCTGGCAAACGTTTTGCAGTTCAGCAAGTGTTGAACCCCCTTTTTCTGTGGAGTTCTGTTCAGGATGGGTTTTGACATGTTGCATCAAAAGTCTATTTTAGCTTCAGAGGAGTCCCTGGTCTCTCCCTCACTGAAGAATATTGCTGCACATGGTGCTGCAACGACCTGAGTTGTCTTAGATAAGGATTCAGCCTCGCAGGAGGACCAGGCTGAGCACTGTTATTCGGCTACATTCACCCCTCTGGTGTTACAGCTTTCCTTTGGTGCTGAGAAACAACTTTCCACTTGTAAGACTGCATCAAATCATGTAATCGGTGTGTTATTCATAGTTAAATTAAGAGCAATATCTATTATAACCGTATAGTTAAATTTTTTTTTTTTTTTTTTTAATCTTTTCTTCTCACCAATTCAGGTTTCACATACTTAAGCACCTGGTTTTAATATTCTGGACATGAAACATAATTCTGGATGCTGACACCAAACTGATGCATGTCCTAAGATATTGGTCAGATCTGTCTCATAAGGTAACAATGATATAATACATATTACACTATGTTCCAGGCTATTTTCAGCTCTTCACAGTGGGAAACTGCTGTCTTGGATAACACAATGTCTGCAAGTTATTATATTTTGACCATTGAACCTAATGGCAGTTAACAGGGATGTTATGATTAATGTTCATGATGTGTTTTGGAGATGAAAGAGGCACCAAAATGTGATTTCTGATATGGCTGTTGAGCCAGCAGGGCAAACTGGTGAGAGCAGACTGAGCTGCAGTCAGGCGTGAGGACTGATCAGCTCTGCTCAGCCTCTGGTTCTTCTTAGTGTGCAATTGCAGAAGAGTGCCAAGGACTCAAATTGAGTGCCAGGATACTGAGCTGAATGCTTCTGTTCTGGTTTAGCTGGCCTCAGTGTCAGCTGAAATGCAATGTTTGGGCAAAGGAAGCACAGTCTGCAGTGACAAAAGCACAGCTCAGAGCACCTGGATGGGTACCTGAGCAGAACAGGCATTGTGACATGAGCTTGCATGGCACACCAGGGGTATCAAAACTCAAACTCAGATAATGGAAACTCCATTAATGAACAGTGGGGCGCCACTGATCACTTCCAAGTAAAATCACTGGTGCCTTCACATTTAGGACCCAAAAAGCCTGATGTGCAGAGCAGAAAGCAACCTTGGAGGGCTTTAATACACTCACATGTTTGAACTCCTGCCTCTCCCTGCTGGCTGAAGGTCTGGATGATCTCTGCTGACTTAGGAATCAATTATGTGCACAAATCCAGGTGAGCACCTGAACATCTCTAAGAAAAAAGCCAGCACCCAGCCCATGCATGCTTTATTATATGAAATTTAGTTTTCTCACTAAACTTATTAACTCAAACCATAATTTATTTTCCTTTTGGCAGGAGCTGTCAAGACACAGAATCACCTGGCTGATAGTAAAAAAAAGACCACACTCTATCTGTCCTGTTGAACCTGTGCTGCAATAAAGAATTATATGGCCAAAGGAGAGAATAAGATCTGGAAACCAGGTCTTCCCTATCCCATGTGAGTGCCCTGCTGTAGGTTACTGCCCACCTTCCGTAGTCATTCTTCCAGACATATGTCAACCCACTAACAGCTTTGGTCAAATAATTCACTCGAGACATGACTTAGTAGCTGCAGAACTCTTCAGACAGACTAAAGCCAAGACACCCAGACTGATTGACTGAACCAACGTGCTGCTAACACAGCACTAACAACTCAACACACTTGGAAAACAAACAGCAAAATAAGCTTGGCATTCACCAAACTTCCTTTGTCCAGATGCCCTGGAGTCATGAAAAAAAATGATCCACACACACTGAGCCTTTCCTCTCAAGAAACAGCTTATTGAGGCTTTAAATGAGGAGAAAAGTCTCTCTAATTGAGGAGGGGAATAGAGGAAGGATCAGGCAAATTCCCATCTGGCATTTACAGACATATCCACTTTTTGCTGCTCATTACAATTAGCATATCTGTGCCAATGACGATTTGCAAGTCTCTGTCTGTGCTGACTTTGGACGTGTGTCAGCTGCAGGAAGGGTGAACTCCACAGCATTTTGCCATTCTGAGTTGCCTAGTTATCCATATTACTCTCATCCAGAAACCAGGGCAGACAATCAGACATGTCTCTTTTTAGTGCATAATAAGGATGTGGTAAGTGCAGCCTAAGATCCAGAAGTTGGTTAAGGATCCCACTGTTTGGGTGCATTCATTCAGTTTCTGGGTTTTGGTGAAAAGCTTGGCAAAAACTATGAAACTACAACATAGCAACACTAAGTGCATGATAGATGTAGATTATGACACCTCTCAAGATGTTTCCCTCTGTACTGCAGTGTCCCAGATAACTTAGCCAAGCAGATGTTCACCATTAATTTGAGCCATGGAAAAATGCAAGATTCACACTAAAAGAAAAAATATGGAACATGGAAGACATCTGAACTATTCTCTGTTTGCTTTGTCTTGCAAGCAATGAGGAATTTGCTTTTTCTGAGTCAGAGCTGGAACCGGAACAGAGATACCTCACGTTCTGGAGGGATCTCACTATCCAGAATCTCCAGGCACAAGGAAAGATGAGGCCTGTGTCCCTCCCTCAAAGAAATGTCCTGCTTTTCTGTAGGAAAAAATTGCTTTTCTGTGAAACAGCCAGAGAAAGAAAGAAGAGGTCTTCCTGATAGATTTCACTCATTCTCTTGTCCAAGCACATTATTTTGCCCAGTGATGGAAGGAGAAAACACAGACCCAGCTGCCCTCAAGGTGCAACGGCTTCTGGCTCCATTGTCATTCTGGGAATTATGTTTATGTTCCATAATTAAAACCCCCAGTCCCCTCTCAACCACAAAGATTTCAATTTCTATAACACTTCAAGACTTATTTCTATCTAGGATGAAATACATCCCTTAAAGTTTTCTGGGAAAAGTGTTGGTGATAAAAATTCACTATTGTCCGTTGTTGGCACTGAAGAAGGGCTGTAGGAACATGGCATGTAGCCATTCCCTCCCACCTTTCCTTCCCACTGTTAGCACTATCGATGCTGACTCAAATAAATGCATTGTTCCCTGAGGCAGGGAGAATGAAGCTATGCTGAACTGATAAGGCTCCTCCCTGACTATTCACTGCTTGGACTCCGTTACCAGAAAGATGGTCCCCATCTGACTTGGCTGCTCCTCTTGGAATAGCCCCAGATCTTCTCTATACTGCAAGTAGCTTAACCTTTTTCCTTCTCTCTGCAGCAGATTCACCCATGGAGCACCGAAGAATCCCAGAATCATAGAACATCCCAAGCTGGAAGGGACAAAAGGATCATCGAGTCCAACTCCTGACCCGGCACAGGAAAATCCCAAAAATCCCACAATATGCCTGAAAGTATTCTTGAAATTGGGCTCTCTCAGGCTGTGACCACTGCCCTGGGGAGCCTGTTCCAGTGCCCAGCCACCCTCTGGGTAAAGAACCTTTTCCTGATATCCAATCTAAACCCTAAGAGAGCTTCACACCACCCCTCAGGTCCTATTGCTGTTCATGCTACTGTGGTTCAAGGACAACTCAGCTTCTGGAATTGCTGCCCTTTCCAGCTGCCATGTGAAAGGCAACGGTTTTACTGCAGCTGCTCCTTCCACTCCCAACTGAGCCAGACACTACTGCTCAGCTCACAGTGCTCTGGTGGCACAGCAGGATCAGGGACTCACTGACCTGGCTGCCCCTCAGCTTTTCCCTGGGGCCTGGGAAGGGCAGCTCTGGGGCACTGTCAGTGTCTGGCTCCATCCCTCTGTGCCAGGCCTGAGAACAGGACATTTTCTGCAAACTCAGGAAATGGCAGTTCTGCCGAAGGTCAGGGTTTGTGAAACAGACACCTTTTTTTTCCCTTTTCCTTCTTTTCCCTTTATTGGGGAGTTTCTTTTACTCCCTTCTCCCTCCTCACCCCACACTCTCCCTGGGCCTGTTCCAAGAACAACCCTTGTGCCATTCTCTCACACCTAAGGTACAAAGAGCTTCTTTTACCAACCCACTGGCTGCTCAGGATACAAAGAAGTTAAACTAACAATGTGGCAATGCAACAGCCCATTATAGGCAGGTCTGGATGAGTCACAGAACTAAAGAGTAGGAAGGGATTTAAGGGGCCACTTTCCCCTCTCCCCCAAGGCAGCCCATGTATTTTCTCCTACTACATTTTCCAGAGACCTGCTATTTCTGTTTCTTTGGAGTACAGTAAGGTCTCGGTTTCTCCTCAGGAATGGTATTTATTGCCAGGATTTATCACTCCTCGGAACAAGTTTGTCCAGTCTTTATGCTTATTTAGAGAATACACCACATTTAACTGTGGAGTTCAACCCCAGAACAAAATACCATCTGAAAACAGCATTTTAAGGGCACATTTAATCTTGGAAACAGTATTCTACTCTGAAATATTCTAATATTCTACTCTGAAAGTGTTTCTGAGATCTGGCTTGTCTAATGGCTAAGCTCTGAGCAGATTCTGACAGAGTGAATGCTGCATACATTATATGTATGCATATAACGTATGACACAATTTTCAGATACCTGCTGCAGTTTGCAGAGATTTAGAAAGCAATCTTGAAGATTTAGAAGGACAACTGGAATTGTATTCAACTAGTGTATTCAACTGCTTCGAAAAAACATAAAAAACTAGCCCAAAAAACAGCAAAGCAAATGCTAGTTCATGCTTGGGTTTGCACTCAGCCATGGTTAGATGAGTCATCATCTCACCTTTACTGCCATCAGCCATCAGAGATTTCTATCCCTTCAGCCAGCCCTATCAGAGACATCCACCTGATTATCCTCATCTTGCACAAAAGTAAGAGGGAATTTATCCATTCCTCTCTGGACAGAGGTTCAACCCATGCACATATAGTATCTTCCACTACCTCTTGTGCCTCGTTTGCAGACAGTTTTACCTATTTTACCCTGACTAGAAGGGTATTCTCATTGCTCTGATGATCAGGAAAGGTCTTCAGCTTCTTTTGGACTGAACACAGGAGGTTGGTACCATCTCTCTACACGTCTCAGAGCACACACATCATTTGTAGTTCTACTACACTGCCTTAGGCACTGAATAAACAGCCTGGGAGTGTGGCAGCCCAGATGTGTGGTAGGACATCCCTCAGGGCATGGTGGTGTGGTGGGACCAGGAGCATGGTCCCCCTTGCTAGGAGAGCTTGCAGTTTTGGGAGGAACCCCTTGCTGGGCACAGGGGCTGCAGAAGTGCCTGATGGAGATACTCTCGCTCCCCTCCAACACGTGCACAAAGCCCAGGGAGTTCTGTTTTTTATGGGAAGGTGAGGCACTTCCAAGAGTAATAAAACAACCTGAAAGAACACACAGCACACATAAAAATGCCAAATTCAATTTGTCTTCTGCACCTCAAAATACAGAGGCCACTGGGGACTTACCTGGGGTTTTGTCTGCTGTGGCACAACGTTGTCTCACCTGGAGGCCAGCTGAGAATGTTTTTGCTAACAGACAAATAACATTCCTCAAAAGGGTCCATTAAATTAAAGCCCGCTACCATGATCCAAGCAGGTTTGCAGTCTGCAGCTGCAAAGCATCTGCCTGTGGCTGTCCCTGGATTCCTCATCCCACACACAGAGCTCAGGCTCTCCAGGACAAGTCAGGACCTCTCACCCTCAGCATGTCACCCTATTAGGCACCAGCTCAGTAAAAGGGCACCTGTGTTATGTCCCTGTGCCACTGTGCCAACACCATTAACCAAATACCACCCCCATTATTCCCAGTGAGGTCAAAATAATTTTCACATCAAGCTCTGCAAACAAAGGAAGCCCATCTTCTACAGGGTAAATATTAACAACCCTTGGACTATTTGCAATTTAATTAAATGCTTTCATGGAATATTTCCCCTGCATGTGTAAAACCTGCATGTCGTTTCTGTTGAGTACAAATCTGTGGGTGTATTAACTACTGTTAGATAAAACAAAACAAAGAAAAAATAAACCAGCCCAAAATAACTAGTTCTTTAATATTTTTGTTTCAAGTACATAATTTCAGTGCTGAATAGATTAAACTGTCTCACTGAGCTTAGTTCAAACTCATCTACAGTTTCATAACACTAGATGGAGATCACTGTTGGCTGATAGCACTAAAATTACTTGTAAGGTGGTTTTTTTGTCTTTTAGGGATGAGACTTGTAAAAAAGTTTGAATCTCTAACTCTTTTTTTTCCCTTTAACCAAAATTATTATTATGAAGTTCTCTTCAATTTGTCCTGGAACAGCTTCAGTCATGGTTCAATTCA
>JBBMKD010000170.1:65549519-65571551 GCA_037834095.1 Argya squamiceps | reverse complement strand
TACATCACTTAGACCCACACAGGTCTGTGGGGCTGGATGGGATCCACCCAGGAGGACTGAGGGAGTTCATGGATGAGCTCACTGAGCCACTCTGTCACTTACCAGCAGTCCTGGCTCCCTGGGGAGGTCCCAGGTGACTGGAGGTCACCAAATGTGACACTCATCTACCAGAAGGGCCTGAAGGAGGATCTGGGGAACTACAGGCCTGTCAGTGTGACCTTGATGTGCCAGGAAAAGTCATGGGGCAGATCATCCAGAGTGTGATCCCACAGCATGGACAGGACAACCAGGGCATCAAGCCCAGCCAGCACAGGTCAGTGACAAGTAAGTCCTGTTGAATAACTTGATACCTCCTGCTTTATTTCTTCCTACTTTGAAATAACTGTGTTTCTAGATGATATAATGTCTAAAATAGTGCTTGCACATTGAGAAAGATGGACACAACTATTGTCCTGCAAAGAAGAGACGAAAAAATTAACTGATGTGATTGGTCCCCATCTCTGCCTGTGGCTTTGCCAGCATGGTCTGTAGTGACTGCCCAGGATGTCCAGGAAAAATCATATGGGTGCTTTCTTGGGTATTTGAGGTTTAAACCTCTGTGATGGATCTTGCAGACAGGACAAGGTGACGGAAAGCAACCTGAAGCAAGTACTCATAAAAAACAGCCAGCTCCTCAAGAATTACAATAATACTCAGGAAAGTGCTGTTTAAGCTCCAGTAGCAATCACTTCTCTACATCATCCAAATGCTACAGCACTGAAGAGAATTTCCTTTCTGTCTGAGACTGACATCACAGCTTCCTTTAAACAGCCATTACTGCTCCAGATGCTGGGAAATATTTCTTAAGTCAAACATGCCTCAGCAGATGTGGTATCTCACCCTTTTGGTACTCACAGGCAACACATTTTTGGGTGAGTTTTCAGAAGACACTATACATTTCATCCCCCTTTTTCTCTCCCCCCTCAGCAGGCAAACGAAGCTGAGCAGCTCCACAGACTAAGTTTAGCTCATCCTGAAGTGGGAAAATTCCAGACAATTCATTTCAATTTTATCTTCCTTCCTTCCTTCCTTCCTTCCTTCCTTCCTTCCTTCCTTCCTTACTTCCTTCCATTTTTTTTATTGCTCAGAAAATATGAAATACACAGAATAGATGAAAAATGCATTAGTAGCCTCTTTGTTTTTCTTTGGATAACAATATCTAATAAGTTAAACTTAGCCTATAGCAAAGCAGTCCCAGATGGCCAGGTCTGTTCTAAATAAGCTGCTTTTATGAGACCAGGATGTCTAAAAGAAAAACACTTCATAAAAGGAGAAAATGTGCAAGGCAGAAAAAGTCCAGTAAAAGAAAATCTCTCTTACAAAACTACTACTGTTCAGACTATGTATAAACATGATTATCAAAGACATACTTGGGTTTTGTGGGATTTTTTTTTTCTATTTTTCCCCAAGTCTAAGAAGGAAATATTTTAGTCAGATATTATATACATTTCCATTCTCCCAAAAAAAAAAAACCCTCAAAGGTTCTCTTCACTGGATGTGAAAGCTTACCTGATAAAGAGATATTTGAAATCCTTAGCAGTGAGATATGCACTTACTATTTAATATATTAACTGCCAGAATTGCACCATTTTTCTAGAGAGAAAGGTCTCAAGGGTATGGTAATTAACTTCCTGCTTACAAGGAGGAACACATCTGCTTTAATCCATGCAGCCCTCCAACCTAGATTGTACTGTAACATGGAGATTCAATCTGATTTTCCTTGCCTTTTACTTTCATAGAGATCCCAGACTATTCTGAAACCATCCTTTAAGAAACAAACAAGCAAACAGGTAGAGGTTTAAGGGTTTGTCAACACCAGGGGTTAGCATAACTAATGAATCATTCTCCATCAGTCAGGATGTCAATCTCCAAGAATCAAGCGAAACCCATTAGTATGTTCCAAATCTCATTTAAAGTAACACATTCCATGCGCAACACAACCACTGGTATCTGCTTTCTCATTATTTTGTGCCTTGGAGTTGGATTTTCAATTGTCAAATATGATTCACAGTCTTGATGACACTTTGTGGTGAGGTTTTTTTCAAAATGTCTAAACTCTGTTGCGTAAAATGTAGAAGAACATGCTCACATTGCAGCCTGTCCCTCTGTCACATCCTGTCCTGGGACAGCTATTTTCATGACACAGAGAAATCTGTTTCTGCTCCTTTTGATTCTAGACAATGACCTTGAAAAGACAAATGCCCACATTTTCACACAGTCCTGAATGATCCCATAACCTTTGTTTCTTCAATAAACAACAACAACAAAAAAGAAAAATGGCAGTACGTTATTATTCATACACAGAATAACCAGAGATTGCACTAATTTCTTTTCTTTTGATCAACTGTACAGGAATACTATTTCTATGGAGAATAGATAGGTTCAGGTTTCTTAAATGTATGTCTCACCAATTGCTCAAACAGGCAATTGCAGACTAAAAAAATTCCATTCTGAATGGAATTCTTCTGTTTAGGCTGGAGGTATTTTGTTTTAGCAGGGGTGCAGCAGGCACAGTGGTTGGTTTCTTTTCCATGAGAAAAATTAATATGTTTTCATTTCAGGTCAGACTGGGACAATTTTCCTTTTTAATTTCCACTTCAGGCAGCAAATTGAAAAATCAATACTCATCATAGGTTTAATTGCGCTGTCTGTGTTCTTTTAACTAACACTCCAGAACACAACACAGAAACTGGGGTATAAAAATAGAAAATGGAGAGTGGAAAATCTGCTACCCAATAACTTATGCTGCAAATCTACAGCCCTGTGACTTATTCACAGAATCACAGAATGGTTTGGCTTGGAAGAGATTTTAAAGATTATCCAGTTCCAACCCTTCTGCCATGGGCAGGGATGCCACCCACTAGATTGCTCAAAGCCTCGTCCAGCCTGGCTTTGAACACTTCCAGAGTTGGAGCATCCACAGCTTCTGTTACAGGGCCTCACAGTAAAGAATTTCTTCTTAATATCTAATCTACCTCTCTACTCTTTCAGTTTAAAGCCATTCCTCCTTCCCCTTGTCAAAAGCCCCTCTCTGGCTCTCTTGTAGCCCTTTCAAGTTTTGAAGGTTTGGAGGCATCATCTCACTTTTCATTTCAGTGGGTGCTGAATACAACCATCAGGTGAGGGTGCAAAGTGCAGGTGCTACTGACGTAGCCTAAATGTAATGGAGAACTGCTGGGAAAATAGATTTAAACACTGGGAGATGACAAATGTGAAAGGCACAGATTACCCAGTCCATTACTTCACCATGTTCTGTTGAGAGTAATCACTGATTAAATGCTGGGTCATCAGTTTCCAAGCCATGTTTAGCTTTGTATCATCCCAAAGTATCCCTTATCATGGCAGTGTTTGAATGTTCTCAGTTGGCAGCAGAAACAGGACAGTTGCATTAAGTTAAACCTCGGGATTAAATCTGGTCTCCAGTGCAAAAGCAGAGTGATTAGTACTCCTGTTTATAAACAGAGTTACTCTAATCTTTTACTTATAAATTTTCTCCTCCATCTGTTATCCATCAGGAAAGTGAAGCTTTAGGAAATTGTGCAGATGGCTTTAAGGCACTGTAGCTCTTCTGCTAAGAAATGCCTTGGCCTGCTGGATGTGTACCTTGGAAATAGAATGTTATTTTGCCAAAACTGCACCTTTTCTAACGCAAGATCCTGCACTGAAGCCCTGTGCAAGGCATTTTTCACTGCCTCTTCTCCATAGAAAATGGGCTCCATTGTTGAAAGATGCAATGTGCAGTACCTGGGCCAAAGGATTAAAATTTTATCATCTGAGTTTGATACTTAGATTCATGAGAGGAAATGAGTGTTAAGCATTCACTGCATGCCAGGATATATTGAAAGATCCCTTTAGCAATACATGCCAGTATTTTAAAAATAGGTCGCATTGCTAGAGATCATTATATCTTTTTAAAGCAAAGTTTTCATGCCATGCTTGCTTTTTTAGTGAAATGAGGCATTTCCCTACATTTTTTTAAGTTATAGCAGTAGAATGGAGAAAGCAGGAAAGCAACCAAGCGAAGAGAGAGAAAGTGGGTGATAACAAGCCACTCAACAAGAATTCAGGTCTGGGTAGCTTTGGGCTGCCCACACATGCCCATATAACACACATAACAATCACGTCATTGACAGAACCAAAAATAGTACATGGGAAATTATTCCCCTGAGAGTCCTGGGACAAAAAAACAAACAAAAACAGAAACAAAACAAACACAAACACAAACCAAAAAACTCTGACCAAAATCAATGGTCTTCTGACACTGACTTTTGTAAACCTCCAGTTTAACATCAGAGTTCACAAATAATTAGGGTTAAGTCTGTTACAGTCAATTCCAGACTTGGAAAAAACTTTCAGTCTTAGTCAGGTAGTTTCTGTTGTTACAGATCTCTTCCCAATGTGTTTCTGTACATAAACACAACCTGGCAGGCAAAGTACTAAAAAATCCATTAAGATATCATAGAAAGGCTGTGCCCTTTGATAGAAAACTCCACAATCTCACAAGTCAGAAACTTTCTTACTCAGACTCTAGCAGAGTAGAGATCATAGGATTAAAGAGATAGGTTTTCTGATGCCTCACAAGAAATTCACATGAAAGGCACCATAAAATTCACAAGCACTTCAAGAAACAGGGCCTGACTATCTACTGCAACAAACAAATATTAACCTAGCACATTTTCAACGTCACTTTTTCCACATAATGTTCAAAAACCTTGGGTCAGCCTCTGTACAGCATCCTGCCAGAACCATCACAAAAGATATCCAGGGCATGTTCTTTGAGGTTAGTGACTTCATGCAATCAGTCTATCATGGATCGTCATGGCACTGCACATGTATGTGTGGTCAGACCCTTCTGCATTAAATCTAAACCATTCAGTTGAAATCCAGGCTCAAATACACATAACTTCTGCACAATTTTGCATTTTCCACGTTGCATATAATACTGTTAAAGGAAAATTCTCTCTTGTTACCCATCTGTTCTTAGAAGCCTATCATTTGTAAAGAACATGCTTTTACTCACAGAACATTTATATGCAGATTTTGCTTTAAGAACTCTATTGTTTGAAGAAAAGAAAACACATTTTTGAGATTAAGACACAGAATCAAAGATAGGAAATCCAGGTGAAGTTTTAGTTCTGTCTAAAGTTTTCTATATCACTCTAGACAAATCACTTCACACCTCTCTTTCAACTCCGAATCTCTAGGATGAAGACTAAAATGGTTCCTCACTTTTCTTGAGTCTGCAAATGCATATAAAAATGCATTAGAGCTTTTGTTTAGATGAACACTAATTGTTTATTTGTTGGAGCCCCTGTAAAATGAAGCTGTCTTGGCTGGGCTGCTAAGTGTCTCTACAATGCAAATATAAATGACACACTTGATCCATTAGTACTTCAATTTTTCATAAAGTGTGATTCATTTCACCAGCTAAAAGCTGGAAGTCTAATCTAAGCTGGCCTTCTAAACTCTGGTCAACAGAGAGAGGCATCTTCCATCTCCAGAGTATAATTTTTCCCACTGACAGTAGACACCTGGCACTGCATTCCACAGCCAAACATCAGCATTTGTGTCACTCGAGATGCTCCTGCAGTGCTCAGCTGGTCTCCAGGGCATCCCTTGCCACCTCCACTAATCCTGCATGGTCTCAGCACCCCATTGCACTGCAAAACTCCTTCACAGAAACAGCCAAGTGATTCCACTAAGGGAGATTTCAGCTGTTGTACCTAATTTGGGTGTGCAGTGCAGGGTGAATCAAGAGTCCAGGCTGCCTTTGCAGGCCAGGCAGAGGTGCCATCAGTACAGCCAAAGGAGCAGGCAAGTGATTCAGCTGCCCTGGAGCAGATGGCTACATCTGCCAGCTGAAAAGTTCTGCAGACTCCTCCAGCCACATAGACCTTAGATCATCTAATGTTTTGGATTCAGAGGAGTTTTTTGCCCCATTTAGAACGGCACAGAATTTACTTAAGAAATTAATTTAATTTATTTATTTAAGAAATTACAAGCAGTTATTGGCAAGTCAACTCCTCTATTAAAGAGTGCTCCAAGATAAAAAAATGACAGAGTCCCTAATGTGTAAAACTTTCAGCAGAAAGAATGTACAGAGCAAGCAGATACTTACTAATTACAGAGGAATGCCAGCAACACCACTATTTGTTTTAAAAGAAAGGAAGCCCTGAGTGCTAATTCCTTGTAAGAGAAACATCTGTCTCACTGGTATTCAGAAATTAAATTCATGTCCCTCCTTAAAACCTGCACTTATTTGGTAATGTGGCAACCTTAATGGAAAATAGGATTTATATGTCTGGCAATTCAGCTACAAAGTTAATGATAGTAAATGGGGGAGAGAAGGTGGGGTGGGAAGGTTGAAACTGAAGAAGTGGCATCTGACAAGCTTTAAGAAGCATAGTACAAAAGGCAACCTCCAAAACCATCTGCCAAAGTGTCAAGGTGATGGAGTTTTAAGCATAAATAGATTTCTTTTTTACACTATAGACTGTAATACATTTGAAGGCAACACAGAAGCCACAAAAAATAGAGATCGCTGAACCACATGGCACTTGCAGTTACCAACATTTCTGTCTTGGCTCATTTATTTTTGTGCAAAAAAGGCTGAAGACACCACCAGGTGATTGTCTGAGAGCACCCATCTTGCAGAAGCCATGCTAGATGCAATCCATTTTTACTGGATAATCTCAGGATGCTCTGATGGAAAAGGACACCCTGAAGTATGATAGAATCATAGAATGGTTTGGTTTGGAAGGAACCTTAAAGATCTTCTTGATCCAACCTCCCTGCTGTGGACAGGGACATCTTCCACTTGCTCGGAGCCCTGTCTAACCTTGAGAACTTCCAGGGATGGGGCAGCCACAGCTTCTCTGGGCAACCTGTGCTAGGGGCTCAGCACCCTCACAGGAAAGAATTTCTTGCTAATATGTACACTGAACCTGCTCTGACAGAAAGCAGCTCAGAGAGAAAGTTGCATAGAGAACATGACATCCACAGCCCCATGAAAGAAATCAGTCCCTGGATGTGCATTTCTCCCACATCTACTTCAGGTCATATTTAGCACCCAAATCAGTTTTTCTGAGGTCTTTGTTAAAGATGGATTAAAGGCCAGAGCCTGCAAAGCAGGATATTGGTGTTTCAACCCACCTGATGGCCATGAACTTCTTCATTCTCTCAGTTTCAGAGAAACTGAGTGTTTTTGTGTTCCAGTTCAGAAAGGTATTTAACTGCACCTCATTTCAATAAGTGAACAAGGATCTCAAGTTACGGGTAAAGGTACTTTTACAGGTAAATTACAGCAAAAGGTAATTGTCAAGTGTTTTAGAAAACAAAAAGAAAGCTTTCTATTTTGAAGTAATGCACTAAACTGACTTCAGTCTTTCATCGTGTGGGGAAGAGCAGAACAAATTTTCATTTTTGTATCACTTCCTTTGTGAGGAAAAACACAACCTCGTCTTTGATATCGATTCAATGAAAGAATTCACTCAAGATACCAGAAGTAGAGCAAGAAATACCTGCAAAAACAATTTTTAGCTGTTGCACAGATACAACCCTATCTTGGAATGTGAACACACAAGTGGTGCTTCAGCAGTGATTTGTTGCATTTTTGACATCTGGCAAGATTCAGAGAGGCAGAAAAATATATTCAAAACACTACAGTCAGTTCTGATAACCCCTTACTCACACTTTTTCCTCCTTCACCAGTCTGTGAAGGAGGTGTTCACTTTTGTGACACCGGCTGCATGTACCCACTGTATTGCTGCTGACTTGCCTTCCTTGGCCATGGAACAACTGCATAAGACACCTCAGGAAAGGCACCAAAGCATAATTAAGAAGCAGAACAGCAAGACTGCCAGCTCCTAGTCCTCCAGCCTGCTGTGTTGACATTCCTAAGACACCTGAGCTACTCCAAAGCCTCCCCACATGCATCTCTGCATGCCGTGATCAAAGCAGGGTCCCTGGTGCTGAGTTTATGCTCCAAAGTCACAGTTTCTTCAGCTTCCCCCTGGCTGCTAGGGTTCAATGCTGACAATGAGTTCAGCAGCAGGGCTGTGGGACTATATCCTGGGCTGGGGTATGGGGAGCCAAACGGTGCCAGTGCCCTCACAGCAGCTCTTCCAGTGAATGCCCAGCCTGCACTCAGCCAAGAAACTCAAGACAACTCCATAACCACTACAGGAGCTGGTTATTCAAAGATCAGCTTGACTGAAGCAAGACATGCCCTGCCCACCCCATTCCTGTGGCTCTCTAATAACTGTCATTTTAATTAACTGGAGCTATTTCTCCCAGCCAAAACAATACCGTGTTCAAAGAGGCTCATCTTGACTATCCGAGTGTCAACTTTTCCCCTTCTCATAGATAAGATGAAGCAGGAAAACAGATTGTGGCTTCTGCATCCCCTGGTCCCCCCACACAATGGGAATGTCATTACAGCCCCGCCGTGCCCCCGAGGGCGGAATAAAAAACCTCTTTCTACTCTGTCTTACAGCGTAGGACATCATTATTACGTGAAACATAATAGCTCAACACTTAGACCTGAAACACAATCCCCTCCCTTCTCTCTTTTCTCACCGGAGCTACTACAGCTCCCTTGTTCCATTATGTAAGATATTACTTTCCCTGTCTGAGAGCAGGAGGGAAGACATCAGCTGTTATCTTTCAGCCGACAAAGATCTTCATTCACACCTGATGGATTGCAATTTAAGGGAAAAAAACCCTACGTCCTCCCTCGGGCTCTGTGAATGGCAGTGCAATAACACTGTGTTAATAGCTCCCAGTCTAGATAAGGCTGTTCCGTCTGACAGTAGGAAACGGGGTTTGATAGTTGTTGAGATGTTTTGATCACCTGTCAGGGAAACATTATATCTAAGTTTTGCTTCAGTAGAAATATGTCATTAGCATCTGCACCACGTTCCTTGCCCGGCTTAAGAGCTGGCACCGTGCACAAGCACAGGCTTCGGGCATAAATTCACATTATAACAATGAAGAGCTATGGACCTTGAAACTTCTTTATATTTGACTGTGATTTCCAAAAGAGCATTTTCCACTTCTTCACCCAAACTTTCTGAAAAATCTTTTGCACCTCAGGCACTCTGCTGTGCCTTCTAATTTCCCCTCATGTCACTAGAAGTTAAGAGCATTTGTTTAAGAGGGTCTCTGCAGCTCTTCTTTGATGTTTAGCCCCAGATTTACCACCTTGCTCAAATAGGAAGAAAAATTAGAGCACCTCTGGGAAAAGTTCATTTGACAAAGCTCTATTTTAGGTCCGTCAATATTTCAGGTGTTGTAACTTTGGGAGTCTGTGAGATAATATTGTAATAACTTTGATCTTATCTAATGTGTGGTGGCAGGGAATTTAAGGCTCCATCCTCCTCATCCTTGAACTCACTGCTTATCTCCATGCTTCTCAACACAAAAAGTGTTCCTTGGTTCTGAGATACTGTAGGAATTATGACAGATATTCTAATGAAGGCTGCAGCAGCCAGGGCACTGCTGCTCCACTGTTCCATCCCTGAGATGAGCTCTGTGATGATCTGCCCAAAGCCAGAAGGGTGGAAGAGACTGATTTTTCAGCTGAGAGCTTTTCTTGCCTTGCCCACCAGGATATAGTTGTGGATGGAACTGTGTACATGCATGTGCAAGTCAGCACAAACACATGTACTCACAGGTAGCTCCCCCTGCTCTGTGGGTGCTGTCACCCACAGAGATGAATCATGGCACAATAAATTAGTCCTGATGTGGGACTGCAGCTGCCTCAGGAACCTCAGCCAGTTCTGCTCAATGCTCCACTACCCACGAGAGGGAGCTGACAATCCTCTGGCTTTGTTTTACAGCCACAAGGCTGCTAATAATCCATTGGATCTGGATTACTTTCCCCCCTCCCGTTTTAGAAACATCTGAAACATGTTTTACATAAAATTGGGGAAGAATAGATGATGTGAGGCAGGTGAAAACAAATCAATTAAAAAAAAAACCCTTATGTCTGAATTGTTCCATATGTTTTGGAGATTGACAGTAATTTTTCTGGAAAAAAACTCCAGCCTTTTTAAGAAAAAGTTGGTGGCTTTTAGCTCCGTTGCTTGAGTTCCTAAAGAGCTCCAGCTTTGTGAGGTGAGTCCAGAATAAAGTCTGGCATTAAGTTCAACCCAGGGTCTGTGCTGAGGGTGTCTGACAACAGTTCTATCATCATGTGGTACTTTGTGCTTGAACCAGACCCCAAGGTGCAGCACAATTTGTAGTGACACATGATTTTGGTGACATGTGAACTGTGCTGCGGCTCGTGGTGCTGTATGGGAATCTCAGCAGGGACAACCATGGGCTGCTGCATACCAAGAAAAATGTGAAGCTGGTGGAGCTAGTTCACAGCAATGTCCTGCAGAGCATGAGGAGATCCTCCCTGCCACCCTGTTCCTGGCAAACAAGATGTGTTGTCCTGCTGCCTTTTTCCACCAGGTTCCCAGACAATGATGTGCATCACACTTGTTTCTAGCCCAGGGGACAGTACTGCACCGTGGTCCCATCCAGGTTCAGCAGGTGATGAAGGACCAAGCAAATCCTGCCTGAGGAACAGCTTGTGGTGAGCTTTTTCCCTGGGGAAAGGCAACTGTCAGCACAGGATCAGGAAGCTGTCCAAAGGTAGTTGTCAGGAGTGAAAAAATAATTTGGAAACACCAAAAATGGCTCAAGGGACAGCAGCACCTCAGGAGTCATGTGGAAACACCCCATGGATGGAAGATTTCTGCTCTTGGAGACTAAATCTGGCCCTCTTTCTTTCAGTTAAACAAATTCCTTGGCAAGGCTGATTGTCCCTTCCCCATTCCATAGCAGTTTGGCCACTGGGACCTGAAAAGGTCTGTGCTGCATTCCTTTCTCAAGGATAATTCCCAGAGAGACCAGGGCTCAGAGAAGTAAGGAGGAACAGCCATCAAATGAAAAATATACTAAATTTTAAGATGAAAAGAGTATCCAGCACTATTTTTTTACATGAAGATACACTCTGATTCTCCACACAGCTATCAACCAAAATAAAATGAGAACACCCCAAAATAAAATTAAACAAAAACAAAAAAACCCTCAAAACAACCCCCAAACCTGTATTTATACGACTTGACAAGTGATAAAACACAATGAAGTGTATTTCCACTGCATATGCTCCCTTGACCTGTCATGAATCATTGCAACAGGAAAGGTATTGTAGCTGTGTGAGCAGCAGAGCAGGCTGCCATTTAAATTCCCCTGCAGATGAATAACTCCATGATTTAGCACTCCCCCAGCAGCAGACCACTGTAAATAACACCTAAAATGCTCAGGAACTCCCATGATGTCTCTCTTAGGCTTTCTAGCAGAGCTGGCTGAAGGCAGGAGCGGCTCCTCATTGATTCCAACAGACTTAGGTTCAGGCCATTGAAGCAGATGCTCAGCACAGTAAATCTACCAATATTAGAGGGAGACTTTGGGGGTAAATCTGCTGTAAAAGCCCTGAATATCAGAACCCTCACACAGCCTGTGCTTTGCAAAGAACAAGAAACTACCTGGGAACTACTGCAAGATGTGTTTTACTTTCAAAGCCATGACTGAGACTAATTTAAATGGTGTTTTCTGACACTTTTTTTACAATTGCTATGACTGTATTACATTTCAGGCAAGGGAGTCTGCTGGGAATCCAGTGAGAGCAGTGTGCAGAAATTAGTTCTCCTGTTCACAATCCATCAGTTGGGCATTTTCAGCTCAGGGACACTGGTCCCATCTCTTCTTTCCTCACTTATTTTAGAAATTGAATAAATAATTTCTGCCCAGAGAAGAGAGCCCACAGGCTACGAAGATGAAAATGGTCCCCAGGAGGGTCCTCATGGTCAAACCCAGTCTACTGCAGACTAAATTATGAAATGCAATCTGAAAACTGCCTTTATCCCCGAGGCAACAAGACTTTGTTTCATGAAAAGGAATTCAATTTTCACTGTGAAAGCTAGTTATAGATGGGAGCAAATTCACACAAATGTGTTTATTCAGAGAAATGCTCGCTCCCAGTGTATTTTCCACATTCAGCCAGGCATAGCAATGGGAAAGCAGAGCCAAGGCTCTCTGAAATGTCTCACAGACAGTTACAACTCTGTTGAGGAGTTTATATTAAATAAATTCTGATAAAGTTAAGGAATTATCTGTATTTAACAAAGTTCTTTTGCCTGTTCCCCCATTACTTAAAGATTTCTGGGCATTTCTACTAATTTTTAAATTTCAAATAGCTATATCAATTAGTTTAACTAAATGATTCTCAAGGTTTTTGCTGAGTGTTCATTTTGTGCTTGCTCTTCTACTTCTCTACTGTGACCACTGAGACCACTCACAGGGATTTCAGATGTATTCCCTTTGTTTTAACCACTACTCCAAGTCCTTACTCAAAATGATAACTATCCTTCCAAAAAATTGACTGAGCAATATTTAAACTCAGTCCACCAGGGACACAAGAACCAACGCTCATTAAAAAGTGTTCCCAGATTTCCTGCTCTCGCCTGTCTCCCAAACCCCTCCATGCTCAGCCTTTATTGCCAGGAATGTCAGGAATACCAAACTGTGTGCACTTCCCCATTTCTCCACACCACCTGCCTCCAAGGCTGAAGCACAAGTGCTTCCACAACAGACTTTGGAGGAGCTTCTGCTCTCAGGCTTCTTCTTTTGAGGTTCAACAAAAAGATTAAAACACTTGACTTTAAAGAGAGCACTCTGGAAAGGGATACCCTGTGCTGGCCCATGGATCAAGCTGAAATTTTAGTAGGAACTGTGTAGCTTTCAGTCTGATGAGCTCCTAGATGATTTTCTCCAAACCCAAACAAGGCACTGTCCATTTGGAGCTCAATGAATGTTCCAGCTGGAGGGAAGCCATCTCCATTGAGCTAAGAGCAATGGGTTCATCTTCATACAGTAAATTTGAAAATAACCCACATCAAAACTGGAAAATTGTTCCCCTTGTTTACCAGCCTAGTTTGCCACCACTTGCATAACAAGTTTTCAGGATGAATCATGGACAAATTATACGATGTCTCTGAAATTTCACTTTTCCTCTAAAGAACACAGTTATATTTAATTGTTGTTTTTAAGAACAGATCAACAGGCAGCTAATATCCACAAAATATTCAATGAAGCACAAGGACACTGACACCCAACATTTTACCATTTATGATAAGATTTCAAGGAATAAGCAGTTGTGACTTATAATCAACACTGAAAAATCAGTGTATCTTCTCTTGGTTATTTCAGTAAGTGAAGCCCAAATCCCACAGCCTTCTAGAGTCAATGGAAAAGTTTAAAAGCAGTATCTTTAGAAGTAAAAGGATGTGAGTATTTCAAAACCATCAAGAAGACCCAGTGGCCCATTAGGTGCTCTTCCCTGGCACCAGCAGTTTAAGAAATAATAACAGTGCAGTAAAATTGATGTGAAGTAGAATGGCATGATCTGACTTCGAGAGCATCCAGCCGTGGACCAATGCATGGAGACAACAACCCTCACCTCTAGTGCAGTTTGATATCAGGATCATAGAATCTTAGAATATCTGAATTGGAGTGGACCCACGAGGAAAATCAAGTCCAACCCCCTGCAGGCCAGGGGAGAAACCTAAACTCATAATCTTTGGCAAGAAAACTCACCACTGTGGTTTCAAGGGACATTCTGTGTTTTGAAGAGAAGTGGGCTGGCCCCTCTCCCTTTCTGTAAGTGTTGGCCACGTTAGATGAGTATTTTGGTTTGGAACAGTTGTGCACTTGGGAAGGAGCCCCCCATCACTCCTTTACCACAGAGTTCACAGAGGTTCCTCAGTTCACACAGCACTCTTAGATTCCTTTTGTGGGAGACAAAATAAAACCCTCTGTTTACAGCACACCCCAGATGTTCTCCTACAGGGATGTGAGAGTCCCAAACTACACCCTTTAGACTCTGCTCCAACCCCTGTTCCTTACAGCATCTTTCTGTGCAGTGAACCACACTACATATCAATGGAAATAACTCCCCTGAACCACATCATGTGTGGATGTCAGGAGCTCAGCAGCAACCCTTTGGAGATAATAATCAAACCCATTTCTGCTAAGTTATTGTAGGAACAATCTTATAGAAGCTTAATTAAGGGTTTTGTCCCTTTGCATTAGTCACAGACTGCTGTGGGCAGGGCTCAAGGTCTAGCTCTGTCCTTACCACCTTCTCCTGGCAGAAGTTTTACTTCAGTTTTTTTTCTTGGCTCCTGTGATCCTGCTCTTAGCTCCCCGCAGGTCCCTGTGCCTCAGGCCAGGAGTCTGACTTCCCTGAAGCAGAAAAAGCACCTAATGGTCATTTGCTCTAAATCCTTGTGTTACTGCATTGTTGCTCACAGCTGAGAACAGCAGTGGCTGTTCAGGCTGGCTGGACACTGGAATTGAATGATCCAGGGGACAGATGCTGGACATGAGCTGGTTACACCTTGTGACACAAATGGCTTTACTCTCAGCATCAGCATTAGAAGATCTGGCTGGTGGGAGCAGCCTGGATCTGGGACAGTGCAATAAGAAAGGAATTGTAAAAGCAAATTTTCCTGAGGAGGAGGAGGATTAGTGTAGGACTTTGGTGATGATGTTTGAGTTAGCTTTAACAAATAACCCTCAAAGGGAATAGTTTTTGGCTCTATCCTGAACACTAAGTTGGCTTTGAACTACAAGGGATTCCACAAAATCCCAGTCTATTTGCACTCCTTTCTGCTAGTGTAGGATATTTTTGTCCTTTTTTTTATGCTGGCTGTACATCTCATGCATTACCTTTGAAATTTCATAACGTGTTGTGTAACTTCTTTTTCTTTATATCCTGGCCTACCTTGCTTTTAAAACTAGCTGTGTCTTTTCAGCCAAGGCGAGGCTTTGCAGCTAGCCTGCATTGTGTAAACATGCATTGTAACATCCCCAAACCTGCAGTTAGTCAACAAAAGATCAAACAGACTATGGTGCTTTCATGGTAGCCATCAAAGTCACTCAAACTTTCTCAGTGAAAGCTGCCAGCTTGCATTTTTTTTTGTCCAATGACAAAGATAAAGCTATTTGTCTTTCTTTCAAAGTTACAAATAAATAAGGAAAAGGATGGTAGTTTAAAATGATATCTTAATCAAACCTGTTCATCTCAGAGTTTATATTTCAAGCTGTTAGCTGCATTCCAGAGTGAAGTCAAATGTCAAACTTTCTCCCTTTATCTTCTCTCCTTGACTCAGGAGAAGATCTGTATCTTTAGAGAATGAAACAACTGTTTTCCTTAAAATGTTTCAATAGGCTTTGGTTTTGTAAAACAACCCACTTCTCTGGCAGGTGCTTTGATTTCAGAGAATTAAAGTAATTGCCACAAAAGCGCTGACAAACCCCACAGCTGCTGGAGTAAAAGGAGAAGGAGCTGCATGGATGTACACAGCATGTCTGGGCAGGAGAAAAGGTGGCCAGTGAGGGGGGCCTGGTATTGACTTCTTTAATTTACTGTCTATTTTTCCATTCAATCCATTTTGGTCCTAAGAGAATATCAATGCATCATTTGCTTTCTCCTCTTTTCTAAATCAGCTTTATCAGCTGGACCAGTTGTGGGTGTTCAGAAAAGGAGATAAACTGCAGTCAGAGCTGTAGTTAACAAGATGTGCAGAAATATGGTTTATTTCATCTTCACATAAGAGGACTGAAATGGAGCAGTAGAGACTTACAAAGCAGCTGCAGATGAGAGAAAGCCAAACAGCTCCTCATGTGCACTGATGATAGGACAAGGAGTAATTGGTTTCAACACCACCAAGAAAACTTCAGGTTGGTTACCCTGGGAGACTTCTGATATGATTCATTCTGTGCTAGGAAATCTTGTTCAAGAATCTGTGAAACCTCCACCACAGAGGGTCTCATAAACAGCTGAGGCAGGAATGATTTAAGTATCCAGGAGAGCAACTGATCCTGCCTTAGAGGAATTGAAGAGTTGTAAGTTAAAGCACTACTGTGAAATATCTTCCAACATTGTCTCCAAATACCTCATTTTATTTTCTCAGATACCTTGGATTAAGACAGGACTCATGGCTCAGAATTGATTCAAAGTTTGGAGCCGTTCATGCCTTAGCCAAGACTTTGGGTTACACTGCTCTCTCCATTCCTCATCTAACCTTCCAGCTCGTGCAGAGTGGAATAAAAACCAAAATTCAAGCAAGGTACCAGCACTGGGACCACAACTCTCACAAGTCAGCCAGCCCCTTGCCGTAAATATCACAGCCTTGAAGAGTTTTTTCACCTGCTACCATCTAATCCCCACAGTGTTTAATCTGAATCCTCACCCCCTCTCTTTCCTGCTCAAGTTGCATCTCCTCAGGGACAAGAACTGAGTATACAACAGTGAACCTGTTCTGGATGCCAGGCTCAGGAATGATCATGGACAGAAGCTGTTTAACTGGAGAACCAGGCCAAAGTTTGAGGGGAAGGAGAGACAGGCTGCCTTGTGCTGTGAGACCTCTGCCCTTCTGCTCACCCAAGTACCCAAGCCCAGGCAGAAAGGATAAGCTCCTTCTCACCTGTCTTGCATCCCCTTGCAGGTAAGAAAATGCTCTTTTTTTTTTTTCTCCTTAAAACTGAGTCATTATTTACATGCAGGCAGGTAGTGCATATTTTTGGGAATTAGATAGTAAGATTTTTTTTTCCCCTTGCAGGTCCAGTCCCTGTAATTGTGAGTGTAACTAAAAAAAGAGAATGGCAAGCATAGAGAACAAGTTTCCACTACTCAAGTAGCAGCCAGGAAGAGGTTGAGAAAATATTTTGATGCTTATAAAATCATCTGAAAAAAAAAGTTTCAGTGATAAAAAGGGCATTCCTTCTCTTCCTGTTTTACACCTTAGAATATATTCTTAACCAGTTTTTCTTCTGAGCTCATATTTAAGTTGCTGCTCTGTGGAAAGCTTCACTAGTGTTAAACCCAGGCCAGTCCTCTTTCTGGATGTGAAGCTGCCAGGAAATCACACAACAAAGCCAAGTGCTAGTCTCCTGGACAGGGAGAAGGAAATAATCACTTTCTATATGTGTGTGGCTTCTAGGTGTAAATCCCAAATTCTCCCATAAATTCTCTTGTAGATGATTTTTGATGCCTACATTTCAGTTTCAAAATCATGTCATGGACTCCCAGTCTCTCCTCCTCTTTCCTGACAGCGCTCCTCATGGCAGGAATTTGCAGAACCCTCATTTGAAGATGCACTTTCTTTCCAACCATCCTGCAGAAAATATTCTTGAATAAGAAAAAAATATATGAAGTACTCAATGTAAACATTTAGGAAGGCCAGACATAAGCCATGCAGAGGCAGTAGCCACTCTGAAGCTGAAACCACAGTCCAAAGCACAGTCTTGGCTCCATGTCCTTGCACAGGTGGAAGGTAGGCTCTGAGCCTGCAGGAATTGCAGGGCTGTACCTTGGAAGGACACTCCAAAGAACTGTTTACAGTTGTAGTTTTCTCTAATCTCCAGGATCTTAACTCTTTTTGACACAGAAACTACTCAATTACCAAACAACCTTTTTAATTCTTTCCCTGTCTTTGCTGTGTGTATTTGGGCTGCTACCATTTCCTTCCAAACTCATTATCATCCTCTCCTTCCACTCTTTTCTTCATGGTCCAGATTGCTGCTCTCTTTGCCTTTTTACGTCTTTTTTCCCTGTTTCTTCTGTGTCTAAAGCATCCTGGCAGTTCCTCTGTTTACATCTCTGCTTCGTTCAAGTCCCCTTTAACAAATCATTCCTTTCAAAATACTCACAAAGAGAAATAATGGGCCAAAAGAACACCATGAAGTCATTCACCTCTTTGATGCTGTCATGCACCCTGTCTCCTCTTGCAGTTCAGCCCCTTGCAGTGGGGCTGCCTTTCCTCTCTCTCAGTCGTGACCAATGCCAAGAAACTTCCTAAATAATTAGGGGATGAAATTTGGCTTGGAGAAGGAGTCACTGACCTTGCTCCATTCTCAGCCCTGCCATTAAGCTGCTAAATGACCTTGAATAATTTTTTTAACCTCATCTGTCCCCATCTGTCTCATCCTGTGACTTTTTTCAACAAAATGTGTAAGCTCCTGAGACCTTGTTATGTGCTGCTAAACAAAAGGGACCTATTTTCCCATTGACTGACTCAGCTGGGATTTGTCCCTGTAACCACAGACATCTACACAGTCAGTATCTATACCTGAGCTACTCACTTAAGTTTCCTAGAGAGTCAGAGGGGAACAATAAGCAGGTTTAGGTTAAGTTTCAGCTAAGCAAATGTAGGCTTTATATTTGGGATGAAATTAATCACTTCACCAAAATGCTTGCATGTTGAAAATAATTCCCCAAATATTAACCAGTTGCAATTCTTTGGTGAATTTAGCTGAAATATCTAAGTTATTTTTGGCCAACTAAATTGCATTTTTTTAATAAATAAATTATTCTGTACAAAAAGCTTCACCCCAACCTTTTGGGAAATACTAAATATTTGGAAGGAGATTTTTCTAAGTCTTTCCAGTAGTTTCTTTGTAAATCGATTCGGGAACCTTTGCTTTACAAGGAGGTTTTTTCACATTTCACACTCCCAAAGGGCTGACACTGTGCAGAGGGCATGAAGACATGCAGGTACCAGTGGGTCAGCACCAGACCCACCTCACAGCTCCCAATCTGGTTTTGTGAAAGAACAAAGAAAGAGCTCCTCACCACCCCAGGAACCACATCAGTACCTAAACCTGGATGTAAGACCACAAAAATGTGACAAAGACACTTTTCCTGCCTCAAATGAGAACTTCCATGAAATGGCATCTGCTGAAGAGCTCATGGGAAGGAATGTTCCATTTTCCTACCCCAAGGAAGAAGCTTGGGGAACAAGAGATTTTTTGCAGGGCAAAAGATGGAGAGGTCATGTCACACACCAAATATACAGAAATGGAAGAGCAGGAACATTACACCAATCACTGCTAATCAACATCACCTCATCCAGCTGAAATGGCAGTAAATTTGGGAGTGTCTTTGAAAAAAGGCTAAGTAACAGAATTCACTTGAAAAAAGAAAAATAGTCAGAGTTTTGCCAAAACTTATTATACACACCCTACAAAGGGGTGTCTGTGAGCAATAAGGAGGGAAACAATAATAATAAACTGGAGGAATGGCTTTCATAGGATAATAAATGAATTGCAAATAGCACTCATGTCAGCCACACTAATTCTAAAAGAAAACAGTTCCAAAACCAGAAATAAAATGTGAGTGGGACAAATAGCTCCTTCATTCTTAGGAAATGAGAGACACTTTCCTGACTAAAGAATTAATCTATAAAAAACTGAAACATTTGTATTTTGGATGCTATTTTTTGGGCCAAATAAAAAATATATATATATATATATCTCCACACATTTAACTACCCCCAAACCCAAAGTACCTAGAAAGATTACGGAGTATGGGGCCTGCAATGCCCAGTCAAAGAGGACTTCTAAAACCCTACTGAAACTGGATAAGGAATAACTCAGGGAATGGCTATAGACCTAGAAGAAAACCTTCCAACCTTCCACAAGGAAGAAATTTCAGACAATTAATTTAGCTATCAATCACATTTATTGGAAATGCCTGGGCCAGCTATTTGAGGCTGGAGAAGTCATCAGGGGCAATGGAAAATGGAAATGGACTCTGATCCTTGAAAGGACACAGAGGAGTTAGTACCTTCCTGTGAAGTTCTTCCTCCCAGAAGGAAAGGTTGGTAAAATGTGGAGGCTTAATTATTTCAGATCATGAGAATTTGATACTCCAGAGAAATACTGCAGTGGCTTGTAATTCTGAAAACTGGAATTTGATTAACTTATTTTGAACCCAGGGAATCCATCTCTGTCTACAGCAGCTGGAAATGTAAAGAAGAGCAGATATAACTAATCAGCTGGACGGAAAGCTGTATTTTGTATCCGTCCAAAGCCTCTTGAGCCATTCTGTTCAAGGAAGAAACAACACTGAGACATCACAGAAAATTAATAGAAAAACATGGTTTTCTTTCTTGGAGGACATATCTGGTGTTTAGAGCTACCTTTCTGTGGCAGTAACGTTGTGCAGGCCTATAGAAAATAAAAGTGATGCTCAGGGGTTTAGAAACAGCCCAGGAACAGCCACAGATGAATCCACAATGTGATATTCTCATCTTACTTGAGGCAGAGCAGTGACAACCTGCCTCTTCAGAGATTCACTTTGCCTTGTCCTCAAAGAGGCTCAGCAGCAGTCTTGGAATTACTTAGGAGTCCTAATAGTTACGTCAGAGTTTTAGAACTAAAGAGGGAACTAAATAAAATATTCCATAGAAATTATTCTGCAAAACAACACAATGTCATAGAGAGTCAAAGCCTTTATGTGGAAAACCTAAACATTCTGCTTTGAGGGTGTAATTTTGTTCTAAACTTCCCTGAAGAATTTAACCACTGGTTCAAACATAAACAGTTTGCACTCCTTGGGTTAGTAAATAATGTTCTGCTTCTACACCAGTGCTTATGTCTGACTTCTGTCAAAATCAATGCTTATTTCTTTCCTTTAGGGCAAAGAGCAGTTCTGATGTCACTCAGCAAAGGAAAGACATGCTTGAGAAACAGAAGTTAGAGAGTAGCTTTGTAGTGAAGATCCATTTAGACAATTTGGTATCTATTACAAGCTGAAATCAGGCAGTGTCTGCATGCAAATGTGGAGAGGGAGTGAAAAGGAACTTTGCTCAGGGAGAGGGTCCTTTTCCTTCATTATCATTTACAAAGTAACTGAGTGACATAAGTATGGGATCTGATGACTGGAAACACACTGGACATGTGTGTCATGAGGCTCCAGGGCTCTGTGCTAGCACCATGTGCCACTATCATGTTCAGGTGCTCTCTTCATCCAGTTGACTCTGAGAATTTATTACCATTGTGGAAGGGGTCTGTAATCTCACATCAGTAGGATGTGGCTGTCTGCTGCTGCACACAAGGAAAACCTTTGTCCCTTCATTCCTTGTCCCTTGGGCAAAACGGCTGCACTTAAGGGAAGGTAATAAAGATCCTCTCAGATGCCACACTGTCTCTGTCTGGGAAGCAGGATAAACAGAAAGAGGATGAGACAGAAAAGGACAGTGTATGCCCTGAAATTGTCAGTCTTTAGGAGGTATTTGGACAATGCCCTTAATAATATGCTTAAACTTTTGGTCAGCCCTGAACAGGTCAGGAAGTTGTACTAGATGGTCACTGTAGGTCCCTTCCAAGAGAAATAGTTTATCCCATTCCATTCTGTTCTGTTCTATGATCAGGGATAGAGGGTATGTTCCAAGGAGAGGGCTCAGCTGTCTTTGCTCTCAGATCATGTCAGGAAAACAAGCCACAAATTGCTCACAGAGCATGACAGAAGTGATTACCACAACATCTTTAAAAAACAATTCCTGCCACACTTCGTGACCACTGTGTGTGTGAGGAGGGATGGGAACAAGGGAGGAAGGTCTTGCACCAGAGCTGGTGATTTTGAGCAGTTTCCAGATGGCACTGGCACAGTATGTTTTATCTACCTCACAGAGAAAGTGGATCTGTCATTCCAGCCATTCAGAGAGGGTTTCTTTTCACTCTCCTGGAAGTGTTTGACTTCACCTAGCAGTTTTCTTACTGTTAGTCATGAAATAAAGATTTTTATCAATTACAGTGGAATAGCCAGAACTTCTTTATTGTCAGTTCTCTTGAAACAGGAGGCCAGTGATGACTGGAAGAGCTGGCAGCCTGTGCAGGCTGACATGAAAAATAATTTGCTGAGCTCTGTCACTGAGATAAGGAAAAAGGATCAGGTTCAACTCTGGGGGAAAACTGTGTCTTAAACAAGAGTCTGCAATTTTGCAACACCCAAGGCAGCAGAGTGGTACAGGTGGGAAGATAATTCCAAAATGGGGATTGTGAAAATAGCATCTAAAAGATGAAGGAGAGATGGTAGGTGGCTAAAAAAGCATTTACTTTTTGGAGGAGAGGAGAGGAGAGGAGAGGAGAGGAGAG
>JBBMKD010000170.1:65499926-65548868 GCA_037834095.1 Argya squamiceps | reverse complement strand
AGGAGAGGAGAGGAGAGGAGAGGAGAGGAGAGGAGAGGAGAGGATGGGGACTGATGAAACAGTGAGTACAGAAATGCAGTGGCTGTGCTGAGGGATTAGCAGGGCTGTGCACCCCACTTTTTGCAGACCATGGTAGTGTTTGGTCACTTAAAAGACAAGAAGAACCAGCACAAGGACCTCCTCCCATGTTTCTGACCCCATTGACACCATCACTGCTGGACCATGACAGCAGCAGATGAACAAGATATTACAGATATTACTACAGTTAAACCATGAGTTCAAACTAAGCTGCTAAAAAGCGCTTTAATTTCTTTTTCTTAATTTTTACATCTCAAAATATTCCTTGAAGGTAGTTCCTCAGCAGGAGCTGAAGGAAAACAGGCTGGTTACAGTTTAATAGACTGGTCCCAGAGAGTTTTCCATAAAATAGTTACACTGTTATAAATGAGAAATATTGTAAGAATAGCTAAAATGGGAATTTGCATGAAGTATGGTGCCTTTTATTTGCATATGACCTCAATGATTATGTGCAAGATTTGGCTGTCCTCAGACTAAGTGCCACATTCTGGTTAGAGAAATACGATGCCTTTGTTTTGGCAGAAAATAAATCTCTTAAGGTAATCAAAAATTCATGTAGCGTATTCTAAAAATATCCCCTCCAAAACTGCCTGTGCCAGACAAAACAGGAGAAAATATTCGCCTTTGACAGGGATATTGATCTATAAAATATTTCTTTTCTTCTCCCTTCTTTGTCTCCTTGATTCTCTTCCAAGCTCCCCTCTTCTGGTGCTTTCAGAGGAACCAGGGTTTCTGGGAAGGATCATCTTGAAACACAACTTTTTCAGCCATGCTACGAATTTTATTTCCACTTAGGAGGCCTTTTGCACCGTTCTGGCAATTTAGAGAGGAATTACATCCATTTCTAGCTCTTTAGACTTCTCCCAGCATGTATAGGGCCCTTTGTAAGAACAAGGGCTCAGTATGCACATTACTGCAAGGTTGCTTTGGATGCCCTCTCTCCTACATAGACGTAAATGGAAGTGGATCTGGAAAAAATGTTTCACTTCCTGTGAAAGTCAACCCACCTAGTCAGGAATCCTCATAAAGAGAAATACTGCTCAAGGCAGGGATTTCTCTGAATAAACTAAGTGTCTAGGTGTTCAGGAGGTGGATTTCTTATTCAGTGGTGCACACTAGTGGCTTTATAATGCAGCGGTGACGCAAAACACTTCTGCTAGCTTAAAAATACAAGGTTTAGGACCACTGGAACAGCAGTGCAGAGCAGCTGGACCAGCCCACTGTATCTGTCCCTTGCTGTAACAGTGGTGGGAGCTAATTTAAACCAGCTGTGGCTCCCTTGAGTTGGTCACTGTTTGCCTCTCCATTTTAAGATGAAGTGAGGAGAAATTGCACTGCTTCAACTCTCCAAGATGAGACTTTGTTTACTCCCCACTTGTCTGCAAAGGCAAAACAGTATCAAAAAATCTTGCAAGATTCTGACTGATATACTTACAAAACAGGGGAGTTTGGAGGGTGGAGTAAAGTTGGGTTTTTTTTCAGCAGAAAACAGCAAGTCACTGGAAGGATGGCATTTCCAAACAACAAATATCCCACCTGTCTCTTTGACCTGGCACCCTGTCACACCACAGGAGTGATGGATTAAAGCTTTTATACAGTTGACTGCTGTTTCTGAGTCTCATTTTTCCACTGAGGGCTCTATTTCCCCATTAGCAAATGTTTTTATTTCGGGCAGACTACAATGCCTTGTTTGTGTTTATTTGGCAAGCCATGGGTTAGCCTGGTCAGAGGAAGGAGGAGACACGGCCCATCCCTTTTGTGACTGTCTTTTAACAGCTCTGAAAGGCCACTGGCAGGCAGCAGTCCCTGCTGCTCCCACGCTGCACTCCAGGCAGCCCATTACTGAGATAAACCAATATCACCTATCGAGCATTAGCTGACATATGGCTTTTGAGGGGCAAAATCAGATAAGAAAGAGTTTAAATATTGAATCTACTTCCACAGGCTTTAACTTCTCTGTTTGCTAGGAGGAAGAACACAGAGGCTTATTCTGAAGTCAATCATTTCAAAATGCAGTCAATAAAACCAGTGTAAAGGAGCAGCTGGTAAGTACAACCATGTGTCAAATGAACCATTGTATTTTCTAGGAAAGAGGATGTAAGAAAGTCTGGTTATGGGACCACTCTTTTTCCTGGAATATTATACGTCTAAAATAGCAGCTTAACAAAACACAACTAAGATCAAGGGACATTTGTTGTTAAAGCCTAAAGGAATCACAGGCTTCCTTAACTGAGGGACTCTTAAGGCCTGAAAGAGAACTGAAAATGGTCTTTCAGCTTCTTTTTGTCTCCTTTCTGATCTATTTTTTATTTGCAGTTATTGGCAGAACTAAATCCTTCTTTCTACTAATTCTCAATTCATACTTTCACATGGAATAGGCTTAACAGTTGTTCAAGACCCATGACAAACTGGCATTCAGAAGTCTGGAAACAGACATCCATATTTTTGTGCACGTGTAAGTATAAGGAGGGTAGCAAGGATTTCAGCCTTAATATTCAAAGGAGTCCTTCAGGTGCTCAAATTGTGTGGCAGGGCTCATTGTTTCCAGTGACCTTTGAGAAGTGCTACCATGTTTCTGGTCCTTCTTTCCATGCAGCCCTCAGAGATGGAAGGTCAGGTCCCTAATTAATAGTACTTTCATAGATTCTGGAGCCAAAAAGTAAGGAAATCATATCTCATCTTTGATCTCTTACAACCCTCCAGATTGTTCTTTGTGCCTTTTATGATTGTTCTTTGTGCCTTTCATCCAGTGCATAACCTTCAAGAAAGCTCAACGAAAAGATGAGCAGATCATCTCCACCCTGCAACCTGTCACCTTCTCACTGCAAGACCAAGCCTGGGACCCAAAGCCAGGCTTCACACAGCCCCTGCTGTGCCAGGGGAGTCACATCACTCAGAGCTGCACTGCAGCTGGAGGCAAAAGCCAAGGCCAAAACCTTTTGGCTTTCGAGGAACAAAACCAACTCTTCCACCTCCTTGAAACCTGGAAGTGGCTGATAGCACCTACACCTGAGTTCACTGAACCACCTGAATCAAGCTGAGTTCCTCCTTTTCCTCCTCAAAGAGAAAATACTGCAAATTCCTTGTGTGAAAAAGAGGGGAAGCCACCGTGGCCACTCATTAAACTTAGCTATGGAAAAAGAACTGGGAATTCATGAGTAGTGAGAGGGATTATACACTCTCCCATTAAAATGTGCTCCTCTCTTGGGGAAAACACCCTGCATGGCACTGCTTTGTGCAGCTCACATCCAGTAAGCCAGTTAAATTGCTTTGAGGGAGTGAAAGGAAATAATATCCCTCCTGAGGGGAGCAGGAGGTCTTTCCTGTAGACACCAGAATTTTTTCTTAAACTGCATGTCCAAGTCAAATAATTTTCAACTTCCTTTGCAAAAGCAGGAGTCAGATGGAAGAATCACTCATTGCATGGAAATAACAAGATTTGCACAGCTTGGTTGAGTTCCTTCCTCCATCCCCTTCTCCTTCCAGATCCTCCTGAAAAAGAGCTAAAATTATAATCCCTTGAGAATATCTGTTACTGACAGTTCATTACACTACTCTTAATGGGATTCTTGCTTTCACTTTAAAACTGGAGATGGTTTTGTCACTCAGGAAGGATTTTGTATTTGTTATAAAAACACAGTGTGGTGGGAATGTGTCATTTCAGTAGCAAACTTTCTTTCACCAACACTACTGGTCCCTTTCACACTATAGTTAGAATCAGTCTCTGATTTTAAAAGATAGGAAAGTTTCACAGAGTGCTTAGAAGCTCCCTCAAGCTGAGCTGCTCTTGACTTCTGGCTTAGAAGATGGGTTAAACAGTGTAATGGTACAGAATTATATCTCACAGACTGATCTTCATGTCTCCAGGACTTGAGTTAATAAATCACTGGAAAAGATTCTCGTTAGATGTTTAGTTAATTTCTATTTTTATTACTGGGACAATATTTTTCTGTTAATTTGCAGATGTTCAAAATGTTCAAACTCTTCTTTCAGAGATTTGCCAAAGTAATGTTACAAGAAGTTTCTAATTTGTAATTGTAAAATAGTATATTTTTTTGCTGGAGATACCAGTATTTTGTAGAAGAATTTTGTATGTTTGTGTAAGATCTTATACAAGTACACAGCAAAGCAAATACTCTTGCATTACTTGCCTTTGAATGGAAATTTCCCATGAATATAAATTAAACTACTCCACACAAGTGAATACAGTACAAACACAATTATGCCACTGTGTTTCTTGCATATTTTGGCAAATTACTGGGATCTGGTTATCAAATTTATGATGTTCTGCTCCCATAATAAATAATATGCAAGCCCATTAAAACAGTGTTTCTCATATATCATAAACTACAATAGACCAGCACATGTGCAAACATAATCTCCTTCCTAAAGCCAGATACTCTATATCAAAATTCAAGATTTTCTATGTGGCCTGTTTGTAATATTCTTGGGACCTGGGGAGTGAAAATAATTGCTATATATTTGAGACCTATAAAATACTGGGTTGATTTTTTCAAATGTCAAATATGTTTTCCACTCTCCACTCAGATTCATCTGAGTTTTCACTTGGTATCCCTCACCATTAGCTCCAAGTCTTAACCTGCTAATTACCAGCAAAAAGCAATTCCTTTATTTTTAACTGCCTGGAGAAAAGGCAGTTCAGGGGAGACTTTATGGTCTCTCTGACAGGAGTTTGTAGTCAGGTGGGGATCATTCTCTTCTCCCAGGTAACAAGTGATAGAATAAGAGGAAATGGCCTCAGATTGCTGCAGGTCCTAATATCCTATATACCTTGGATATTGGGAAAAAATACGTCACAGAAAGGGTTGTCAAGCATTGGAAGAGGCTCCTCAGGAAAGTGGTGGAGTCACCATCCCCGGAAGTGTAAAAAAACCACGTGGGTATGGCATTTGAGTACACGGCTTAATGGTGAACATGGTGGTGGTACTAGGCTGACAAGTGGAGTTGATGATCTTAAAGGTCTTTTCCAACTTTAACAACCCCATAATTCTATGAAAAGTACAGGTAGACAAAATATTTTCTGCTAATCTAATATTTTCCAACTTTGACCTCAACTCAGAAATGTCAGACCACTTCTACTCTCCTCTGCCCTTACATCTATCCCTTTGACAGACACTAGCAGGTAGGTTTCTTAGCATTCTTCAGCAATTAATCTTCAGACAATTTTATGTCCTTTGCCTTCCCCATTAAAAAAAACAAACCACCCAGACAGTGAAAAAAAATAGGGGATAGAAAGGTCAAATGGTTTGCTCATGGTTGCACTGGAGCTCTGTGGATAAGGCATTACTCTGTAACACCAGAGCAGTACTGAAAGCTTCTTGGACAATAGATATCAAAGTTTTTGCAAATATCCATGAATCCAACCCTAGAGCAGTGCTGCTCTTCCTGCCAGCAGTACCACCTCCCAGAGCAAAAGAAGCAAATTGCAGTTTGAGTAAGAGCAGGCATTTGTCACCCTCTGCCTTTGCTGCACAGTGGAGAATGCAGCACCTGAGATTCCAAACTCTCCTCTCTCCCTCTGGCCCACAATCATTTGTGAATTATCATTTGTGATTTATCATTTGTGCAAACTTTTTCACCCTGTTCCCTTTCTGACAAAGCTCAGAGAAGAGGTATCAGTGCTACTGCAGCCATCCAGCAACTATTTACTAAATAATCCTTCACTGCATCCCACTGACTGTTTTCTTTGGAGGGAAACAAACATTCTTAAAAATACAGCAGATGACATATGAAATTATAAAAGAGCCTATTGGGTAAAGATCTCCTTTATTCTCAAAACCATCCAGCTTTACAAGTCTAATGTGGAGTGCTGCACTATGCCAGATACACTTGGAAAACATCCCAGCTATCACTTTGAAACTCTGCCTATTTAAAAGTTTTGGCAACTTTAATCACAGCCACAAAAGTTTCAGCAAAATTGCTGTTTTAATGAGGCCAGTTCTGCCAGGAAGCGACAAAGCAACCGATGCCATCTGTTTGCATCTACCCACATTTAATCTATTAATGTGAGCCAAACCTACAGTCATCAGTATTGTTTTACTGGGATCATTATCTGGCCTAAAAATAATCTATGGGTCTTATTCACTACTGAAGTAACTGAAATCAGCATTCTTGCACCAGATATAAGTTTGATCCAATGCTTTTTTGGCCAGAAGAGAAACCAGGAATGGTTCAGCTCCATATGCCTTGAATGCAAGTGAACCTTGGCTAAGCAGACAAATGCTTTCCTCACATATGCATTACAAGCTGAGAACTAACTACACTTGTGGGTCACAGTGTCTGTTCTCTGAATCTCTGTGAAGTTAAAATAGGTGGAATAAAAACAAGTTAAAAGATGTTACTATGTTCTTATGTTACTATCAAGTTTCTATTCAATCATTCAACATGAAGTAGCTAAATAAATCCAACTGGCTTATTTTCTGTGCATACCCTTGGTCCCTCAGGATCCTTTTTTTCCACTTATTTTATGCAGTTATAAAACCTTTGGACAATTGTAATGATAAAACATGGATATGGGCCTTAGCGTCTTTTACTTCAGGGCAAAACTTAAAATCATTAATTGATTTGACTCCAAAAAAGCCACTGCAGAGAAATGTCACCTTGCATTTTGTGATGTCTCTGTCTGCACAGTTAACAGTTGGACTAACCAGGGCTGAGAGGGAACTGCAGGAACCTGGAGCAATTCTTGGGCTCTGATTCCAAGGCTGAGCTGCAGTTGCATCTCTGCTCCCATACAGGGAGTTCTGCTGGAATAAATTCCCACTCCCCACCTCCTTAATCCACCTCCCGCAGTTGTCCCTCATTTTCCAACCTTTGAGATGCTGTCACATGGATTGAAAGGAAATCAGAGCAAGATCCACCAAGATCCCTGCCCTGGTCAGAACCAGGATTGTGGAGGTGAGTTGAAGTACAGTTGACCTGCAGTCTAAACTAATCTAAAATCACAGAATCAATTGTTTAGGTTGGAAAAGACCCTTTAGATCACCAAGCCACCATTCAAGTCCAACTGTGAATCAAAGACAGCTCTTCACATTGTATGCTTCAAAATTTCTTGAAGATCACAGAAGGCAAAGGTGGAGGTTTTCAGGTAGGGATGATGTGAGGAACAACAAGCACTATCTTCCATGGCTGGCAACACACATCCTTCCTCTTGTGATATTTAAACCTAAAAAGAGGAATAATTTGTCTCATTTTGGATGGTATGAGATCATCCTCACACAAAAGGAGATGGACAGACAATGTCTACCTGTTGCTTAACAAAAAATAGAACTAAGCAAAGAAAAAGAAGAAAATCTGTAGGCTGTTTAATACCTGTAAGATCTGAAATAAGACATTTCCAGTGGATGGAGAAACTCATTTTCCTGGTCTCCTGCTCGTTTCCCACACATAAGAAAAAATGTGTGTGGAATCACTATTCTCCAACAGTTTTAAACATAATTTACTAGAAGCAAGATATTAGTTTCCTTGGCTGAATACACACATTGTCCTGCAATAGACATAATTCTTCCCACTTCCTTGGGCCTCTCATGAATTTATTTCTTACTTGTTCAAAAAACCACTTATGATCACCTACATCCTCTGAGTTAATGGTACAATTTTTTCTTGTTGTTTTCAGCTTATGTTATGATCTCTGAGACTATTCTGGATTTAGGGACTTCAATTTGGTCTTTAGTGGCTCATATATACCACAAATCTCATACATATCACTGGGCAAAGACTAAAAAAAGAAAAAAGTGCAGCTGAGGCTGACATTTCTGTAAAAGCCAGAATGCTGTAGTACATTGGCAGGATAATCTGTCATGGCTAAGAATTATTATATTCATAAGTCTATACCACACAAACTGAATCCTCTGATCTAAATTAAATTACTTTGGTTTCATGGCAGTGCTACTTATATTGCATTACAGTCCATTATCCATGGCCTTGTTCTGGCTGTAAGTGATGAGAGATTCTAGTGCCTTATATAGTTATATTGGCCATTTATTTTCAGTGCTAGAACAATAGGCACAAACAATTCTCTTTTGTAAAGGTTTGGTACAGCTTGAGCCACATATTCTGCTTTCCAATCAAACTTTTTAAAGATATCAATCTTCTTTTTTCAACACTACTCCTTTTATGTTGCATGCCTGATTCTTAATCATTAAGATTTCACTAAGCTGTGACATGAGCAAAGTTTTCCATTATCTTCTGCTGCCCTAATGCCAAAGCTGACAGTACTTCAGTTATTTTAAATATAAGTGTATTTCATATTTTATTTAAGATATTGGCATGTCATGTTCTGACGCTGCAGAATGTAATAGGGTTTAGTGTTGGTTTCTCTTAAATACAATAAACTGCAAATTTCTCTAACCCAGATCACCTAAAGCATCACTGGGATGGCTGATCTCAAGGGCTTAAGGGCTTACAGCACTGCGAGTGAAGCACTCCTGGCTCTTACACCAGCTGCTGGGGAAAAAATGGTGCAAATGAGCAGATATAGGGTAAATTCCAGAGAAAATTTATTCCTAACTCCCTAGGCCTAGGCATTCGATTAAGCTCTGGAAAAGAAATATAGCAAATAATTATTATATATAATAGCAAATAATTTTTATATATATATATGTAATTTTAATTTTTTTTAAGATTCATGTTATTTTCTTAGTGGAGGAAGAGGTTTTTGATGGCTTGGGCAGTGTGGTAGTGAGGTGCCAGCAACAGGGGCAAGGGAACATCATGCAGTAGTTGCATTTAGAAAGGAAGCTACTGATTTCTAGGAATAGCACATTCCCCTGCTTTGGATGCTATGCTGCTGTCAGGAATACCCAAATAAATCCCCTAAATACATTGACAAAACCTCTCCTGTCTAGCATCCATAAACACAGACTTATCCTCCAAATATAAAAAGAGAGATAAACCACAATCTGCTTGATTTTAAAACAGCAATTTAATATCTGCTGTAATAGTCTGGCTACACACTTATGTTTTGCAGTTTAATCCAGACCACCAGTTAAATCAAGTCCAGGAAATTCTGGGGCATGAGCTGCCTTTCCAGAGCTGGTTCCTTGGGAGCTGGAACAACCACGCTCCAGCTGCCTCACAAGAAATGCAACTGCAGCAGCTCCAGAAGTTCACAGTAGCTGCACTAATTTTTACCAGCTGAGGGCCTGAGCCTTTATCTCCTGTTTAGACTTGAGACCTCAGGTTTCCACAGTGTGAGTCTGCTCAAAACAAAGGGCTGATCTTTTGGGGTCAGGGTTTGCTCATCCTGGGGAGGCTGAACTCCCTCCTGCAGCAATACTGCTGAGCTCTGGTGACAAAATGACATCCAATACCTGGAGAAACTCTGCCGTGGATGCGGGAAATGGAGCAGCTACCACATGGGTGCTACTGAAATGAAACTGGCCCCATGTGCCAGCTTTGCTAAAAAGAACACTTTGTTCCTGCCTGGCCTTGGCAAGCTTTTAACCCTGGCTAATTTAACATTAAAGCTACACTAGCTGTCTCAGATCCATATTGTTAAAGCCAGCTGGATATGCCAAAAACTACAAAGGGGAGCAAGCTTTTTGCCTACACAAATAATACTGACTGTCACTTTGTATCAGGACTTAATCCTGTTAATGAGCTGCAGGCGGGGCAATTTCCCTGATTGAATGTGTTTTTCAAAGCCCATTTCCACTCACTGTATTGCTTGCTGATAGCCATAAGGTATGGACTGCAATCTGGACTCCACTCTCATTCAGCAGTTCATTATTCAGAGTGCTTTTTGCTTCCACATCCACTCAATCCTGTTATCTCTCCCACTGCCACAAGGAAATGCTGTTCCCATTCATTCCAGGATTTCCAAGCTGTATTCAGATTTGCACCAGGCTGCACATTTGTCTTTTGTGCTGTGTAAAGTATTTTTGGGAGGTTTCACCTTGTTTCACACTAGTTCTGTTCTGCTGTACTGGATATTGGAAATTTCACAGGATTTCTTTCTTTCTTGCATTCATTCATTCATTCACAATGAAAATGAAATAAATTCCTTGGTTACTCCACTTCAGATCCTAAGAACTCACATTGTGCTGCACAGAAACAGGTCCATGGATTGGGTAAGTTTAACACCTGATTATATATAAAAGTTGGTCCAGAAAGCAGATTTATGTTAAAAAACCCCTCCATTTTTATTTTTCATTTTTTGTTGGTTCAATTTGATCCTACCATGGTTTCATGGATGTAGAAGCAACAAGATTTCTTTGCCTCTGAATACATATAGTTGGATCCATTTCCCTATTTACGTTATATGAACATCCTTGGAAGGAAAAGAGAACTCTACCAGATGAAAAGATGCCACTTCAGCTCCCTGAAAACTGGCAGAGTAGGTGTACCTGTACTGATCCTGCTTAGGATCCTGCAGCAGGCTGAAAAGTTCTTTGCCCAAGTTTTGCTGTGTGACACCCTGGCTTTTTTAGCTCCATTGGCTCCCACAAAGAAAGGGATAGGAGAAGAAGCAGCCAGGATACTGATTTACCTGTCCTCTGAGTAAGAATGTACTATTTCAGGTAAAACATTTTGGGTTTATGACTCTTTTTTTTCTTGGTTGACAAAGTAAAAATATGAAAAACCTACATATATTTTTCAGTGGATATGAATGTTAAGAAAATCATCAATCTTAGAAAACTCACCTCTTTTCACTGAAAACAATTCTCCTTCTTAAACCCTCTGAAGACCAGTGCTGATTCTAGGCATGGGCCCTGCACACACCTGATGTCCCAGATCACTACCAAAAATCATTTGTGCTTGTTTTTAAACCAAATATTAGAGAAAAGGGGCTATTTTGGATTAAAGGGACAAGCACCACTTTGGGCACAGGAACTAATAAAAGGCTGTCCACCAGCAGGCGACCACCTCATGCTTTGTTTGTTTTTACCTGAATTAGATTAGTGCTGCAGTGTGATTTCACACTGATTAGACACTAGGAAGGCTACACAATGTAGCACCAAGCTCAAGGAAAAGTTCAGAGAGAGTTCACAGTTAATTAGAGATCTCAGGCTGCTCACAGCAAAGCAACCTCGATGTTGAATTGGATTCTTTTGTGTCTGATATAACTGAGCTCCACTGGTGTGGATTTTTAAATGCTTGAACACTATTGCATGCAGCTGGTGTCTTTCCCTCACTGGTGAACTAATAAGTGCTGTTCCTCCCCTCCCAGTTTGCACATAATGTTTGCTGGAAAATCATTGAGAACTCTGTTAAAAATATCAGAATTACACGTCACATAAACATTTATGTCAGAGCAGCATAACAAGGCAGAGCTGGGACCCCAAAAATGGATATATGTAGCCACTGTGTATGTACATAGTTTAGCAAATAGTACATATTTAGTATAGCTTTTCTGTCTGACTTCTCTAAATAAATTGTAAAGTTGAAATGAGGTGGGGTTTTTTTTGTTGTTCTCTTAAAAAAAATATTTATCATTAGGGTAAATAATCAGAAGTTAAAGATACATTTGGTACTGCCAAAGAAATAATATCAGGTTTACAGAAAAGAATTCACACATAACCCCAACTAAATGTCGAGCAAAGGTATTTGTTCCTTCCCAGTTGTAATGATCTGATTGTGAGAAGTTTGGCTACTTAGGAAATGTGTTGCAAAACATATGCATGTATCCCTTTTTTACATCACCAAAACCCTGGATGTGGGCAGGAACTCTGAGTGTAGCTAGCAGTGTTTCACTCCTGCCTGACTTCCTGAGAAATGTTTTCTCACCCTTCAGTATAAAAGAGACTTGTTTCTCAATTTAAAAAGTGGTTCTTGGCAGCAGGTACTTGTATCCGAGGCTCCCCTGCCTAACGGCTTCCCAGAGAATAAAATTCCCACTTCCTCAGATGTTTGGGCTCACAAATTGCTTCTGCCCTGCTTGGCTTTGTTTTTGGGGTGTGAGTGGGAGACCAGTGGCTCACAAGCTGTTTGTTGACAGTCTCTGCTGGAGTGAATTCACTGCTGGATGCCAGGGCTCTGTGATGGCAAAGTCTGCCCTGTGCCCACTGACCTGGCTCTAACTGTGCTGTGTTGATGTATTCCTTCAGAATCTGCTTATCACTGCTTAAAAGAAAGATGTAAGATATTTGTATTCTCTGGAGAGTCACAATTTTCACTGTCTTAGGGTATAAAGAATGTGGATTAAACACTTCATGAAGTTGGGGAAAACATAAAGCCAGTACAGCAATATTTCATTAAATGCAGTATGTGACATCACATATGGTGTATTCAAAAAGTTCAATACTGTTGAATAGCAATTAAGTAAAATAAAACATATATTAGCATATCACAAGAAAGCTCTAAAGCACTCCACGCAAACTTCCTTGCTTTTTTTTCTTACTCATAAGCTAATTAATTTTTTAGAAACAGGCTGCATTTATGAATTTTGGAAACTAAGTGGAGCACAGCAGGGATTCCAGTTTACTGCCTAGCAAAAACTGTGACTCTTTTAACGGTTCTGACAGGCACAGCTGAGTCTTACAAGAGCTATTCCCTTCCCTTCCCTCCAACTATATTTTTTGTTCAAACACTCTGTTGCCATATTAACAATCCATACCGAAAATCTGCACTTACTCCAACAGCATATTATCAGGAGCTACTTTCTGATTTATATTTTTCTCAACTGACTCTCAAGAAACTGCAGGAATTAACCATTGCAAACAACAGGAAGGCTTTCAACGTGTGTATGCTTTACACACAGTCTATGCCTATTTGTGACATTTATTTTACAGCTCCTCTCTTCAGTGGTAATATTTGCAACCCCATCATCAACAACCGAGGTAAGAGTTCTAAGGGAACAGTAGTTTGAAACAAAGATTGCCTCCAAGAAGGAGGGCTTGAATGAGGCAATAAAATGTTTGCACACATGAAAAATACCCATGAAGTCACTCCTTGGTGTGAGCTACAGAGCCAGGGTGCAGGGAGCAGATTTCACCACTGAAGTGTTACAATGATTAATCACAGCCCATAGGAAAATCACTCTGAGTGTTCTGCGAGGGGAACTGCAGGGCCACCACCATGCAAGGACTACAAAGAGGCACAGAGGTGATTTTCTGTCCCATCCACACACACACTCCTACAAAGGATGCCAGAAGCTGCCAATTTCAGCCCGGCAGAGACTCTGAATTCCTTATTTCTGAACCTCAAGAGGCTGCTGTCTCATCCAGTGTGCAAAAAGCCTTCAGCAGACTGATGCCTTACCACAAATTATTATTAGCTGTCTCTGATTTACGGTGTGAAGGGGAGGGACTGTGATTTGCCAGTTTCCACTTGGAGTTGAACTGGAAATATACAGCAGCTTTCTTCTAAATCTACAACCACGGCGTCAATATTAACATGAGCATGTGAAGATACAGCTCCCCGTGCATCCATGGCAGAGTGGCAGTCATCCAGCCTGTGTATACACACCCCCTCCTGCCTCATAAAGTCCTGAAAAATGTGCACGCATGGGCTCTTTAACAGAGAAATTACTTTGGGAGCTCATGTAGTTCTTTAAGGAGGATGTTGTACTACCCAGCATATTGGGTATGGCATAGGTTGGGAGAACACCAATTAGGTTAAAGGGAAAATCCTTACTATATGTAAAAGCTTCTTTGTATTTCAGTTACACATTTTCCACAAGAACTATTGAAAATCCTGACAAAGTGATATATGAGCAAATAAAAACTTGAGTCTACAGCATACAGACTCACTTTTTCTGATTTTTTTTTCCTCAAAACTCAGTGCCAACTGTTTTCTTTGCCATTTTTCTCCAAACCCACTGTGCCAACCAAATGTCATTGACATGTGACTTTCCACACAGATCGACAACATTGCAATTTTTCAAAGTACGAGACTGAGGCTATTAAGCATATTGCTTTAAACTTGCACCAAAATCAGAGGATATGAAGGAAGCAGACAGTTGGCAGAACTTGCCTTTCTACCACATATGTCAGCAAGAACTATAGCTTGGGAAAATGATGATTTCTGGAATATAGCACTAATGTATTTGCCGTATGCTCTGCTAGGAGCTTTTTACATTCATACTAATAATCTGCAAACTTGGTAATTTCACATAGGCAAACTGGAGCTCTATTTTTAATTTTTATGCAAAGATTTAATGTATGGGGCTGTAACATTGCTAGGCTGTGTTATTTTTACCCACACACTCCATAGACTCTACTGGTAAGCTGTGAAATGCTGTCAGAAGAAACAGCAACTGCACTACACTTGTGGAAAATGCAAGTCCTCTACATTATAAAGGTTATTTACCTTGTTTCTTAACCATTTATCTATTTTTTTCTTAGAAAAAAATGCATCTTTTCTAAATGACCTGCCATTACTAGGAACCACAGAGATTCTAATAGAAAGATAAATAAATACATAAAAAGCTGGAAATGCCCATTTCAGAGCTTACAATGAAAGAAATAAGTAAGGCAAACCAGGTCTGCATATCAATTCCAAGAATGATACCAGAGCACAGAACAGTAGAAGTCCTGACCAGGTGCATTTAAACAACTCTCATTTAGGTATTCCAGTTTCTCTTTGCTTTAAACACCTTTTACTGCTAACACAGAAACAGCAAAAAGGAGAACATGTATGAACATCTGAGTACACACAAGGAGCAAAACTAGAAGGATGTAGTTTACATTGAAAACATTCCTGGCTGCTTTTCTTCTTTCTTCCTTTATCCCATCCACTATCTCCCAGTCAGGTTTTTCTTCCTCTCCCCTGCCCCATCCTGATTTATAATGTTCCCATGTTACAGGTGACAGGTAGCATATCAGGTGACCCTCCTGAGAGCTGACTCCTCCCAGGCTGGGTCCTGTGTGCAGGCTTAGGTCACAAACACAGTTGAAACTGGCCTGGGTAATCCCTAACGGCCCATCTGTTCCTCACTCCCATCACACCAAGCCTTGCCTGTCGTCACCCACAATGACTCTCAGAGCTCTGTCCTGCCTGTTTCAAATTGGTTCAGCTGAAAGGAGCTGGAGATGGCTGAAATATTTTTTTTACCGTATTCTGCACAGCCAAATACATAAAGACACAGATGTACTTCGACCATCTCCAAAGTCAGCTTCTGTTTGGCTCAACACTAAGCTAGGCAAGGATGTGAAACATGGCTAAAATGTGTGCTCGGTTAAGGCAGGGGCCAGAAAAAGCTTTTAGGAATGTCTAGTGGGACTGATTTCCTCCTCTCTTTTGTGTTTTTTCCTCCAGATGCCTTAACATGGGAATAGACAGCCCTTGATCTTGTTGTGGAGACTGCCCTGATAGGAAATGTGTTGTGTGCATTTATCTGGGAGGCCCCGGGTTGGTTAGGACAAAATATTGCCGGTGTGGAGCAATTCTCCAGAGTGCAAGGAGTAACCTGGAATCTCTCAGCACTGCTCATTTTCTGCAGAGCTTTTATACAAGTGGGCCTTGGCAGCACCAGTGCCTAGTTTTAGAGTTTTGCAAGGTGGACCATGATGTAGAACAGCCACTTCTCTGGATTTGGTGGCTTCTGAATAGTTCTATGGCAAAATCAGAGGACTGCTGCTTGCTGGGGGCAGGGCTGTGAGGGACCTTCCCTGTGTCCTGTGTGTCAAAAACGAAAGCAACTCTCTGCACTTGCAGAACAGAAAGATTTTTCCTATTTTACTGGTGGCAAACTGTAAGTAACTTGCTAAGAGATCTTATTCACTGACTCTTAACACCAAAAATTTTTTCACATTTCACACTCAGAGTCACATCCCTCTCCACCTTGTCGCCACACACAAATTCACTGTTTTGTTCCAAGAAAGTTCCTTTCTTATCCCTCCCGATACCAGGTGCCCAGCTGGCACCCTAGTCCTTCGTACTACTTTAGTATTAGAATTCAGGACAAATATTTAATACCATTTCAAGGGACAAATTATCAGGGCTTTAGACTTAATCAAGGGAAGAGCTGCCCAAAGGTCATGAGACACACGAGACAAAGGATCCTCAGGGAAGAACATCACTAACCTTCTCCATGGAGACACTCAGCAATAAAACCTTTTGTTATGAAAGGCAGATTTTCCTGTAAAGTGTTGTAGCAGTCTGGGGTTCCAGTGATGCAGATGATTTAATGACTGCATAGTGCTAAATCTTTCTGAAGCTGGTGGGACATCCCACAATCCTAAAGGCACAATGTGGAAGAACCCCAAACACTACAGCATGGACATGAGCAGTGTCCTCCTATTTGCACAGCAGTTTTCATCTGCACAGAAGAACACTGAAGGAAGAGTCTGGCACAGCAGCACTCGTTGGACCATCAGAAACAGCATGTGCTCCAAAGGCACACAAAGCTGATCTACAGACTGAACTATGTCTGCATTTTTGACACAGAGACCACAGAAGGAGAGAATTATCAAGTTGCATTTCCTCAGGTCACGAGCAGGTTAAATTCTAGAGGGAAAATAGGACTATCACAGATAAACCAACAGTGCTGCATCTTGATGAGTTATGGCATTCTTTCCTGACTGCCAGAACAAGAGAGTTCAAAAATAAGTGGTAGCAATTTCACATTTTAATTGGCACAATTGTAGAAAATGCTCCTTGGCAAGTATCAGGTATTATGTCTAACAGACCAAGCATTTGTCTGCAACAGACTTCCTTTGTGTCACACAGGAATAAATAGACATGATGCTGCCTTATATGGCATAAGCATCACCTTGTGAGGGAGACGTGATGACTGTGAAATGAAGCTGAAGTTGGCAACGGTAATGCAAACAAGAGGATACCTTCAGCATGAGTGCTGACCCCATTGCATGAATAGCACGATTCTGACTCGTAATAAAATCCTCTGCTATTGTTTGTGTGTGCATAAAACACCCTTGTAGTGAAATATATACTCGTGTTCTCTCCCAGAAAACTGAAAAAGATAAATTAGTGCCCTCTTATGCCTAAAGGCCAGAAAGCTGCAGACAGAAACTGAAAAGAACTGGAGGTCAGCTCCAGTTTGTCAAAGTTACACAGCACAGCTTCGGCTGCTGCTTCTTAATGCTGAAGTCTTGAATACTCACTGTGCATTGCCAAAGTCCTCTGTTCAGAAATTTTCAAAATTAATAAATAATTTATTCCTTCAGCTCACTACTGCTTACCCCTCCCAGCATGACTGACCTCTGCTTCCATTTTTACCTTTCACATCCCTGAGGACTTCTGTATCTGAGATAGTTTTGACTTCCAGTGACCTTATGCAGTCCCTCACATTTTCTGTTCACCTTCGAGAGATTTTCTGATGTTTCACATTCAGGCTCTACATCACATCCTTGCTCTTCCTCTCACCGTCTGTAGCTTTTCCATGTAAATCCCATACCGAAAAGGCCAGAGCCGATTTCAGTGCCCTTAGCCAAAGAGCAGTGAGAAGTGAATTTGTTTAGAGGTAGCTCAGCACCCTCTGCTGTATCCTCAGCGAACTGCAAATTTCCTCGCACGTGAAGGACCAATTCCTCACAAAAGCAAGAAAAATTCTATGAAGGCAGATGCCTGAGAGTGATATAGGGACTTCCGTGCCAACTGGATGATAGAAAAAACCTTGCTTTTTTTCCCTTCTCCTCTTCTTAAAGAATGAAATACCGAATATAGTATTTACAACTTCTTTGAACAAATGATAGAAGCATTGAAAAGGACATTCCTCAAACTGTTTTAACCTTTTAAATTCTTTTTCCCACCTATTACTTTTATTTATATAAGAGCCACTTAGATGTAAGTTTTGAAAAAACATCACATTATATTCAGTTAATTTTTTTAAAATTTATTTTCTGAACCGGGAAGCAAGAGGATGTCATTCAAGTGTTTCTCCTCAGCATGGATAGCTCCAGTGCCTTTGCTTTCTTTCTCAAATTACATTGTTTCTCTTCAAAGTACTTTTCAAAGCTGTAATATTTCTGAAAATGAGGTTGCTGCATTTTTTTTTTTCCTCAGGATTAGACTGTGGGCTCAAATAGATTAGGTAATACATGTTAAATAGAAGATACTACCAGACACTACTAAGTAGCTCAAAGCAGCAATAAAATAATATAAATACCCATTTTCATACTACAGTTCTTTTCCTTATTGACGTGATGTTCCAAGTCCTTTTCTCAGCCTACAGCTACAAAACATGGTCTGCCTGTGTCCAGCTCTCACCACAGCAAAGGTAAATTGATGACTACCTGAACCATGAAAATTGTTACTGAATCTGAGTGGAAACCACTGTGGTGAGCAGGAAAGAGAAATCATTCCATTCTCTGTGAATATTTATTCATCTCTCTGAATGACAGGGTGATTCTTTGTTATTGTGATTGTTGTAGATCTAACATGTATGCCTCTTTTCTATGCAAATTCTTTCAGTCAGGGCCCATTTATCGACACAAATTTTCAGCTGCATGAAGCTCAATTCAGCAATTGATGAGGGCTTGTGGAGTGGGATGAAAGAGAAACAAAACCAATAAAACCAAAGTTCTCCACCTGACTGCAGAATGCAACATCCAGCAATTATGCTATAGTACGACTTCATGGACTTGGATGATGATGACTCTGCAGTGTGATAAAACAGACATCAGAGAGAATCCCTTCTTGGGATCCAAACAAACAGAAAACCACTGGGGCACAAATAATTTCAAAGCTGGCAATCACGTTTTACCAGCCTCACTTTTCAAGTTATTGAAGCTAATCCAGAATTAAAGGAGAGTTGAAATTTTTAAGTTACACTACACACCTTTATTTGAACATGTCTGTGGCACTGTAAAGTTAAATCTTTTGACTGAAAGTTTGCTTAGAAGGAAGTTGATTGTTAGATCCCAGCTAAACTCTGAAGTATAAAAATACTGAGGAGAAAACCCACCAACTTTCCCACTTTTACTGTGGTAAAGAAAACAGTAAGGGCAGCTATACATCAAAATAATGCAAATGAGAAGTTGAAAATTCCCATGCTGGAGCAGGGCAAGGACTCATCTTGCTGAGCAGTGGAAGAAACATGTGATGAACTGATAGTTTTGTATCAACAGATAGATGAACTCCCTTTCTATGTCTCCACGCACTTCTGGGGGACCAGGTAGAGCTGGAAAGGAGAGAGGGGTGGAGGGAAGGTTTTTTTAAGACTTATTTTACTTTTCATTATCCTGCTGTGATTTTTTTAGTAATGAATTCAATGAATACCCTCAAGTTGAGTCTGGTTTGCCCACAGTGGTATTTGGTGAATGGCCTCTTCCAGTTCTCATCTCAACTCCTGACTCTTTCATTGTTTTCTCTCTCCCATCCACTTGTGATGTGAAAAGTAAAACATTTCAACTCCAAAGGAATTTATCATACGTTCAGGGAACTTTGTCTCAAAATATCATACCAGCTTTTAGCTTTATTGTACTTTAAATAGTCCAGGTAAAGTTAGAGTCAAAACAAAACAAAGGCATTTGGTGACTCAGTCATACCAAAATTTTGTCATATACACAGTGATGGTGGGAATATGAATTTCAGAGCTGTTCTCAAAAGGAAAAGGCAGAATTCTGGGACCATTCATTCAGAGTCTCCAGCTGCTATTCCTGTGAAAAAGTAAAAGTAGTCTTTGCTGTGTTTTGTCTCTTTATCCCAGTTCCCCCATTTCATTCCATTTTGGGAAAAAATTGTTGCTACCTAAATCAAGTGGTGAACTTTCACAAGTGTGGAACAGATACTGTGTTCTGAGCTCAGCAGAGCCTGCTAGAATGTAACATTCCTCAAAATTTACCCCTTTTTAAAGACTGCAAACAAAAGGAGACTGCATTGAGTAAGAACCAAACTTTGGAATTCTGTAATCAAAAATCCATAAATAAATTTCTTTTTTTCGATTGCAGTCTATCTGCAATACTGTACAGGCACTATTATTCATCCTGCAGCTCAATGCACTCACAGCAAAAAATGCTCATTCAACAAATAATGATGTTTTGCCTTAACACTTAGGTAATAAAGGACTTTTATTTTGCTATATATTTGAAACCAGAATTTTGAAAAACAAGAAATTTCTTACTGCCACCTAAAACTTCAGTAGATGTTAATCAGAAAGATCAGTGATGTTTTAAATACAGCATTTATGCTGAACAATTTGCTGGTTTATGCCAATTTGACATATTATGGAAGCTACAGATACTTTGATATCCAGAGACTATGCAGTGCTTCTCCAGATGCTTCTTAATCAAAACAATTCACAGATGTTTGCTCATCTCTGTGCTGAATGTTCTCCTAAATTAGTTGATCCTAGAATAAAAATACAGGTAGAAATGAAAAAAAAACCTGGTAAAATAAAGTAAAGCTTTATTTGTGTAAATTACTTGGGAAATTTATACAAGAAAAAGCAAAGCTATCAAAAATTAAAAATACAGTCTATACACCTGATGAAAACTTTTCTATAGCCATTTTCATGAACATAAATGTGCTCCTCTGTATTTCCATAAAAGCATTTTTGCCATATTCCAATTTTAGCTACATAAGTGAATCTCCAAAGCTTTAATCTGTATATTAACTGAAATTAATTGCAATCATATAGTCAAATGACAAATGAACATACTAAAGTTCATTGCAGCTATTTTTTTATAATATTAATTTCTCCTACATTATTTAGAGATCCTATCAGGTTCATGCATTATTTCACACATTGTATCACTGGCTAGAAATTTCACAATTAAAAATTTGTGATGTAAACTTTTACAAGTTATAAACCTTCATTTCTTCAAATATTTTTATTTTTTAGTTTCATGAACTCCAAACTATTTGGGATGTGCGGGAAGGTCACATTTATTACAATGGACTAAAATTGCTTTAGACATGAATCATCTTTTTAATATAAGTTAAAAGAATATTTCACTTGTCATGCAAACTGGGAAATAAGGAGAATTAGGTTTGCAAGATATGATTGGTAAGGGTGCTACATGACCTCATCTAGGTTCTCTTTCCCAAAAAGGGCTAGACCACTCAAGGTGCCTTCTGACCAGAAGGCTGTTCCAAGATCCTGTGACTCTGATTCTGTGATTTTATTAATTAATCTGCTCCAGTGCAATTCCTACCCACATCCACGCCCCTTGGGCTCATGTTTATGCAGCTACTTTTGCCAGTTTTATGTTGCACTCAACAAATAACACCCTGGACTAGCTCCCTTTTTACTGTGATCTGTGGATATTTACATGGATGTCTTTGATAGGCAGATCTTTAAGAAATGTGCAGTTGAGACAGAAAATTTGGACATTATCAGATTTAAATCTCTGTTAAAATCTAATTCTGAAGTGAAGGAAGAACACATTTTCACAGCAGATATCATCCTGCACATAAGACCAAGGCAAAACACAACCATAAACACCAACATCTTTCATATTTTGCTGAGAGCCTACTTCCAATTCTTAAATATGATTTTTATTTTGGTTAATTTCTTTAAGCTGCTATGCTGAAAATTTTTCAGGAAGTGGTAAAGGTTATTTTATAAACATACTTGCCTTGTTGTCTTTGCAGAAGTCCAGAGATGGTGATTGGCTGCCTGGACAGAGGCAGCTGAGGGGAAGGTAAGGTAAATGAATAGAGCTGAGGAGTTCTGAAAGCTGAACTGGCCCAGGATCCCCTTCGACTGCTTTGGGATCCAGATGGTGATGGACATGCACTTTGTGGTAATCCTACAGGGGTGGATCTGTGAATGAAATTAATTCATGCATGTGATTTGAGGCTCCTTCTACAACAATACAAAAGATTTCAAAATTATTTCAATTTGTTGTCTAATATTTTAAAGGAAAATGTTATAATTGTTATATTTTTAATTATTTAAGATTTTTACATATTTAAAAAAAATTACGGAATCCAAGGTGGAAAAAAATACTTTGTTACACATCTTTTAGATTTCTGTTAGGAAGATATATTTGGCCTAATAATTATAAAGAATAAGAGTTTTATTATTCCAGAACGATTTAAAGTTATTTATTGATGTTAACAATTCTCACAGTTTAAGACATTTTCAATGTTTAAATGAAAAAACCAGAAACACCTGTTGCAGGCTGCATGAAAAGTTCAGGTTATTCAGAGAACAGCCCTTGTGCAGATATTGTGCTTTCATCTCTGATTTTTATAAGAATGATACAGCAGAGACATTGTTAAACTTCCTCACTATAAAAGTACTTACCCTTTTTATAGCTGTACCATAACTGTAGATGGCAACAGCTACAGAAGCACAGATCAGATCTGCACATTTTTGAAAAACGTGATTTCAAAATAAAACTTTCCCCCAAAACCAAACATTCATGTAGATGACAGCCAGGCTGCAAAATAACACTTCTTCAGATCTAGAATATAACCTTTCAACATACAGATTAATACAGGCCAGAAGGGAAATTTCAATCTCTAATAGGAGATGGTAACCTCTTGAAAAAGTATTGAATTACCTAGCAGACCCTGCTCCAAAATTCCTCCTTGGCATTATTACAGCTGTCTGAGGACTTCTGCAGGATACATCGCCTGTTGGAATCAGATTTTTGGAAACTGGATCAAAGAAAATTACCCATTTTACTTAAGAGATAACTTAGGAACCAAGGATTAGTACTTTTATTGCATGATTTGGGACAAATTCATGATTGATTCTCAAGAACTATAAATGGTGCACAATTACAATAGTCAATGAGAAAGCTCAGCTGTCACAAAAACATCATATTGTACCATCCCTGCAAATCTTGTTCCAGTTAAACACGTGTTGGCTTCTTTCACCTTCTTTCATTTATTAGACTATTTTTAAGTTATCAAGACAGCTGTGCTGAAGTGCTCCAGTTCTTCAGCTGATCTTTTTTTGCCCCATCCACCTCTGAGAAGGAAACTTTCCTTAGTGCACCATTAAAGCAGTTTCCACTTACCCTTACTTTTGCACATAAACTTTGATTCCCTCAGCATTGTCCACGCAAAACTTTATGTGAAGGTTCTGAAATCTACTGAACACATAACTGTTCTACATAAAATTTTACTGTCTAATAAAAATCTATTTATATTTAGACACAATAAAAAAAACCAGTTAACCTCAGCTCTCTTTATCTTGTTATGCCTAAATTTATAGGCAACCATACATTTAAGAAGGGTCTGAGCATATAAATCAGACATAACACAGAAAAAGCAATTTTTTCTCTTTCATTGAAATTGAATTGCAATTGCATTTGTCTTTGTTTTGGGACACTTACACCATGTAAAAACACAAGAGTGCTAAAAGTTCTTTATGTGGCTGCAGATGGATTCTATGAACTGCTGAAGCCAGGTGAAAGCGTGCCTGAGCACAGACTGCTGCAGAAACATGCTGAATGTAAAACTAAAAATAGGGGAGACACACAAACAGTAGGCCTGCAAAGCATTAGGAATTCTAGGAAACTCCTCCCAAATAAACAGCTCTCAAGATACTGCACCAATTCCAGTAGGCTGTTACTCATGTTTTATTTACATCTGAGTGTTACCCAAGCTCAGGGTATGAAGGAATGAAAGAAAGTAGTGGCAGGTAAAATATCTTATGCCCTGTAACAGTGATAAGGTGAAAAAAAAAATCACCTTTCTGAAGAAATTCTTGATCTCAACTACCTCGCTTCTGGTATTAAATATTTTTTTTTTTAACTTCCATTTAGTTTCCCCCCCTTTTCTTCATGTGATATTTAATATGACATTGTGGACAATATTACTCTCTGTTAACCACAAACAGATAAAGTTATGAAGCTTAACAGAGGGTTAACAATGTATATTGCAAGTATTCCTGTTCTGTTCAATCACACATATAGTTACAGTATTTTCTTTGCAACTGTTGATTAGGCAAAAATCAGTTTAGTTAGAAGTAAACATTTACTGAACAGAAGAGGTAAGTACTAGGAAAACATTTCATACTTCATTTTAACCATTTCCCAGCAGCTGGATTCAAGTGCACATGGTAAATTCCTCACAACTTAACACAATTCAATTTTTTTATTAAACTGCTAATGTATGGATCGTAAGTTATTCATCCTCCTAATGTAACAGAAATGTCATTCAGTTACAAAGTTTACTTTTACTCACCCATCTGTCCTTCGTTTGGTGGAGATATTAGTGACAATCTTGATGGACCAGTTGGTGTCTCCAGCTAAATGAACAGCAATTCATTAGCCACAGTGTAATAAACATATTAATTATTAAAACATTTTAAGCAATAGTGTTATATTTTTCAGTTCTACAGAGCTTGCAGGTTTCCAGAACTCTCTGCTGTCAGTTTTGTTCACAGCACTAAAAGGCAAAACCTGAGAATTAAGTTACTATTTTTAAAGATCTATGGGCAGGTGGAGATACGTGCATTTTAGCTTTATTATAAACTATCACTTTCAGATTAGAAGTGTCATGAGACACTCTCACTGTTTTCTGTGCTCAAATTCCATTTGCAAGCTCGCAGCTGTTCCTGGATGTTCTCTCTCCTAACCAGGATACCATGAAAAGCTCCTGCCTTCATTCTCATGTCAGCAATATCACTCAAAACCTGCAATTCCCTACTCAGGTATCAGAGTCTAAATGGTGCTTTCTGACCACTGACATTCTTGTAATATTGGGATTTTAAGAATTTGCCATTTGCTTTGGCATCACAAGTTTAAAAGCCTGTATACAGCATGTGGAGAATATAATTCCAGAAATTCATGTTATGATTTATTTGCTGTTGGTTTCTTTTAGGGAGCATCTGACTTCAACCCTGCACCAAGCATATCTGAAATAATCATGCACATCAGAATGCTTTTGAATGGGATGGGGGAAGAATCCGATTTTTTGCAGCATTAACAGAGTAGGACAAATCAAAAGGATATATGTGTGTAACTATACATAAAAAATATTTTAAAAACACACTTACTTTCCTCATTGGTGAAGGTACAGGATCAACCTCCATTGCCTCCATCCTTGTAAGAAAGGTCAAAGTAAAAATGACATTGTAATAAAAATAAATTTTCATTATAAAGTTATCTAAAATTATGTTAGATTCTAATGTTAAATTTGACTAGTAATGGAAAAGCATAATACATAATGCATAAGACACATAGGTATTTAGAGCTTATTCCAAAACTCACCAGGAGTAAGAAAAATCTATGCATTGATTCTGAGCTTTGGTTTAGACATTTACAGAGAAAGTTATTTTATGATTAGCATCATTATTCTTCTATTTGTCTGAATAAATGTGCATATTTATGTATTTGTCATTTGTATCTGTAACAAGGGCACTCAATCTCTGGGGTTTATTGTAGAAAAAAAAGTCACAGTCAGAGGTATAGAAATATTTTAGCTTGAGCAAGCTGTATATTCATTTTACTTAAAGTTAAATGACCCTTACTGGACTGGTTCATCCCATCTAACCTGAGACAACTACAATGTCCATACAGGTGTCTGTACAATAAATTTAGTTTTTCTCTATGGGAAATGGAGAGCATCTCACCAATCTATCTATCCATTCCTCCAGAAGTGTTTTGGAATAAGGTGCATCATGTCTTAGATTTCTTTCCAGTAACCACCATCCATACAACTGTAATGTACACTTGGATAGATAAGACTGTCCTCAGTTCTTTCATATTTGAACAGTTTGCAAAAACAAAACACAAAATCAGAAAATATTTTACACTCACTACAAGAAGGTTACTTTCTGTATAAAATATTAGTTAAGATTTTCATTGAAAATTAACAAATTTGTACCCACGTTTCAGAAGTGGAAGGACGACTGGAATGAAGAGAATATGAAGAATAAACATTCTGTTTTCTTGAAGGAACTGGAGTCATTAAGAAATTTAATATTAGAACACAGCTATGTCCAGTGACAGGTATTCCATAGTTACTATTTTAAACCAACACTTCTTACTGGAAAATGGATTTCTGCTTGTACTGGAAAACTGCAGTGGTGTAGTTTTTTCAGGAGGTTTCATACTAAAGGGGAAAGAAGAAGCAACAGAAACAAATTAAAAGCTGGTTTGATTAGTTCACATGTCTAACTGGTCAATAAGGTATAAAATCAAAGCATTTTATCCATCAGTAGCAGGTTTGAATATAACACGATTTTCCATGAAGCAAAGTAAGAATTTATTTGGTAAAGCTATGAACTTGCTCTTTACATCACAATATCTGCAGTGCTCATTACATACCCCACAGTATCAAATTTAGTACAACATTATGGCAAAGTACTTTAGAGAACAAAATATGTTAAAATACAATGATTAACTATAGCTAAGCACAAAATTAATTTCATTTCATGAAATTACACATTTACCAAACTTCAAGGAATCTAGTTGTCAAATGAAATGTTGGCATTTTCATGCTATTCAACAATAACTTTGTAAAACTGGTACCTTTGACAAGAACCATAAATAGGAGGAATATGTTTACTAGGCAAGCAAGGAAAGGCCCTAGGACACTACTCTCTTGTTAGAACTCAAAAAACCTCAAAATTCAGTTACAACTCTGTATTTGATATAACCAAGATGTCATTTATTTGAGATGTGGACAATAAAATGGAGGCAGTGAATAAAAATGTATAAACTGCAATAATCCACCACATACAGAGTTTTGTTTTTACTGTTTTTTCTTTCTGTTACATTACAAGCAGTCCAAGAGCAAAGCACAGTATTATGGGGATTTAAGAGTCAAGGAAAAGTCTGTACTAAAAAAAAAGAAAACCCACAGAAAAGGAAGAAAGATTAATTAAAGATCAAATCTGTGCAGTAAAAATGCTGGTTTCATGAACTGGCTTACTAAGGAGATTTAAATAACACTTATGGCTTTATGTTGGAACTAAGTAAGATGAAAAGATGGAGGTGTATCAGTCATTGAGCAGGGGGATAACCATGAGCGACCTCTTGGCTCACCATGACCTCTTGGTCACTTGTTTCACCACCAATTTGAAACATTCAAAAAAAAAAAGACCAATTCAAGATGAGAAAAGAATTTAATTTTTACTAGAAATAGAAACTATGAGAACATGTTACAAAACTCTGGCAACTTTGTAAATGGGCTAAGATACCGGGAAATATAGTACTTTCCAGGCTATAAAGCGTTATAAAGTCCATTGGAAAATACACCAACATGGTTATGTAACTGCAAATAAAAACTTAAAACTGAGGATCTGTGTGACAGAATTCATTAAAGTTAATTTTTAGAGTTAACTACTGAGTTGTATTTTAAAATAAAAGGATTTCTTCCTGATAGGATTGACTTTTGTGAATAAAATGGATCCAATGTCAGAAATCACTCTACATTTATTTCTGTAAAAACATTTGAGGAAGGCAAACAAAGCATTAAATTTTTATTGTTTTATCAATTAAACTTACTGTTGTCTGATTATATTTACTTTTGCTGCATTAGACCTCTTACCATTGTAGCTGTTGCATTTGTTGTGTTACTTTCTTGAGAGACTCTTCCAGCTTTGCTATCTGTGAGATAATCAGATTTAAACAAAGTCTATTTGTGTGATATACAGCTTCATTTTCATCAACTAGTATTCTAAAGTGTTGAAAGGCTGCTTTCTATTGGTTTTAATCCTAAGACATCATTGCTATTCCAGATTTATTGGAGCTGTTATGGCTGTGTTATGGACTCATTAAACAGTCAGTCTGGAAGAGATATGCTTCTTTTTGGCAGTTAAAGACTTAGTTTGATTACCTTTTCTTAAGTGTGCAGATAATATTGGATAAATGAATACTAGGAAAAGTGCTTAAAATTATTTTCTTTTCTTTTGCTTCCTATTTTCCATATCTGATATAAAAAGCTTTGTTATGATTAATATACAGTTATCTGAAAAAACTCCCAATAAATGTAAAAAAACCTATGTTCCCATATTTCTCATTCCAGATTCAAAATTTATTCAGTTCACTGCAGTATCTATTTGTAATAAGCTTAAGTGAAAAGTAGTTCCTACTACATTAGACATACAACCAGAAATATCTCCATTAAAGAATGTTATGAGCTGGCAAAATTGAAGAATATTAAGGTCAAGAACACTAGGTCAGCTCCCTAGTGTGTGTATTTTTTACAGTCTTTCATTCTGTGAACATATATTTTATTTTATGAAGGATGTAAAAATTTACTCAATAGTTTCAATACTGCATCTGTATTTTATCCTTAATTTCATCATGTGACCTTAATCCTTCACACTGTTCAAATTTTGATCTGAAGGCAAATTATGAATTTGCTTGTTAGCTTTTCATGCTTCTCAAACTATTATTTGAATCTTTTAATACAATTACCTGATTTATATAATAATACTGTTTGTGGGAGATACTATGCTCTTTTTGCAGATGCAAAACTCTGCAAAAGAGATTAAAGTAAAAATGTAATTTATGTAAGATCTGGGGTTTGGTATTCTGTTTTCTTCTTCCCAATGAGAGCCAGGTTTAATTACGAAAGGGACCAGTCAGGAAGAATGTACTTCACCCTGTTGTAGGACTGGGTAATTTTAAGACCAAAGTACCTTAAAGAAGGTGAGGAACTATTTGATTTTCAATAGTTTGGGATCCTAGTGGGGCATCAAGATCTGCCAGGAATATGGGCAGCAAGTGCCCACCATCACCTGCAGCCCAATATCTGCACAACTCACAAAACCAGCAACAAAGCAGTTTAATGAAGACCATGAGACCTTGTTGGGTGACAGTGACAAGGATGACAAACTAGAAATAAGGAAGGGGACCTGAAACAAGCCAAGCATGAGAAACCTGAATGGTGTTTAATACAAGCAGCCTCTCCTGACCCAGATGCAATGCAAGCAGTTTTAACATAGTAACAATACAAAGAATAGACAAAAACAACAATAAACCCACCCAAAAGAATGTGCTATTGAAGCAGCAACCAGCTCTATTTTCAGTTGTTTCAGTACTGCCACTTGAATACCTTCCTTGGGTCAAGTACCATCCTTGAGAACTTTACAAACACTGCTGAGTGAATGTCTCAACAGTAAACAGCTTTAAAAATTACCATTACCAAGTATCAAAACTCTCCACAGATTGTTTGGAGACAACATCTCTATGTATCCTGATATTTCTTTATGTATATATGTATCCTGTATTTCTTTCACTTTGTCTACAGGAGTTGGCACAACGGATTAGAAGGGTGATGAAATCAGGGTTCCTCCCTGGCCTGGCTCTGAAAGCAGGACAGGACTAAAAATCTACACACATCACAGTACACTGTGAGTGATCCCAAAATGCATTCATGGAGAAGAGGAAGAATGGGCCACAGAGCACCTAATTTTCCAAGATTTCTATCCATGAAAATCATATCAGAAACTCTCCTCACACATGAAATGGCCAAGTGGGCAGCTACAGGAGCTTTTCTCTGTCATTTCATACATGGGACACCCCTCACTGGCCAAGTCACCAATATGGCCAGGTAGCTTTAAGCAACATCCCATGTACTTAGAAATAAAAGAACTATTTAATCAAATATTTAGAAGCAGCTGAAAAATTAAAAAGAAAATTGCCTTCCTACCTACAAAGGAAGAAGCACAGTCAAAAATGCAGTACCTGTTCTCCACAGAATAATTATTTCTGTCCTTCACACTGAGCTATCCCAAATTCAGGGTACTAGCCCTTAGTCTTGTTTCCCATTGCTCAAGCTTCTCATTTATTTTGTCAGCCCTAGTCTGCTATTCCTCTGGGCTTAACTCCACTTTCTCCATACAGTGAACTGGTTTCTTCCCTCCCTGTCCTTCAATTCTCCATTTAATCTTAGCCACCTCACAGCTAGAATATTTTATTAAAAATAGTCACCAGACTAAATAGAGTCCTCATGGACTTTAAACAATTAAAAACTGGTATTTATAATGACAGTAATGACTCAATCCTGATAAATTATTCTAAGTATTCCAATAAAAGATTAAAATAGTTTCTAAAAATGAACCAGAGTAACAAGGCAAACATAAACAAAACCCTAGAAAATCACAATTAGACTTACCTTTTGTTTGTGGTGTGTTAAAAAACACTTACGATGTTTTTCTTGAAATTCTGAAACCTAAAAAAAAAATACAGTTTCATCAAGCTTGACATAATTATGTTTATGCACCTCAGCAGAGAAGTGATGGAAAAGAACTATTTCACAGTATGCAAAGTTTTGTGTCTTTTAACAGGCACTTAACATATCTTCTATAAATTCTCCCAAAAAAAAAAATCCCAAACTATTCTAAGTTATTATCACTGATAGACAAAGTCTTACAATTTCATCCAACATGACCTACAATAGAGCTGGTAAATTTATTTTACTGAAGTTATATTTTAACACTTTGTTCAATAAAAAGGTAAAGATATTAGAAAGCCAGTTTAGCTGCAGTGTTTCTTATTCATCAGTGCTAAGCAAACACATAAAATTAATGGCAACATAAAAAGTAATCTGTCTTACTGGCAATTATAATGTGCCTTGTAAAAATACCCTGTTAATTAAAAAATAATTGTTAGACACACAGTCTGGTGATGTGTAAGCACTTCTTATGTTCAAATGAGGATGATAAACCATGACAAGTTAAAAGCAAAAATGACAAGATAGGTAAGACAAGACCTTGAGGAACAAATTACCACAAGCAGTAACTTCTAATAAATCTTTCTTCTCACATGTAAGAACACTGCCAGAAAATCTGTGGGAATAGAGACAACCAAGAAGAAACACTCGAGAATATAAACCCATAGAGGAGTATCCAACTCAAACAGTTACTTTTTATTCCCCTGGAAGAACCTGGGAGGTTCCCACTGAATGCTCATCAAAGGATCTTTGGATGTGTCTTCTGAACAACTGATGGAAGAAATACCCACTTAGAAAGCAATGACTCTGAGCTGCCTCCACCCACTCAGAAATGAGTTCTTGGGTCTAGGAGAAACCTGAATTTGTCAGTTTAGTGCTCAGTACCAGTCAAAAAGGAAACCAGATCTTACCAGTGGTTTAAAATGGAATAGGGGACATCATCATACCCCTTTAAAAAATTCATGTTCCTATATCCTGAATCTGCTTAACATCTCAGAAAGGATAGAGTAGGTCTGAAAACAGCTCAGATTAATCAGAGGCACACAAGAACTTCAGTAAAAGAATGACCACATAGAATATGAATCTTCATGGCTGAAAAAAGGATAGTTGAAGAAGGGATGCATCAGCAGTCTAAAACAAATGATTAGCACAGATTTAGTGCATGAGAACTGATACTTTTCCCTCCGGAATGAGATTCAAGAGTAAGAAACTAACAGATTAAAATCTTAAAAATGAAATTATCACCATGCAGTGAACAACCTGTGGACCTCCCTTCCACAACACGAGACAGATGCTAAAATTCAGGAAACAGGTAACCTGACAATTATGTGGGGAAAAATATCCACCACAAGCTTCTGAATGCAGAGGGCCAACCCCACCTTGAGAAATCCCTGTGCCACAAGCTGCTGAAAGCTGGGAGGCTCTTCTGAAGATGTATCACTACATCCAGCTCTGCTCTCACTGAGCACCCACCAATGTGACAAGGTACTAGACCAGATAAGAGATTAGATAAGATGCTCTTACGTCATTTGATGCTGGGACAAGTTCTGAACATCCTTCACTGCCTTGACTGCAGTATGTTCCCAACAGGTTATCTCAGGCTACAGAGAACCCACCTCAGCCTTGAGAAATTGGGCCCTCTTTCTTCCTTTGGCACATAATGGAAGTTTGCATTCCCATGTGATTGGAGGAGTGGTTCCCTGCATTTCTTCAGTTTATGGAGTAACTGCTGATCCTGCTGTTAAAAAGTGGGTATGGAAGGACAGAGGAAGGCTTCATCTTTACCTTGTGTCATTTCTGCATCTGAGGAGGAGCACAGCTCAGGAAAGGGGCCAAGCTCAGCTTTGGGGTAGAGCAAATGTGAATCCATGAGCATTGCTGGAGAAAACAGGTGATGTCCCCTGGGCTACTGTTCTGCTGGATCAGGAAGCTCACCCAAAGATCAGCAAGTCCCAGCCCAAGGAGATGAGACAACAAAGGCTGCAGCTGGGCCCAGGGACAAGGCACTACTGGAGTGGTTGAAACTGCTGCTGAAATGCACAGGAAGAGGGACAAAGACATGAAGCCCCAAAGCCAAGCTGAAGAGATGCAGAAAATGAGGTGGAAATGGGAGTTTGGGTGCACTCATTTAACCCAGAAGCTACAGAAGTCCTTGACGGGAAGCTAAGCCTGAAGAAAGGAATCCTATCTGAAATTCACAGAAAGCAGGAGGAGAATGACCTTGGAATAATTTCCTGCATTTATCTAGGGGGAAAAAAAGAGGTGTGTTTTGATTAAAAAAAGAAAAAATAAATAAAAAGAGAGAGAGAGCACAGTCAGCTCAGGACTGTAGCCAGCTCAGGTTTTCACTGTGTAACTTTTTATTGCTATAATTAGGGGACACTATCTGGGCACGTTTAAGCTTCTGGCAGATCAAATTTTTCATTGCATGGTATTGAAAGTGATTTTACACCATTAAAATAACCAGACTAGTGGTCCATAGAGAAAGTTTGAAAACATAAGCAGTGACCATAATGAATAATTTATGTCTCCTTAATAACTTAGAAACTGTGGAATTAAGGAAGTAAATCTGTTAATGGGCATACATTCATTTCCAAGCACTCACTCCTACACTTTTCCCATTCACATAAAAATCAGTAGGAGTTGCTGATTATTTTATAGAGTTAAAAAACTTTAAGGCAGATTCACCTGTGATATTTCTTTTGAGTATTTCTTGCATAACACATCTACTCGCATGAACAGTGATTGAATACCAGGACTTACCTATGAAGAAATGAAAATACACCAAGGTTAGCATTTTTATTAGCAAGCCATATTAAAGAAAGTCCTTTGTAAAGTGTTCCTTAAATTGACTGATGTATGTAAATAAAAAAAAAATTGACAGATCAGAGAATAACAATGCAGAAGTTGGAAACAGGCCTGGTTTTCTTTAACAGCCTTATCAAACATCTGGAAAGCATTGGGCTTTTGTTTAAATCCATTACCCACATTTATACTTATTGTGATTAAGACAGTACCAGTGTCCAGAGGACACTCAAGGAGGATGCTGTGGCCCCTGGAAGAGGCCTTGCAGTGACACCAACAGCCAGGTTTCTGGCAGCCTCTTTCCAGGCTTTTTGGTTCTCACCATCCCCAGCCACATGGACACATCCTACAATCAGTTTTGTTTCAAAGTCCTTTTTCAGAATAGTTCCAGTGCTGACTGGGGTCCCTTTGTCTCTCCCTGCCCACTGGGCAGCAGAATATTATCCTGGAATAAGGAAAGAGCCCTGAAGTAATTGTTGTATTTAAGTATTTTATGACTTGTGTGTGTGTGTGTTAATCAGAGATCATGATGTGGCCTCACAAATGGCCACCTGTACTTTTAAAAAATGTTGAGTGAGTGCTCTACACCTAAGCCATCATTTAATAAAAATATATTTGTTACTTATGGTGACAAAAAAATGCTTCAAAATATAAAGTAAATTTCAGAGTAACATCTGGACATCTATCCAAATCTACAAAACAGTGTAGATAACTTAAGTGCTACTTTAATCCAGAATACACACATTTCTAATCTGTTCACAAGAAAAACAAAGGAAATACAACTCCAAAATAGTTATACTCGTTATAGCACTAAGGTGAAATAGTTAAAAAGCTTTCAAAAACAATGAATCTAGAAAAAAAATCTACCTGTAAACTGGATGGCTCTCTTTGATTTACTGTGATTGTAGAAGAGAAGGCAGGCTTACAACTACCCCAAATTTGAGTGAAAAGACCAAAAATAATGCTTCTCCTTAGATGATAGGAGAAGGCTGTCCCGAAAGAAGGCAGCCTTCATGTAAGGAGCCACTTTTCAAAATCCCATAACAAAACCCTGAAACTGCTGTAGGAAAAATCTAAATTACTCCCAGAAGTATTAAAAATCTCAAAAAGCTTTAAAAAATAGAAAGATTTTAAAAGATGAATTATTAAAAGAAAAAGTAACTAGGCCATCTGTGAATGAAGTGTAAGTTTTCTGGGATACTAAGAAAGCAGAAGGATAATTGCAGTCACTTAAATTGAAAATAGTGCATCGAAATCAAAAAGGGTTAGGCTTTGTTCCACTTTGAAATGCACAAACATCTAGAAAACAGTACTTTTATCTCCACCAAAAATATCTTAACACTAGCACAAAGTCAAATATCCAAGATTAAACAACAGCCCAATCTATTTTCAATGTGTGCTTAAATTAAATCTTTATAACAATAAAAGGAAATTGAGTCTCTTATGTATGAAAACTGACTGTGCAAGGAGCTAAAGCAACAACTTGGATTTGCAGTAGATTTGTATCTTCTGTTTCCCATATTGTGACATCAGCTACTGGGATGTCCTGTGCAGCAACTGATCACTGCAGAGCTGTGCATGATTCAGGAAAACTGCTTTTCCTTGCTTTCCCCAGCTAGTAATTTTTACAGAACTCACAGGAGGTGAATAATTGTATTTGAGACTTCCTCTGCAATTTTGCATTTGGTTGACATTAGCCAAAGCATTTAAAAATTTCCAGCTGACAGATGGAGAAACACAGACAGACAGACAGCACAGTTAACCTACCTACAGTGTTTCAGTAAAAAAAATACAAATGGGACAATAATATTCTTGAAAAAATAAAATATTCATAAAAATACATTCAGCCTTCTCAAATCAAATGAAATGAAATTGGCATTCATAGGAGCCAAGATTTGCAATCAATTTAGGGTTCTATCAAAGCTGAGATCTTGGTTTAAGTACCTATCAGGTTTAAAAAAAAAATAAACCCAACCAGCTTCATGCTGATGTAAAAACTCTTTCAAATGAAGATTTGTATAACACTGTTTGTATTTTATCTGCTGCATGGAGGAGTAGCAGATGTTCCTATAATATTCTGATTTATCATAACATTTAACCATCCTCTGGGGAAAAGCAAGTGGGGATCCTGAGACACAGAAGGAAGACATAAAGGTGACAAGGATGCATCACTGTAAAGATGAGAATATTTAATGTGTACATGTTGATTACCCCAACATACAATTTAATTAGCAATTCTTACACATTTATAGGACATCCTCCTCATTAGGAATTCTTCCATAGCATCAAGCTCATAAAGCTTACCAGGTATATTTCCATTCAGGTTGCTGAATTATAGAGCCATGACTTTTTTATATGCATCTTTAATTATCATTCCAATCATTTTACCTGTTCTTAATCAAGGACAAGCAATCATCATTAATGTCTTTTTTAAAGAATATGGTAATTTGCTTCCTTCCAGCACTCCAGAGCAGTGGCAGGTTCTAATGAAACATCCAATATTTTTGTTAGTATCCCAATCATTGCATTTGCCAATTCTGTGTTTTTGAAGTAAATTATCAAGTGCTGCTGCAATGGTGCAATTTAAGACTGATGTAACTTAAAAATTAACATTGTTTTGAGCAAGATGTTGGACAAGATGACCTCCAGAGGCCCCTGACAACTTAAATTATTCTTTGACTGAAATTAATAACAAAGTTTGCAACAACAATAGGTTGATATTGAAAGCATATTAAAATATGTCCTTTAGAATTTTCATGAAGGGCTTTTTGATTTTTTTTCATATTTGATTACTGTGTGCATTGTTCCTTTGTATTATAATTCCATTTTGTTATTTTGTTGCCATTTTTAAAAGCAGCATTATCTTCTTCAATGTGCAAGATTCCTAGGAGGCCTTCATGCTTACCTGTATTGAATTTTATTAAATGCTTTTACTGTTTCTCTTTTATCTTTATATGGCATTATCTCTTAGGTAGGCATCAGTCTACAAAAATATGAATGTTTTCACAATCTATTTATGAAATCAGCTAAAGAGAAGATTTCTCCCCAGAGAAATGGCAAAATTAAATATTCCTAATGATTAATCAAGAAAGGGAATTAAAAACTCTTAATTCTCCAGTGAATAACAAGAATTCCCCACAATATTTCAAACCCTTTCTTAATCACATAGCCAAAAGGAAAACAGTTAAGCTTAAGAGCAAACAGGAGAAAAAACCCCAATCCACTTGAAAACACTGCTGAGCCATCATGCCAGTTTTCCATTCAGTCCATTACATGAAATAATTCATTCCAGTTCATTTTCTGTGACATACAAATGTCAAAATCAATGAACGTTTTTCCACATTTTGAAAGCAGTCACTGATGTTATGCAGTAATCAGCCATAATTCTTGGAAAGTTTTGGATGATTTACAGTCTAGCACTACCTGAAAACCTAAAAAGTATCCATAGGATACTTTTGAAGGAATATATGCAACAAAAAGGTGAGCTGTCAAGAGCCTTAGTATCTAAGTTTAGCAACCAATTATCTGTAAATATTCATGTCACAGTCGGCAAAAACAAAAAAGGAAGTATTTTTTAATGCAAACAGTTTCAGTGGTAAGCAAACCACATGTTGCTGTAATGCAACAAAACAAAAGCTTGTTTACCTCTTTTGAAAGGACCAGGGTATGACAAGCACTTCTACAGACCAAACATTCATCTTTTTTGCCTGTAAGGTAAAGACACACTTAAAATATAGATAAAACTGAATATATATTGAATACACTGTAAACAGAATGTGATGCTTAAACCTCTGGAGCTTGGGGAAGAAATCTGCAGGTTATACAAGAAGTATGAATAAACATGAATAAAGAATTTGATTCTATAACGATTACACAGAGATGCACAGGAAAAATGTGTGTGAATGTCATCAAGTCTCACTCCTGTACATAAGCATTCATGTAAATGATTTTATGAATATCATTAGTGTCACAGAATGCAGGTGACTTTTAGTTCCCTTGATTTAAGTAGGACTACTTGCCTGGTTTAATTAAATGTATGCTTAAGCACACTAATGACTTACAGTCAATCTGATATATTGCTTTTTAGACTGGGGTACAGCTTTTTCATGCATTTTCCCAAGAAAATGCATGAAACCCAAAGGTCAAGGAATTAATAACTTTACCTTTTGAATTTCTCCAGTAAGAAAACAACAAAATCACTTTTTAAAACTTTATGAATTTTAAACTCTTTGATTATCTGCAAACATATTAGAAAATACCTATAGCAAATGCACATTACTTCAATATTTATAATTTTACTAGTTACTGCCTTTCTGAAGATTCTAAGGATCTGTGTTTATAAACATCTTTAAATATATTTTAATTCTTGTATTTTTATTACTACTGAATTCACAGCAAAAAGACACATAATCTCACACACGTTTTTGTGCCAAACAATATTAAGAGCAGAATGGAAAGATGTTCATGTTCTAGGAGCCTGCAAGCTGTAGAGGCTGGATTTTATGATCCTCTATCCTCAATAGCAACCCTGTGAAAACACCTAGTGAAAAGTCTTTAGTTCTGAAATACACATTGACCATTTCTTCTGTGTGCCCTTACAAAAACTAGGGCATTTAGCATGATGTGAAAGCGAAAAACATTGATATTTGTCTGCTGCATTTTTTTCTTTTGAAAAACAATTCCATTTTTCTTCTGTCTTCCCCACTTATCTTTGTCCAAGAACATCACAGGAGTCCCAGAATACGACTCTGGAATTGTACATAACACAAGAGCTTCAAAACATCACCTCCAACCTTCCCTCATGCTGCTGTAAGTTTTCAGGACCAATACTGACCCTTAAAACTCATTAAGACAAACTTCCAAAACCTAACCTAAACAAATTGTGAGGGTTTTTTTTTAATTGCTCTTTCACAAAGGAAAAACCATTATTCTTCCCAAATTAGCCAGAACAGAAGGCCGTCTATTTGTGGGGCTTCTTTTACAAAATTATGGATCATAAGCATCCAGAATCCAGTTTTAGTAAAGCATCCACTGCTTGCTCTCAAAGCCACATCCACCTGGAGGCGGACACAGACGGGTTTTACTGTTCAAACCCAATCCACAGCAAGGGTTGGAAAGGCTTATCAGTAACATTCGAAAAAGTGCTCAGGGCTTTTTTTTTCCCCACAGCGGATCAGAAATACCGATGTTTGGGGCGGATGCGTGCAGGCCAGCTCAGCCCGCCCCGCCGGGCGCGCCCCAGAGGCCATTACCTTTCTGCAGGCAAACCTCACAGAAAACGTGGCCGCAGCTGGTGATGCAGAACCGCGGCGTGGGGTTGCGGGGCTCGGACAGACAGGAGTTGCAGAAGGCGGGCACGGCCATGGGGCAGCGGAGCAGGAAGGCCCGGCGGCGGCCCGGGGCTGGGGGAGAGCCACCTGTCCTCAAGCCGAGCCCCGCGGGGGCGTCCCCGCCACGTCCCGCCCGCTGAGGCGGCCCTGAGGGGAGCGCCCCGTGCCCGTCCCGCCGCCGGGCCTCAGGGGGGCGGAGGTTGGTCCTCACACACACACACCCCAAAAATTTGTTTTTTCTGGCCTCTCACTACCAAAGCGGAGCGGTGCCGACACAGACAGTGCTCTGAGAGATTCCCTTTCCGGTCCCCAAACCTGGGGAAACTGAACTGCACCCACAGGGCTACGGGAAGGGGCTTCAGCACGAGCCCCGCCCTGGCAAGCTCCTCCCGGGTCAGCAAATGGGAAAAAACAAAACAAAACAAAACAAAAGACAACAAAAACCCCCCAAAACAAAAACAAACAAACAAACAAAACCCCCAGAAAATAATTATGGATTTCACTCTTTTAAATGCAAGAATCCAGGAAGTTTGTTAATCGACTATCACAGGTTTGTTATGGCATCTTCTGTTGTGGAAAAAGACAAAACAAGGAGATTTGATGTTCATTTCTTAGGGAGAAAAAAAAGAACCCATTGCTTACTGGCAATGAATTGATGAAAATTTTAGGGACAAAGTCCCTTACAGACCTGGTTGTAGTCCAGGCTGTAGCTCTGGGTGTGATGGAGCCACAAACTGCAGAGGAAGCTTTTAACTTCACAAAGGCTTCTGCCCCCAAAGTAGCTGTGAGTCACCTTCTGCTTTATGGAGCTAATTAAAAATCTTGAAGGAGACTGAAAACATTTCATAAAAGCAAAGATGATGATGATATGATGATTACTATTATTAATAATAGTAGTACCAGTAGTAATAGTAGTAAAGAATTAAGCAATCACAAGTTAAATTCAAGACTCCCAAGTCTCAGTGCTGAGTCTATACTCTTTGAGTATTGACCTAATTAATATGGTGGAACATGATCAGCTCTTTTCTAAATTCTGAATTGTTGCTTGTTCCTGGATTACCAGCTGGAGTGCATTGTAAGTGAAATGAGTTATGTTTGTCATTGGGATGTGTTTAGGAGCCTTACACTAAATATCAGCTAAAGTCTGAACCACAACCTTGTCGCAACACTTTATTACTTTCTTCTTGGACTTCATATACCATATGGTTTTAACACATATTTCCTTCTTAACCCACCACCAAATATGTTATTACAAGACATGTTGTGAGTGAGTGCTCTATAAAAGTTAATTTAATAACTGTTACTGATCATTCCAGCTGGCACCTCTGAAGTATCTGAATTTTTAAATATAAGACACAATGCAGTGAGTAGCTTTATGAGATTTTACTTGGATTGATTTGGACACTGGAACATTGCTTTTTGTCTCTACTTTGTATCAATTTTATTGATTCTCACATACTACCAACTGTACTTTAATTCCCATCCTGGAAATGTATGGAGACTTAAAGGGAAATGTCATTTTCTTGCTAAAGGAAACAACAGGTGGGAAGATAGAAAAAACAAAGAAAACAGTGCCTTTAGAACAATAATTGGTCTACAGATATTTCACCTTTCACTACCTTTTAAACTAGCAAAGGGTCTGAAAAGATGGGTAGGAAAAAACCCACAATATTCTGCTATGACAGTGCTCTAGAAACTTCAACTTCCATGTTTTTGTATGTAATCACCTCCAACTCCTTCCTACTACTACAGCTGCTTTGTCAAGGTAATTATCTGGATTTTTAACCACAGCCTTTGACTTGTCATTGTATGATACTGTAGTTACACTGCTATTTGTACATCAACTAGCAAAATTAGGGCATAAAGATATATGCAACCAAGCTGCAATAAGTGAAATGGAAAATAAAGTCGAAAACTGGTAATTTCTGTAGGCAGTTTAAATATTAAAGTTGGTAAATAATTAAATTTATAAAAATTCTCAACACAGAAACATTTAGTGCAGGAATGAATTAAAATAAAATTGGCATTGTTTACCAAGATACCTATAATTTGGATTACTTTGGCATACTTCATAAAGACTATAATTTACATAACTGTGGGAGGCATCTGATCATCATCAATTCTATAGCCTAATGTTTAGGGCTTTTCTGGAAGTAAAAAGTAACTACATTTTCAAATTGCTTGTCTGGGTCTCTCTCGTCCATGGTAATTGCTGCCACCACTGATCAGTTCAAACTCTGAATGTTTTACAAGAAAGCACTCCCAATTATATTTAGGTGTTACACATATATAGACTGAGTTCAATACACTCTCCCCCAATTAAACACTGCAGGGGATGTAATTATTTCTCGATTTACTATCTGAAATGCTGAAATGTTTATGGTAGTGCCAAATAAGATTACTCAGCAAACAGAGTAATTTAAGATCTTAGGAAACTTTATTTTAGATTTCTATTTTAGATTTCACCTATATTAAACATTCTTCATTAAGTAGGGAACTTAAATGATGCCTTAGTCACTGACTGACCCCTTCTATATTTGGCTTTACATCTGTAGAGGGGGGAAAAATGATAAAAGATGGGATTCAAGGAGTAAAACATAAGGGGATGACAGAGGTTGTGACCTAGCTGGAGAAACCAGAGTTAGAGCAGAAGATGAGAGAAGGTTGAGAGTTCTATACAAGCAATTTTGTCATGGTGCAGGGTTTCTTTGGATGTTCAGAGTTATATGGTGTGTAATTTTTGAATCTTTGCATTGATTTTGTAGAACTTAAACAAGCTTCTTAGATATAAAGAAATCTCTGAGAGATTTGATTTGCCAGATTCCAATAGAGATGAGGATTAGTGTTTGTACTATTGCCCACCACAAAATATTGCTGTTGGTTTCTTCACTTGTTTTCCGAAATTTTTCTTCACGCTCCTAGAGAATAAAGGAAAAGCATAATTATTACCTTTTGGCATCTGTGTGATTCATGGTAACTAGAAAAGCATCCCTCTTCTGCATAGTGGTGAACAGAAACATATCCATGTGAATAAGAATGAAGATTTGTACTTATCTGTATGGTGGATATCTGCACAAATCAAAACTGAGAAGCAGGAACACTGCATCCTGAAGCAGGAAGGCAAACAGAGCTTCCCTTGTTCACAGCATATGTATTGTGCTAAACATACTGTTCCATCAGTACAGATTTTAACTTGTTTAGGTTTACAGTCACCTCCATATTGCTGTCAAGAGCCCTTTTGCAGCCAAATTTCTGGTTTGGGGTAATTGGTTGATATATATCAAACACAGCCTATCTGCATGCATATAGAACAGTGACTGTTGTTTGAAGAAGGGCTTTATGCCTGTCTTCATGGGGATATATAAATATACACTCAGTCATTTCCTTCCCCATTTAATAAAGTTTGTGCATGCAGGGCAGTGTGGAAGCTACTGCTGGCAGCATCACCCACAAGGCCACCTGCTCAGCTGCTGTGGCTGAGTCTGACCAAGAAAACTCTACTTGGAAAATCCTGCTTTAAAATAACCCCTGCTGCTATGAAATAACACCTATTTCTATAAGCATGAGTCCACAATGATTAATTAGTTTTGTGTAACCACTTAAAAGTATTTTGCAAGGCAATGGAGACTATTTTGGTTAAATATCTATAGATTTTTTTATGAGTTAGTTAAAAACACCACTACAATTGGATAATAAACCTCATAATACTTTATAAATCAATAAGCCTATGGACAATATTTTAACATCTCCATTAGGGGACATACATACTCTTTCATAGTCTTGTTCTCTGATTACGTGATGAATTTGCTCAATTAGATGCTCTAGTCTGACATTAACTTCATCCACTTTGTCTTTGGCTTGAATAGCAGATTCATCCAAAAAATGTTCCCCAACTCTGATGTCCAAGTGGAGACGCTGCAAACAGAAAAATATGTTCTCATTACTGTATCTTTTGCTTTTTCAAAATTCCTTAGAACAAAAATGAAACAATTGGTAATTTCCCCTTTAGATCATTGCAGGAAAATATTTTTAATTGCTTTTAAAAATCCCTCCTAAAATTAGAAGCAGGTAGAAAATGTGAAGGGTTTCTTAATTTTTTTTTTAATTAGTTATACAAATTTACAATCTTCACTAATGTTAGGGCATTATTTTATGCTAGTATTGATTCAACCACCATTAAAATGTTGCCTTTGCCCAAAATAGTTAAAGAAAAAAAGGACTGCTCAGTGTATTTAACATTTCATCCTAATATTGCAGAAATTACTATTTTTAATAGTACTGTTGGAGGCTTTTTACAAATACAGTTCTAGGTTGCCTCACGTGACTGTTTTCTTCACATTATTTATCCAAGTTGGAATATCTCCCAATATCCTCCAGGCTGTTGTGTGATCTATAGCAACAATGCCTCAAGCCAGCCAAGCAATAGAACTATAGAAAGAAGAGAGAAGAATGGAACTTGCAATGTTATACAATTTATTTTGGCATGAATGAAAAATTCTACTAAACCTAGTAGGAGAAACTTCTCCTAGAAGCCAATTAGTACCTAAGAGAAAATAAAAAGGTTTTAGCCAAACAAATAATCTTCAAAACCCTAGCAATTGATATTACCATAATAGAAGTTAGGTCTGCTCAGAAATCAACCACAAATGAAGAGTGTATCTTCTTTCAGCTGGCTTGAAGTTACCTAACTGTATAGGTAGAAATTCATCTCGCAACCTTGTAGTCCATTAATTTCTTTATTTTTGTTTGAAAGAGTTTAAATAACCATCTGGTTCTTACAAAGGACAGTTAGATGTATCTAAACTAAAGAATGCTGTTCCTTTTGTGAGCTTTATTCCTCCAGATACAATTAAAAAGGACAATATTTTCTTTATTTCTGTGTTCTCAAACAAACAACATTATTTAATATTTGTGATAATCATGTTCTCCTTCCCTGCATCTCTTGACTTCTTTTATATAGGATGGTCAGAACTCTACATGGTGCATGTATCATGTAAACATAGTGTTAATACACCCCCATCTATACCAGATAAAAATCACTTGCACATCCTCAGAATCACATTCATGGTGCATAGTTAACTGTGACCAACCAAAGCTTTGTCCCCCTTACTCTCTTTAGTTGATAAACTCCACATTTTTCTTTAATCATTAGACCTAATTGCTTTTGCAAAGTATATGATTAAATTTCCATTAATTTCTATCAACCAGCCTGTAAGAGCACCTTGTTATTCCAGTATAATAATCCTATTCCAGTACTGTTATTTCTGTGCTATCTACATGTTTCCAAAGTGCACAGCTAGGATGAGATTTAGCCTACCTTAACATATTTAGATGTTTATATTTATCCGGTTATTTAACTCTTTCACTGTCTGCTGAGAAGAAAAAATTCCAAACCACTCTAGAGAGTAATTTTCTCCTGTTTAAGCAGCAAATAGATAAAAATTTCAAAACAGTATTTATAATTTTTTTTGCTGTAATCAGTAGAGCCATGATATCACCTCTGATGGCTTTTTTTTCCCCAAATCTGCATTAAACCCAACCTTGTTGGTAGCATACAATAACAAGTATGCTGACATGTTCTTCATTTGAATATCATTTCAAAAACTAAAATGTTATGTTTTCATTAGGAATCCAATCTGTGTTAGTGAATACATGGAATATCTTTATAACAAGTGCCTGTGTTAGTCAATCTTATATATTTGTCTTTTTGATCCAAATTAGTTGTTCTTATTGATCAGAATCTTTCACATTCAAAGCACAATACAAACATTAAATCTCTCTATCCTTAGTCTTGCCTCTTGAATGCTAACTTTTTAAATATGAAAACAGCCTTTTTATCTCTTCATCTGCCTAATTCTATGTTTGCTTTCTTTAATCACTAAAAAACATTGAATTATCTACTAGAAGTTAGACCAACTTCTAATCTGGTATGAAATCTCTGCTGTTGGTAAATTATTTATATTGTTACAACAAAGAATATTTGGGAAATACACCTACCAGTTTACTTCCTGCAATCACTGCAAATCTTGTGGAGTTAGACTGGAAACAGATGATGTGCTCCCCAGAGAGGTAGGATGTAAAAGAAAAGGTCCCTTGTGGCCCATACAGTTTTGACAACAGTACCTGCAATTTAGATATACAAACTGTTGAGTTTGTAATTTAAAATTACCAATGAAAAACATCAAAAAACAGTGAATTGGATGCAAAAGGGAATCAATTAAGCTGCTGACATCATTAAATTTATCCAAATTTCAGAACAGATTTAGAGAAAACTAAACAATTTTATCTCACTATGAGCATTAAAATGTTACAGGGTTTTGCAATATACAAAAGCCAATGCTCTCTAAAGCTTTCGAAGTTTGAAAGCTGAGACCTTGTCTAGGCAGGGGAATAAATTGTCCATTGCTGGAAAAGTTCAGGACCTCATGGCAGCTCAGGCAGCTGCTCTGCATGAGGGCTAAGAGCAGCCTCATGGGGACCTTGACTTTGGGTTTTGTTTATCATCAGCACTCCTTTCTGCTGCTCGAGTACATTCTGTACCATTTTACTTCATTAGTGAATTTTGGGGTTTTATTTTTAATTTAATTAACTAGCTGTTTCCATTGTCACTTATCTTTCTTATTGACACTGTTTCCCAAGTCTGGTAGTAATGCAAAAATTGTCCAAACACATAATTATCAAATATCATAATTTCTTTTTACTTTTCATGTTTCAGCATCAAAACACTGAACTAGCTGGTAGACTGTAGATACAATTCTTCCCCAGAAGTGTCTTTTATTTTTACATAGTGCTGCCTGCCAGTGCCAGAAGTCAAGTCATAAATCCTAAAGAAACATTCATAAAGCATTTTTACCTCACCAGAAGGACTTGTGACAGTCACAAACATTCCCAAACCAGGAGCAGATTCAAGAAAGTCATGTTTATGTATATCCCAGCGTTGTACTTTGTAATTCCCTGAATAAAAACATAGATAAATCCATTAAATAAAACATAGCCTAGTGTTAAGTATCTTCATTGCTTTTTCAGGAAAAATACAAATATATATGTATTTCATGTGTTTATGATTAATATTGCTGAGGGGCACTTCATAACAGAGTGAAATGCAATAAATTTTTACTACACTAGAAAATGTTCTAAAGTACTACAAAAAAGGGTTAATTAACAAGAAAAGCTTTCTGATTACTCCTAATGCTCTGGGAAGATTAGCCTCTAGAAGGCACACTGAGACCTCCAAAAGCATAATGTGCTGTACTCGTCTTTCATACTTATCATATTATTTTTTTTAAAAGATCAATTTGTATTATTTTTTACTATCCCCTTGAAATCTTGCATTTACAGTCTTGTAGATTAATTTAATGTCCTTCTGATATCAGGGGTGAAATGAAACTTCAGTACATCATGAATTGACTCTTTTCCAACCAGCATTTGTCAAAAAAGTAACTCTCCCATTCATACGGGGAAAACCATGTTAGAGAAATTCTGATGTGAATGAGTGCATCAGTCAGAACACATGGAAGCAGCAGTTCCACAGTTGTAGAATTCAAAAACATTCTTTTTCTCTGTTTAGTCAGTAAAGCACTCTGAAAATCTGCATGTCTTTGTGTGATGGATACATACATTTGAGGACTTTAAACCTAATCCCTGCTGCAGGGAGTTATTTTCAGAGTGCCCTTTTCTATGGTTTTTTACCATATTCATCAATCACAAAAACTGCTGTTGCATTTCCAGTTATCTTTGTTACTGCATGGGTTAGATCATCATAAAGCATTGACAGGTACCTACCAACTACCAAGGTGTCGCTGGGAATATCTTCAATTATGCATTTCTCTTCTCTTTCTCCAATGTGAAAATACAAAGCGAGTGAAAAGGAAATCCAAAAGTTCATAAGAAATCCTATTAATTTGCTTTTCATGGTTTTTTTATGCTGTACTGCTTTCGAAGATAAATAGTTACATACAAATGCCTGTAGTCCTGTGGTTGTTCCTTGTTTGCAGCTTATCAGGGTATTTTTGAGAGAGAAAAAAAACTCTGGGAAAAGGCAGCTGCTGGTTACACATTTATAAATAACTACAACATGTTCTGGAGAATGAGATAACATGGACAAAGACACCTTTTAAATTCTTTCTTCTTTCCCAGCAACTAGGTTAAAATTTATTTTATATACTTAGAAGAGCATGAAACTGAAAGGGCCTCTCAGGTGCTTGAGATCAGTTCCCTACATTACTGTATGCAACTACATTGTCTACCTCTTTCCATAAACTGCTCAATTTTCAACTTAAGGTATTATTACCCATTTATTCTGGGTGATTATTCCAGAGCTTCATCCCTCTTTTATTAAGAAAACTTTTAATTTCCATCCTAAATCATGGTACAAATGTAGACACCTGTACAAAACCCACAGGCACTACATAAAAGAACTATAAAGAAGTCAAAAGAAATTGAATAACCAAATAATCCATTAAATAATCAAATAACATTAGTGAATATGGTATTGCAGGGAAAAATAACAACACTTTCAGAATAAGATTTTTTTTATATAGGAATGGCTATTTCTTAGATGCATTTTCTGTAGAAAGTTAGTGTAAATCAAACATTGATTGAGGTTTTTATTTTTATTCTTTGTACTAATATAGACCAATGTGTATGTCTGATGACAAACTCATTTATCACTCAAATGTTTGTAAAATGTCCTACAAAAGGAGATCACTCTGAAAGGTTGGCGTGAATGGTCATTTTCCAGCAGGGAGGACCCACCTGTGGGATCATTTCCAGTCAGGAGGACCCATTTTCCTCATAAAATTTATGTTATCCCAATTGCACGAGAACACATATTTTTCTTGTGTCAAGGAAGAAAGGTGGGCAGCTGTTCATCTTCAATATCTGTAACCTAAATAAAAATTTGGGGATGATAACTCCTACTGGACTATTTTACATCTGCAAAAGGACTGATTCATGCTTGTCCTTCACTGCTCCTGCCATCTTTGAAGTTGTGTCAATAAAAGAATGTCTGTGAAACACTGGCACAGGCTTAGGACCATCCTGGGTTCAGTCCATTTCACTGCATGAAGTATCTTCATGGAAGCTGTAGCACAATTATTAGTTCACCTCCAAAAACCACCCATCGTCATCCCCATATTGAGAGGTTGGTCAGACAAAGAGATTCCTTACACATTAGTTCTTTAACTCCATATGGTTATGGATAGAGGGATAAAAATTCCATCTCATGGCTGTTGAATCTTTAGGAATGTCAAGGGGGATGTTAGAACTCCTTTATTACTTTGGTACTTATCTATCAGAAATAATTTTAGATTATAGAGGAACTCATCATATCGTTGAACTTTTGCCCCTCTACCAGAGGAGACGTTGACTGTCATGCACCTGCGTAAACTCTCATGCCATACTCCCACCTGCAGGAAATATAGATTTGTCTGCAGGTTGTGAGCTGCTTGACCAATCAACTTTTTAGCTTTTTTGTTGACTACTCATGGCTCCCAAAATTCTGAGTTCCAGTGGTAGAACACAATATATACAAGGTGACACCATTTTATCCTTCACTCTGCCCAGACCCATTGGAACAGACATATTCCTTCTGTACTTTTGGCTAGCAAATGGGCATAGTGGGGCTGCTGGACTTCAAGCAAATAAAAATAATTCAGTCCAGGTAATCAGGTTGTGGTGTAGCGTACTGAGAGCTTTTTTTTGTCTAAGGCATTCAGAGTTCCTGTAAATTGTCATGAACACAGCTTCTGCATATTGCAAAAATCCCATTGAAAAAGATCTGGCTGACATCAGAAGTGCTGTATCAAGTGTTAGATTTATTTCTTGAGAGTGTTAAATATTGTCATGGAATAGTCTGAGTTACTTTATTATGTTGGATCATTCATGACAGATCAATGCCGTGAGTGTACTTCAAGTACTTGGGACTGGGAATATAATGAAATGAAGCTTTTTGCCTTGAATAGCATCAGATACTCTCAGATCTTTTGTTTGCACACATTCCATTATAGACATTTAATTTGGTGTTGATTATTTTTGTAGGAACACAGTTGAATTCTGTGGGAACTTTTTTTGTTGCTACACTTTACTATTAACCGTGTCTTCCATTCTGCAATAATATCTGCCAGGGCATCAAAGCTGATTCTTTCTATAAAATATTCTTGAAAAGAATTGTCTTTACAAATCCATTTCAAGATTCTTTCCAAAGTAGATTTTCCAAGATTAGTTTAGAGAGTCTTTCCAAAGATTTTCTGAGATTAGTTTACCCCAGGAATTAATTTGCCTATTCCCTTCCCTAAATCTCGTGTATTTAGGGCCTCAGCATCTCAGCTGACAACCATCTGTAATGAGATACAAGGGAAAAGCAAGGGAGAGCTTCTCTGTGTTTCTTTCTGGTCCCAAAATTTTTAAAGGAATTCCAAGTCTGCTGAAGCTGCAGAGTCCTAGCAATATCCTAATAGTGATCATGTACCTCACTAATCAGTTTAATAAATAAATACCATGAGAAATGTGCTCCATCACTGGAATAGGTTTCATTCACTGTGTCCACAGCCTTGCCAGGTAATGGCTCCATCCCTGTGGCTTGCAAAGAGAAAACCTGGAATTATATTTATGGGCAAGCAATACACAGCCACAGGGGCATCCTTAAAGAATATATTTACCAAGGTCTTCTGAAGTTATAGCATAGGAAAAACCCCATACCCAGTGTGATGGTTTAGCACAGGTAGTTTTTTTGGTTTTTAGTCTTTAGGGAAGTTGTAGCAAATACTGACAGCTTGTC
>JBBMKD010000170.1:65439117-65499826 GCA_037834095.1 Argya squamiceps | reverse complement strand
AGCCACAGGGGCATCCTTAAAGAATATATTTACCAAGGTCTTCTGAAGTTATAGCATAGGAAAAACCCCATACCCAGGTAACTGACTGGATAGGAAACTTCTGTTTTTGAAGGAAGCTGCAGTGAATATTCATGTATATAAACACCCTAAAATAGCAAAGTTACGTATCACTGACTGGAGTTTTCTGAGCTGTGTTGGTCTGTTACATACTCTCATTCTACTCCACATCCTTATCTTATCCTTTCTCCTTCAGTGTCCTTTGGAAAACTTTTGTCTCCAGGAGTTTGAGCAAACACTGGGACTCCTGCACTCAAATTATATGTTGTAGGACTGAAATCCCGGTTTCAGGTTATGTGTGCTACTGCAAATGCAGGTATTCTTTTACTGGCCCTGGGTCTTTATTTATTCTGGGCATGGGAAGAAGCAAAACTGTAGTGTTTAGAGAACTTCCAGGAAAGACCTTGTGGGTTTCGAGTTTGTTTTTCCTAAGTCATAATTTAGAATTGCATCTGATATCTGCCCAAAAACTTTATTGAGCTTAATTTGTCTCTTAACAATCAATTTGAAATAAGCTCCTATCCTCTGAGAATATTTAAATATACACTACAAAATGTTCTTTTGTTTTCTGATATGATGATAAACGTGTAAACATGTAGTAAATAAGTGTAACAGAAAACACAGAATGGTTAAAACTAATATATAAAGATGAAAGAAAAATAGTGACAATTAACTAAACACAGAATAGTGTAGTAACACTATTCCCATTATAGAGTGGAAATAGGGGGAACTTAGAAAAATAGGTATGATAACAGAAGTAAGTGAAACAGACAACAGTGGGAATCTGAAGAATGAGAGAAGAGCAGAAATTCCTACACTTAGTTCTAACAACTGTGTGTTTATCACCATTTGCAGGACCAGTGAAGTCTAGTTTGATAAAGTTTCAAATTTATTTGTGTCTTTGCAAGATGTCTCTCCTGGAAAAAAAATACAGAGAAATATTTAAATGTTTCAGCCCTATGAAGAATACAGTGTGCTCCTTTAAGGACTAGAGAAATTGTATTGTATTTGGCATATTCCAGAAAGAACCCACTACTCAAATCAACTCCTCTGTTCAATACCTGTAGATTTATAAAATAGCAGTGTGCTGTAAAAGCTTTGTGAGCTGACCTTAAACTTATTCTATTGAATAAATATTGTTCCAAAATTCTTTTCCTAGTTAGTAGCCACAGCTCTTCATAAGCCACATGTTACATTCATTTTATAACAGTTGTTTGACCATTTAAACTTGCAGTCAGGAACAGTTTCTGACGTATGTTTTGTTAGAGTTGTACATACCTTAATTTTAGGTAATATATACACAAATAGCAGCAAACACATATAAAGAAACATGGACACATTTACTGCATATATAAGGTTAATGATATAATTTATGTTATGGTCAACAGCGTAAACTTTGAGATTAAAATTGTCTCATGAGAGACACACACCAACAATCAGTTTTTGAATCTCAGCTAGCACTTTTAATTCAGCTCAAATGTTTTCTACTACTATCCACACTTTTTTTTCTTACAATTACACTTCTGTAATTTTGTTGGCTGAGTGTCCTCATGGCAGTTATTTTTCTCTACTTTTGAGAAAGAAATAAAAAAAGACATTTTCATATGTTCAAAAGTCTCAAAACAGTTTTACTCAATTCCATTATTGTGTTAACCACATTGCAAACATCTGATTACTCTGAGTTTTGTAAGTAGTTTCTGAAGAAATGCACATTAAGCAAGGTTAGAAAGACAACAAAAATGCCAATAAATTATAAAAACATAATTTAGAGGAAAAAACTATTTTCTAGTTATAAATAGCTGTAGATAAACAAATTACAGTATTTAAGGAGGTTATTTGATTTTGTGATTGAAAGATTTTTACTGTGTAGTAAAAGTACAATCTTTCCAAATGTCTTCTTTTCTGCCACTAGAGGGTACTCCAAGAACTTACAGTGTATTTGGAGAAAGGATTTATTTGGGGGTTTTGGGTCTTTAAATTATCCAGTACTGTTGTCCCACTAAACCTTAGGAATTTAATCCCCCAATATCTTGATATTAAATAAAAACTTTCCAAACCACTCTAATACAGTTTTTCAGCAAAATAGTGCAGCATATCCAAATTATAAAGAGCATCGATTGATGTAGTTTAGATTTAAACTTATCCTACTTTTAAATTATCTTAATTTTTATCTTTTCTTTATTTCAGACACAATTTTCTGGTTCACATCCTGTTTCTTCATCCAGGTCTGGACAAGGCATTCCATTATTGGCAGGCTGAAGAAGTACAAAACGGGTTCTGATCTTGGTCCCCGTTTCTCTGCAAACCCCTCTGCAGAGACCCCAGGAAGACCATTGTGAAACCTCGCAGTCCAGGGGCGTTTCTGCAATACACACAGCAGAGAGGTAACTTCACATCGAGTTGTATTTAAGTCAAGTACACAGTTGGAAACGCATTAAAGAATTATCATCAAACATCATCCTTTCTTATAAAAAAATGCATGTGATATTAATCGAATCAGTATGTTGTCTCATAAATTAAAAAAAAAAAGTCTGGTTTCAGCTCCTAGACTCATCAGTATTATTATTATTGCAGTCAAGAGCCTCTCTGAGGTACATCAGTACTGAAGCATATTATGTCTTGAAAGAAAATACAGAATTCCTTAAAAGAAAACTATGCTTAAAATGATTGTACTGAAAAAATTGAATTAAAAACATTTACTGTTGATTTTTATAACTCATTTTCCTTTTGCATGGCTTACTAAAACACTGGGATTAAAGCTTTTCTCTGGTTTATTTAAGTATATTTATGTTTCTTTACAGGCAGCTATTGTTCCTATTGTTCATATCGAATTCCATTTTACTTTTGTTCCAATTTCCTTCAGAATAAAATCCCATTTTTTATCATTAAAGCATCTTGCTATTTTTTGGTGTGTACACTACTCTTCCCTTTGCCAATAAGGATATTCTGTCACTAGAAGATTTCTAACGATGAAAGGATTTTCACTATAGTTTTCACTCAGTGCAAGAAAGAAGTTAGAAACTCTGAAGTCCTATCCATAATGTATGCTTCTATCTAAAATAAAAATCATAAAAAGTAGGTGAATATTCCTTAGCAGGTTAAAATGAAATACTGCTTGTCACAGGAAGTTGCCTCAAAACTGCCTGTTACACCATTTGTGGGTAAAACAGATGTGCACAAGCCCATCTTTAAATGCCACACTAAATGTGTGACACCTGATATAAATTTCTGGCATTACAGTGAACTCCCCACTTCTGTTGTCATCCCTCTATGTTTCTAGAGGGAATGTTGGACACTGCTTGACCTCTGGTAATTAAATGTTCCCTTTTAATTCCAGAATAAAATTTTAAACAGACTGATTTACTGGTTTATATACAAGAAAGTGGGGATTTGTGATTAAAAATGATTTTTGAAATAGCATACTTTAAATGTAGTTTTAAATTTATGTCATGAACAGGGCAAAATGTTCCTTTCAAATCTTGTGGGGAAGATATATAACTGTAAATGAGATCTGTACACTCACGTTGGATGTTTTGTTTACTAATAGAAATATATTAAACCACCATAAACTGATAAATACATTTATTAAATTATAAATAACACAATAACTGTGTAGCAAATGAGCTGTATTTTAGTGGTTGTAAGGTGACCAGCACAGTGTGAGAGACATGCAATCTCCAGACATTCTGGAGAAGCTCCTGGAACATGGCAACTCTTTTGGGAATGCATTGCTCCCTTAATTTCACGCAATTAAATTGTGTTAACTATATATTTGTTAATTCAGAGATTTGAAAATCACCCTTATGATTGACTTGAGTCAGTAGCTGCATGTCTTCCTACCTATATAAGATTATTAGCTATTATTTTTGAGAAAATGAGAGAGAACTTTATTTTTATCAGGATTTATGTTTCTACTGAAAATACCTCCAAATCAATTGAATTATATAAACTTTTATTGCACATAACTGCCAAGCTCTGACCCAGAAAGAGACAACAATAATGGTTCTTGGCTTGATTGTCGTGTAAAACCTTGATGATGAATATTTGCTTCAAAGTAGGCAAGAGCTCAGGAATGCTGATTCTGATCAAGTGTCATTTGTTTTTTATAAAATTCACTGAAATATACTGATACAAAGGCTTGGGTAGCTCTTACTGTGGCTATAGCCCAGTCCTTTGAACCACAGCTGAAATATGCAATTCCTTACTTATTCTTTCTGGGATTCTCTTTTTTGTTGGACTTATTTTATTTCCCATTTGTGAGTCTGCAACTACTCCTGTACAGATAGGAGAATATTCTGCCTGATCACCTGTTTCATCCATGCCACCAGCCAGATTTCCACATACTTCTGAGTAAATGGAAATAACAGAATTGAGAACATCTACTAATTACTTACCTGAGATAGTGTCTATTATTTCATTGCTCTTAGCTGGAAGATTAATAAAAGGTGCAGAAAGACCCGGCTGGCTTTTCTTTAATTTTACCATTGTTACTTGAGCAATTGGTGGCAAAATTTTGAGTTTGGGATAATAAAATGAGTTTGCTGGGTGACTTGGAGAGGAACAAGTGATCTGTGAAATAAAAAGGGGAATATTAAAAAAATGAAGAAGGTAACTATAAAATCAGGTTTGTAAATCATGCTAATACTTTTTGGCAAATAATTTGCGTACAACCAGTTTCTATGAACCTCAGTTCACATAACTATGCTGGTCATCCTAGAATTTTTAATGCAGGATAATTGACTGGATACAGGACTGTGGCAGGGGGTCCTGTGAACATAGTAATGTATGAAATAATTTGACAGAAAGAACTGGATGTTATTACAAGAAGAATACATGAGTATTAAACAATAATATTAGGTATACTATAGGAGCTGTCATATGGGTATGAGAGGCCAAATGCTTCTCTCTTCCTTTCCTCATTACTCATTAGCACAGCATTTGTTGCTAGAAAAACTCACCTTTAAGAAAGGATTAGGTAAATACTTGTAGTATTCAAAACATTTGAATCTAAATCCTTCATTTGCCACCACTCTTGAATGACAAAAGCAAAGTGAGGCATAGAGAGGATGAAATGGGCAAAAGAGATTGAAAGCAGTGTCACCACAGTGAATTTCTCTGCTTTGCTTTAGGTCCTTTCCCTCAAATGTAACAGTTTCAGGTTTCAGCAGTGCTTTCAACTGAAAACTCCTCCTCACAGCAGTATTCACTACTAAGAATTTTCCTGGTTAGATTCACATTTGGTGATGTCAGGGCTTTTGTATTTTCATTTTCCTGGCACTTTTAAGGATTGTTAAATATCATCTAAAAAATTGTCAGCTCTTCCAGCAAATGTAGAGGCAAATTCTCATGAACCATTTCCATTTACTAAATAATTTTCAAAGATACAGAAGATAAACAAAAGCAGTAGGTTTATCAGCTGTATAATAAATCCATATATTAAGAGCATCAGTGCTCTTAAATACTGAAATCAGTTTCACAGTTTTAGAATAGTTATCTTTTAAAGGGAAGACTCAAACCATATCAGTAGGAAGTGCTAAACTACATCCATGCACCTACCTCTGTAACTGTGTCCTGTGGAATAGTGGCAAAGTTTGGGGAGGAAAATGTGAATCCACTGTCAGTTCCAGCATCATATGGAAATAGATCTACTGATACTTCGTCCATCCAGTGCCCTCCTTCACAGAGATTAAGGCTGTCAATGCCCACGAACCAGTCGGGGCTTGGAACAATTCGTACAACAAACGAAACCTAATGAAACAAAATGGTCCATCAGGATTGCATCACTTGCTTTGGAATGCTTCAGTCCCACTTACAGTAATTTTCACTCAAAGTTTTTGAAATAATGTTATTTTGCTCTTCTACTTTATAGAAGCTGTACAGTGCTCCCTGCAATGTGATATGCTTTTTAGGTACTCTTTTTCATTATATGGTTCCAACAAGTGGGAACTCAAATATTGAATTTTGGTTGCTGGTAACATAAAATAAACTTTCTAAATTAATATGTACATTTACTTACTAAGGGATGTCTTGGATGTGCTTCTAATTCAGTAGAGGTTTGTCCTGTACCACTGGAAATTGCAGGAGCAGAGAAGATTCCGTGTACACTCTGAATTTTCTCTCCAGCTTCTTCTATTTCTTTCATTAATGCCCATGCTTCACCCTTTTCAGCAAAATCACGTACACCATTGCTGGCATATTCATTTTTTTTCCACATGCTGTAGTCAGAACTATGAGTAACACCTATTTGAGTGAATACATGGCATGACATAAAAGTCTGATTTAGAATGTCTGTATTTCTTCATTTTCTCTGTTTTATTCTGAAGTTAAAAAAAATGAGTATAAAATTGAGTGAACATTAAAATATTTGGCTTATTGCTGCTTCTTTCAGCTGCAGCCAATTGAAAACAGGAGTAAATTGAAAACAGTTGCAGATTTTGGAAAACATTCTGGATACTTCAATATCTGCATTTCATTCTTAACTTTGGCTTTTTTTTTTAATCTTTTTCATTACTTATCTTACATAACTATTAAGTAAAAAATGACCACAGAGGTCAAGAGGCTTATCTGCTCTTAAAACTCTGCATGCTTGACTTACCTAGCAAGGATGACCACTGTGCTGGGGGCCTATAGAGTGGATACTGCTTGGGGAAAGCAGTTTGACTCCATTTCCCTGTGAAGATTATCCTGTACTTAGCAAGATCCTCTGCTGTGCAAAGAGCATCCTCCCCCACAGGCAGGCTGCTGGCATAACCCAGCATTGTTACAAGTACTGTCCAGAGAACTTTACAGGAGCAGTAGACAAACATCAAGTTTTCCATTCCCTTCCACACGAAAAGAAAGAAAAATAAGTGTTAGCCATATTAGTCACTCTAAACTAAAAAATTAATAACAATTACCTAATAAAATGTAATGTGGCATAAGTTATAACCAAAGAGAAAGCAGATATCTGAAACACTGAAAAAAATTGCTATGCTTCTGAAAACATTACTGTAATGCTTTCAGATTTGTTATTTCCATGCTATATACTACAAACCTGTAACTTTACCTGGGACAAGTGTTTCTAATGAAAATGAAAATGAAAATAAAAATATCTTCTCATTGTCCATAGTACTAACTCAGAGAAAAAATCTGTTTCTGATTTTCTTTTGAAATCTGATTAGAGTCACATCTTGATTTAATTAGAGTAGCAACTGTTTCTGTGGAAAACATTAGTGGTATATTTATTCTTCTAAAGATTAAATTGCAGGTTACTTTGCCAAAAGAAATGATTTATTTTAAATTTATGTTCTACAAAGGCTGTTTTATAGCATAACATTTAAAATCAAATACATTTTTTATTTATATTAATTACTTTGCTGTCATAATGTGAATTAAAAACATTTTAGCTCATTGAGATTGTTTAAAGTACACAGTTTTAAAAAATCAATATTTTTTAAAGTTACTGTCATAGGTTATGCAAATTTTGTTTCTAAATTAACATGGTTATTGCACAGACTGTTTAATTCCACCAGTTGTTTAAAATAACAGCCTTAAAAACTGATTTTTAAATGTCTTTGTCCTTTGAGAAAACTATACGAACTTAAGTAAATCACTAGTAATATATTAGTTTGCAAAATTAGCTATGAATACTCACTAAATATTCCTCTGGAGCACTGGCAGGGGGAGAGCACCTGCTTTTGCTGGCAGCTTAGTTGGTCTGCAAGAGAAGACAGTAGGAGTCTTGCTATTTATGCCTGAAGAGGGTCCCTTTGGTCCAACAATTATTGCAATCTTTAGACTTTCCAGGTTTGCAAAAATCATGCCATCTTCTTGTTTGCAAGCTCTCTGGATGGACTAGCAGAGGTTTCCTGTCTGTCAGCTGGTTCAGATTCCTTATCAGAAGACTGAGATGCCGAAAAGACAAAATGCTTTTAAAAATACCTTGGATTCTTAGTAACAGTTTGAGTTTCCTGGTGTCTTTACAGTTCTCTGCTCTTATTAATGCCTCCAAGCTATACAAATGAACTGATTCCAACACTGAAATACTTCTAGTGAATACTCTTTAAATGAGAAACATGTTTTCTTGTAAGTTTTATTGTCTGACAGATGCTCCTTCCAAACATTTACAGAGAGCTTGCTCACTCTCACACACCATATGTATGTGTTCAAATAAAAGGGGTGAGGCAACTAAAAATGTCAAGAGGAAAAAAAAGTTACATTTCATAATTGCACATACTCACACAGACTGTGTCTCCTGCAAATATGAATTAATTTAAAGTAGTGGAGTGTATATTTTTCTGTGTACAGTACTGTGTGCTGGATGATGAAAAGGCTCTGTAACATTGTGGTTTCTTTGGAAAGAGTGGTTTTGGGAAGCTCAAAGATTTTTCTTAGCTGTCTTCAGAGTAAAAAAAAACCAGTAAAAATCTCATTATTACAGTTAAATCATACATACTCTATAGCATAGTACATATGTCTCCATCACTAAAACCATTTAAATTGTTTGTGAAAAAATAAGCATTATAGAGTGACCCAATTAAAAAATAATGTTTAATCTTTATTTTAAGTTATTTTCCCCACCACCTTTCAAATAAGGGAAAACAAAAGGCTTGGTGCCAAACCTATACTCAAAATTTTACAGTGAACCATGAAAATAATATTTCATGGAGTTTTCTTTAGAAATTGTGAGGCATGTCACTTAAGTAGTTCCCCAGATCTCTAACATGATGGTGCAGCATATGGAAAAAGACCCAAACAAACCCAGTTATTTTCCAGACACAGCTCCCAGGGCATCACAGGTTAAGCACACACCACAGAGCTTTAGTGACACACTGTTGTCCACCAAACAACATGTCTCAGCTTTGTGGCACTTTAACTGGAAACTTCCCTCCCACCCCGTGGTAGCTCCAAGCCAGGAGTTGAATAAACTGGGATGTCTGGATGGAATTTCCATCAATTATTCTGCTGACAAAATGGAATCTGCTGCAAGTTTCAACATAGATGGCTACAGCACCTATAGCCACAATTCTTCTATATCTGGGTAGATGTGGGAATCCTGTAGCAGGCTAAGGCATCTAGACATGGACATACCCTTTATTTCCAAGGTCTCCTCCTCCATCCTGTGTTAATGGTGTATTTTCCATATTGATTTCTCTTCCAGGAGCCAGAGTCCACTAAAAGAGCAAAGCACCTTCATGGATACTTTTATACAAGTTCTTTGAGTGTTTGTTGAAGGATGATACTTGAATTACATCCAGCTCACTCCCTCCTATGCACCGAATTCCAGATCCATAGGTTTCTTAGATATTTTAATTTAACAACATCCAGCCCATGCAGCCCACTAGAACTACACAAAGGTCCCACAAATTTAAAAGTATACTGCTAAGTGTATTTGTAAAACTACTTAAGGACTGCATATTTATTATTAAATAGCCTTAAACTGCTGTAGGTTTTGTTGTCTGTCATCACAATTGCTGAGCCAGTGAACTTCACATTCTGAAACCTACTGTGGCACTGCCAGGACTTTAGATGAGAACAAAGCAACTAGCTCTGGGTCTGGCACAGAAATATGTAATTTATCAGAATAGCCTTTTCCTTTCAAAGATAAATTGCTGGCAAAAGGCACATCACCAGACAGGATTATTCTGGTTCCATGACTATGTGTTATGAATGTACCCAGGAACTGGACAATATACACAGGCTGCATAACTTGGCACTGGACCTTTCCCTGTTTACAATGAGGGTTTTACCATGACAGATTTCTCCTGATTAAATTCTTCAGGACCTAGAGCCTCATTCTTATCTTTGTTGAATTCCTAATGAAATCATTGGGCAAATTACTGTAAATTTATTTAATTATCTTGTCTCACTACCCCCCTCCCTCTAAGGCTGAGTGAAGAGAGGAAAAAAAAACCCAAAAAACATGCAGAGTAATGTTGTCAGAAAATCCTAACTTGAGGACTCAGTGTCTTACTTCTTTAAATAGAAACTGTGTTAAGCATAATCAGTCTCTGACATTGTGAAGGACATCAAGACACCAAATGTGTCTTGTAGGTGGGAAGGAAAGGAAAGAACAGAAAAAAAAGCAAATTTCCACTCAATGGATTACTTTCATGGCTGGGAACGAACAGATGCCAAATTTCTGTGGGCCAGCAGTTAGACAAAAAAATGCTGTGGGATCAGAACCTATGCTTGCATTCCTTCTTCAGTTTTTATGTCCCATTAGGAAGCTGCTAAAAACTCATGAAAAACTGGAAAAAAGCATTTCCCTTTATAATTTGCCTGCATTATAAATGGGGTTTTTTTTCTCTTTTTCAGCAAAATAGCTTTTATTCTTCAAGTTTGTGTCTCTTCTGGTACACCTATTTTCCATCTACATATGTACCTCTTCAGACCCTGAATGCTGGAGAGATTAGTCATACAAAGCTTGTTTTATTTAAGTATCAGTACCAAAGTGTGCCTTGGGTTAGATTTTGCTTGCAGAAGTGTGCAACTTCTGCTGTTTTTTGTCAATACAACAGTTTTACAGTTCCTGCAGTCTTTACCAAGATTCAGAGGATGAAAGCTGGAAAGTATAAAGCAAAGATGGTGTCCACATACTTTTGGTTTTTAAATGTCAGTCATAACTTTGGCTAAAATAGCCTGTACTTTTTCTAACCGAAAATAATTAAAGAAATGAGAAAACAAGAAAAAAAGCTACTTAAAAATAACATACAGTAGTATCATCAATTTCATGTTTGCTCTGGAATCATTTACACTGTACTAAAACATTTAAATGAACTAGTTCAGGCTATCACACAGGAATATAACATATTAAAGTCACGTAAATTCCATTTTGATTAGTCAGGGAATAATTTAGCCCTTTTTCTGGCAAGCAGCCAGATTGTCATGATTAGCTATGGCTTTTCTATTAAACCATAAGATTAAGAGAAAGGAAAATTTACCAGAATCATTAATCTGAAGTTAGTTTGCCCAGATTTAGTCAAAACAGAAGCTCCAAAAATTTTTGTATTTATATTCCTGAGGTATCAACACACATTTCAATTTTGCTAAAACAATTTCCATTCTGCTGATAAAGGAGTATATGTGCAACTTTGATATTCACAGGCTGCTTGACATGCTTATGACTAGCTAGAATCTCTTTGTCTACCAAGAAAAACATTACATTGTATTACTTAAGAAGGATTATACAGCCATACTTTCTCTCCTGTGGTTACCATGGAGACACATATAATTATGGACACTCAGCAATGCCAAAGGTTTGCATTCAGTCAAAACCCTCTAAATTGGAAAATCTCAGGACCAGAGTGGCAAGCAGCAGAGTGTTTTACGATGGAGAAATTGTGGTGTTGGTTTGGGAGCTTTTAGAAAAAGAAAATATTTACGAAGGAGAGTAAAGTATTCTTGATATTGGACGGTACAACAGTAGTGAAGGCAGCTTTAATCTTTTTTAATCTTTTGGGAGAAAATTTGACTTTGCAGATTAACGTACCTAAAGTAAGTACAAACATACAAACTAAATATGTATACTGCCACCATTCATAATGGAGGTCTAGTTATTTTAGCTGATAACATCTACAGAACTGTTCAGCTCACCCTTTAATCCATACCAACATTTGACCAAATTAATAACTGATGAGCAGTTCTCTGGTCTCCACAAACTGTATTGATAAACTCTCCATTGATCCTACTTCCCATGGAACTATCTAAGCAACAGATCCAGGCATCTCTATTCAGGGCTCACTGAGAACTCAAGCCAAAATAAGGACAAGGATAAGAAGAAATACCAGTCTTCTTGACCACGATGATACTCATTAGCATCAAAAACCTTTTCTGTCATCTTGTGCATTCTTCTATCATTTGTATTAAAATATTTCCTTAGTACTGAATACGGGCCTAATATGTGGCCCAGCCCCAGCTAACCAAATCGAGGTCCTGCATGACAATTGACCAGAGGTTGTTTCTCTTTTTTACTCTCTAGTACCCAATGTGTATGACTTTTCCCAACAGTCACCTTCACCTGAAGTTTTGATTTTCTAATCTATCATTTCTCATATGAACTCCAGAGTTGTCTTCCACTGTAAGGTCAGAACCATATTCTCCTGTTTCACAACAATTCTTCAGCATATGTAAAGTTGGTCACTCTTGGCCCTCACAAATGCTTCCTGATGGCCTAACCGCCAAGGTTATCTATCCAATTCATCTGTAGCAAAAACTATGAAATTTTGTAATCTCCTTTATGGGTAAAGAGGAGTTATCTTGGCAGCAATTAAGTCAGTTGGAAACAAATAATTTAAATCCTCTCTGCCATCTCACCAGGTAAATCCCAAACTGGAAACCTCTTTCCTATGCTATGGCTAATGCTTATGATAGGAATGAAGCAGACTCACAGGGTTTACACACCCAGGAGCTCCTTTATCCTGGACTTCATCATCATTCAGCCCACTGCACACCTGCCAGCTGGTAGTGCCTCTTCCTCTGTGTTTCCAGAGGCCTTTGCAGCAGGATATGGGAGAAGGAATTCATGCTACCCTTTTATCCACAAAAACTCCACAAATCTGAGGAAAAAACCCCAGTTTATTTGACGTGTCCATCAGACATTCTGAGCTGTGGATGAGTGTCAGCTTTCAGAGCTCTCTGCTGACCTGTGGCATGCCTACACCAGCAGCTTTAGCTCCCTGGACTGTACAGCCTGCATGACTGCACAGAACTCTGGAACAAGCAAAATGTTTAGGAAATGCTGAAGGCAAATCTTGCACACTTGAGTGTTCAATCTTGCAGGGATACCTGCTTTTAAATTTACTTCAAATGTCTGCGGGAGAGCCTATAACTGAAATAAAAATAGCCCTGAAAGGAATCTAATGTGTATTGCACTACAGTTTCATTAGAGTAGAAGACTGGGTATTTTTGTGGAGTGACACACATACACACACACCCACACCCACACCCACAGTACATACCAAAAAGGAGAAGTTTTTTGCTTACCATATCAATTCATTCAGTCATTCATTAGTAAGACTGAATATGCAGTCTGTGTAGAAATCTCTGTGGTCATTTCAGTGTGATATTTTGCCAGTTTTTGATTCTTGTTCCACTGTTTCCAATGTAAAGTTTGGGATTTCTTTGCTTGTCTATTATACTATGTCCTGCTTCACAGTCAGTTTTGTTGATTTATCTTGTATTTTTTCCAGAGATCTTAAATCTATTGAATGATAGCTGTGGAGTTCCTAAAGTTACATCTTTAATTCATATGAATGACAGGGTACTGAAAAAAATGAATTGGCCTTTTCTGGGAACTCATCCATACATCACAGTTTACACATAGCTCATAGTTCAGTAAAAGATCCATTAATTGCCACCACAGCACAGTATCTTTTTCTGACCCCAAGACTTGTGAGGCATCAATGCAGAATAAGGGTTGAATTGGAATGAGGAGCTGTATCCACTGTCAGAGTGGTACCACATTTTTAGGACCAAAGTGTAATTATTTACCTTCTGTCACAGAAATTGTATAGGAAAGTCAGTAAAACTTTTCTGCTTATTTGTGTAATACAGTCGTCTTTCCTTAGCTTGGTTATGAGTAGGATCTACTCGCACTAAGAAAAACTAGGAATTTGCAATTTAATGGCAGCTGATATATAATAGGTTATACCATTCAAGGGCATAAGATCTTATAGTAGACCCTGCAAGCACTTGCAGTGTTCCATTCAGCATTTGTTAGACCTCATCTAGAATGTTTTAGCCAGTTTTCTGACTGCACTTAACCTCCAAACAAGACAGACATTGATAAGCTTGAGTCAGCTCACGGGAGGTTTTGTTCAGCCTGAGGAAGGGAAGATGACCAAGGCAGCCTGATGGTAGCCTCCTAGTGCCTCTAAGGGAGGACCTCCTCTAAAGAGGTCATCAAGATCACAGAATCATAGAATCACAAGGTTGGAAGAGACCTTTAAGATCATCGAGTCCAACCCATGCCCTAACACCTCAACTAAACCATGGCACCAAGTGCCACATCCAATCTTTTTTTAAAAACATCCAGGGATGGTGACTCCACCACCTCCCTGGGTAGATGATTCCAGTACTTTATCACTCATTCAGTAAAAAGCTTTTTCCTAACATCCAAGCTAAATATTCCTTGGCACACCTTAAGACTGTGTCCTCTCATTCTGTGGTGGACTTTGGGAGGCTGAGGGACAATGGGCATATATTGAGGCAAGAGAGTTTCAAACCGGATATAAGGAAAAATATTTTCACCATTGTAACGTAACCCAGTCAAGAGGTGGAGCAGTTGGCCCAAGGATGAAGGGCAGTGTCCCTCCTTGGGGACTTCAGGATGAGACAGGACAAAGCCATGAGCAGCCTGGTCAAATTTCAAAGCTGACCCTGCTTTGAGCAAGAGATTGGATGAGACACTTCCTGAGTACCTCATAACCTTGAACTATCCTATGATCTTATGTTATGAAGAAAATTTGTTTCTGATTATTACTTCAGTGCTTCAGGTAATGGCAAGAAATTCTCACCTGTCTAATAATTTCAAAGATTCTCTCCACATGTGAGATTTATCTTTCCTAATAAAGGGAATGTAACTGTAAAAGTAAGGTTTGTAAAGGAGGAGGATGTAGGGCTGATGACAGGAATACATTTGCGCCATACAATGGAATTCAGTGCAGAATTCCCTGAGTTAGAATGTACCAATCTCTCTCCAAAACTCGATAGACTAAATTAAAATGAGCATGGAGAATACGGACTGAATTTATTGAATGAGACGTGGTATCTTTGCATTCAGAAACAGGGTTATAAAACAGGGTTTATTTTGAGTTCTGGGGAAAACCCCTTCATATGCACATTTTTCTATGACAGCAGCTTCCACAGAGGTGATGATGTGCTTGTGGAGGGTCTCTGGCTGAAACACAAATATGACTGTAGAGAATCAAAACACAGTTTATTAGGGGAAGCTTCAAGTCTTTTGTGACCTCCTCAAAATGAGTAACCAGGCTGGTTTTAAAATATTTTTTAAATGTTGTGAAACCAACTGATATCAAATGCATGTTCTTAATTAACAAATTAACTAACTCCTATCATTATGTTGCCATCATTTAAACCCTTTGAGCTGGGAAGTTATCGTTGCATATAGAAATACTTAGGTTTTTTAACTTATTATACATATGCCCCACGTAACAGAAGGAAACTTGGAAAAGAATTACCAACTCTGATAGCAGAAAAGAAGCAGCTTTCAGTAGCTTTTAGTAGCATAAATACCTAAGAGCACAAAATGTTTTAGAAGCATTATAGAGCAGAAGAAGCAAGACTATTAAATGTAAGACATTATTGTTTCTGACCACAGACCAGTATCACTTGTCTGCAACCAAATACATGTTCTTCCCCAGAAATATTGAACAAAATAAAATGTTCTATTCACTCTTCGGTTCTAAACAAAACTCAGGGGAATGCAAACTGTAAGAACAAATATTTTCTAAATCAGTATTTTTGCCAGCATTGAAGAAAGTGAAATCATATCAAAAAAAAAAAGAGTTTGCTCTTTTGAAACTGAAGGAAACATCTGGTTAAATTATGGGTTATATGGTTTCTTGCAATTTTTTACTGCTGTATCAAATCTCTGAATTATTAATAATTATAAGTGTCTGAGTGTGTGTGAATTTTATTTATCAATTATTACAGTGAAAAAGTGAACTCTACAAGAAGATGACAAATTTAAATTTTCTCCATTGTTTTCTACCTTAACTACAAATTAGGGATAAATTGGTATCAATTTATATCTCAGGAAGCTTTGCTGCTCATTTACTTCTTTTGCTTCTAAAACTAAATCTGTGTAAAGCACCATTCTAGGACACACTGTATTGCTAGAAATGCTTGAATGGATTTTTAATTCTGAAGCACTTGTATAAATATGAATTAACATCAATAGAAGCACTCTACAATTATGTCAATGTGAACATAATCTGAATCTGACCTATTCTTTTAAAAGATGTAATGCTCATATTGTAATTCCTTTTGTCAACAGAAAAGTCATTGCCCAGACCACATTTTAATTAACCACCCTGAATTTCCTTTGCAGATTCAATTAAGGAAAGATATTATTCTTCACTTCTTGTCCTAACCTGTCCTTCAAAGTGACAGTGCAGTTTACTGATATATTATCAGTTATGGATTCTAAGGAACTGTTCTAGGAGTTGTTTGGACAATATTTCATAATTATGAATAAAATGTGTGATTAGAAAAAAGGGGAAAATATGTTAAAACGTTACATTTACCCTTAAAACAAGGGGCAAATGAGCACAGAACTAGTGAAGGACTTCAATAATCATCTACACACTTTTCTTTCTTAGTCCCCACATTTAGTTTTCTATATGTGCAGTAATAGCCCTGTACAACATTTTTGACATTCTTAACAGTCTCTAGAATTGCTGAAATAGAAAAAGCCAGAAGAACAAAAACCAAAAGTCTAAAAGCATTGATCTACTCATCTAAATAACAGGCCCAATACTCTGAAATGGGTGAATTGATTCCTAAATATTTTGTGAATATTTTAATTCCATTCAATACATATTCAATAATATAGATCAATTTATTTTCTAGAATCGTAGAAACACCTGTTGGTAGGGACCTCTGGAGATCTCTTTTCCAAGCAGGGCTGTCACCTGACAGGGACAGGCCAGCTCTGCCTTTGCCTGGCTGAGTCAGTGCTTTGCAGCTCATGAAAAGCACCAAGGGTGGAGATTTCCACCATCTACCTGGGAAACCAGTTCCAGTGCCATGCCACATTCCATGTGGGAATGTTCCTGCTCAGCACTGAACCTCCCAAGGTGCATCTATGGCTGTCACCCCCCTCACTCCATCATCTGCCAATTCTGAGGGGAGAGCAGATCCCTTGTTTGCCTTGTTGGCCACTCCACTGATTAAATACTGCCAGAAATTTGCCAACAACACCCTGTTTCATCAAGTGCTATATGTTTATAGCACACTGTACTATGATATAAAGAAAAGGCTATCTTTTTTCACATGTGAATCCTCTGCCTTTTCCCAAAGTCGTGAAGTCTTTCTCTGGGGCTTCTTTCTACCAAACTTTGATAGTTACCAATACTCTATTTAACATATTTCTTTTCTGTCACATTTCCTTTTTTCATGCTCAGTTTTGAAGACTTTGTTCGTCCCCAGAAAAAAAATAGATATTTTTCCCTTAATAATTATCCCAGTGTTCTAAGAACTGATATAAATACAAGCAGTCATTTCATTGCATCTGCAGGGAAGTAGATCTTTCCTGATTCTTAGCAGGATGTGCTACTTTTACAAATGCTGACAATGGTAACAGCAGTGTCTGGTTTTTCCCCACTAAACTAAACTAAACTAAACTAAACTAAACTAAACTAAACTAAATTAAAATAAAATAAAATAAAATAAAATAAAATAAATTTTATTTCTCATAACAACAGTCTGTAAAATCTACTCTGAAATTCATAGTGATTTCTGAAGGTAATGTTATGTTATATGCATGTTACATCACAAATCTCAAATTATTATCAGAAGGATCCCATCATTTCACAGCATCAAATTCTTTACACACTTTTTTTATTGAATATATCAAGAAAGTCCCATCACATACAGTAAATCAGGCACTCAGAATTATACTTATTGCCAACCATTAATCTCTTATCCCAATCCATTAGCACCTCAGCTAGATAGAGTAATTCAACAGATATTAACAAAGAAAATATAGTGCAGATTTGCTCTATAAAGGTGAGGCAGACAGGATTTAGGTTATGCTTGCACAAAGTAAGTGATATTTGGAGTTAAAATTATGTTCAGTGACACAAACAATTATGCCAAAACAGGAAAAGAAGAGGGTAAAAAAAAAAAGCCTAATTCTTTATACTCAGTTTACTGGGGGATCAATATTTTTTGTTGACAGTTTTGTCCTATAGTTTATGCATTTGTCTTCCTGGATTGCGCTAGGATAGCTTGAGGATATATAGGACTGCAGAGAACTTGGTTAACTGTATGGGAGCCCACACATCCTTGAGTTTGGAATTTTGAACCACATATTATATAGATAAGTTACATTTTAAACAGAATAGAAAATATACATTGTTTACAGTGTGTATTACATGATAAATTCTTTATTGGAAAACTGAAATGTTTGAATTTAGCATCTAAAGATAGAAAAGCAGTCAAAATTTGAGGGAAACCAGCATTACACACAGCTCTTAAATCTCTTGTATTAACTAAGACAAATTGTCATCACTAATTAGATCAGCTTCAAGAGATTAAACACCATGCTTATTTTTCCATGGTGTCTAGTCCATTATAATAGCTATTTGTCTCCTTCTAACAGCAGGACTGGCCAAATAAATTACACCAGCCATCATTTACTGATGTTTCTTTAGTCTTTTTTGAATTAGGAAGAGAGGCCCTCCGTCCAGAAAGCTTATATAAAAACTTTTGCCTTTATGGGGTTTTGATAGGACTCTGAGGAGGTCTGAACCTTGAGGTGGGACCAAATTTATCTGCAGAATGAGCACCTCACAAACCACAAAAATAATTCTAACCTCTATGTTTTGTTACAGCATAGACATCCCATTAAAATACACCAAATGGTGTAGGTCTTTTGGAAGATGCAGATAAACAAAAGTTTGGAAAACAAATCATCCCTCTGTATTCTACTTCCTTTCAGAATAAGCTCTCTCTCCAGATGCTCTGGAGCCCAGGACTGTTTCCTGGGTTGCAACAACCTTCAGTCTCCCTTTGGGTCCCTAGGAATGTATCCTCTCCTTGACCTCGTGGTTTGGCTGTGGATCTGCTCCTTTGCAACAAGCAAGACATGTGCTTTGTCAGGTGTCTTTCCATGTGCATGTGGACATTGTAATCTCCTCCTTTTCCTCCCCACAGTCCATCTGACCCAAACCACCACAGCCAGGCAGAGCAGAGGCAGTCTTTCTGCTGTTCTGTCGCACCCTTTCAAACAAAGCAAGAAGGAAAAAAAAACAACAACCACAAAACAGACTAAGACAAGAAGAAAAAACTCAGTTTTGTCATCTGTCAGGCAAAAAAGCAGTCAAAACTGGAGGCAGACCGTAGTGCCTACATCCAAACTGCAAAGCCTTTCCTGGTTTTCTGGCTCAGATGTGCACCCTTTTCATTTTCCTACCTCGAGTAAGACCTGAGGCGAGACCTGGATTCATCAACTCTCTCTAGGCCCCAGTTTCTGGGTACACAGGATGTAAATATATGAGCCAGAGTGTGCTCATCCTCATCTTTCAGAGTGTGGATTATACTATCATAGTCCAGAATGAGGATGACATGGCAACTTGTAATAGGCAGTACAGAAAAGAGCAGATGGATAGATCTGACAAAATAATTAAAATATGCCTGTCTCTTGTCTGATCTTTTAGTCACCTCTCACAGCTATTGATTAATTGTCTGTCCAGCTCAAGGCACTGCTACCTGTTGTCATGGCATCTGACTGCCTCCTAAAATAATGAAATACAATATTTATTCTAATCTGTGCCCAGGGAAAAATAAGCATAACTTCAGAAAAACTCAATGAAAGATGTAGCTATTACTAAATGCAGCATTTTATGGGAATGTGTATAAGTTAAAGTTCTCACCCGAAGCAGGAGCAGTCTCTGGGGTGTGCCAGAACAGTCTGTTAGATATTGGGAAAGAAAATAAACAAGAATCAGGAATTGAACCCTTTTGGTAATAAGAATGGCTCTCCCATAACCATCCCTTATCTTTTTCGTAAGCTCAGAAGCCTCCTTGGTCTCTATCAGATTTCAAAAACTGTATCAGTTAGGATAATCTGCACAAAACTGAGGAATTCCAAATCCCCTTTTCTGTAGTTTATCAGCTTCGACTTTAATTAACATGAGAGACCTTACCTCTGCTGGGATTCACCATGGCCTGTGTGATGCTGGTCCGTACCCTACTCCTCACTCCTTCAGCTTTCTGTCTGTTCTTGTTATCTTGTGCACTCAATACACAAAGAAGAACACATCACGTCTTTACAGCCTTTCCTGGTGGAAAGGCTTTTTCCTTGCTCATGTTTCCTTCGGATACGTTGTAAATTCTTTCTGAAGTGACCTTTAAAATCCATTCTGACCTAGTATTTTTTATCCATCGTAGCAAGTATCTTGGCAGACACCAAGTCACTCGTGCCCAAAATGTCATTAGAACAATGTATTTTTCTACAGAGAATTTCCTTATGCCACATGTGCACATGTGTGATTTTTCACTAAAACCCACTGTGGTATGCCATTATGAAGCCATTGATAGCATTTAGGATATTTATCAGCTTCTATCAGCCTTTAATGAAACAGATTTCCAACTCCAACCTTTGCTTTTTAACAGCCATTCATAAACTTCATACATTTCTGACGGGATAAGGACCATTTATCAAAAAAAAAAAAAAAAAAAAATTAAAAAAAAAAAAAAAATTAAATCCCCATAGGTAGATGTTTCCAGGATCAGTAGGCATGTTTGTTTGTTTGTTTCACTTCCCAGTCTTCCCATTTCTCAAGGGAAATTCAAGACAGAGGCTTGAGACATCAAACTGGAGAACACAGAATGTGTTCCACCTGTTAATATTCAATAATGGGAGACAGAATTTCTCTAGAGAAATTACAATAGAAGCCTGTGGAACTGGCAAAAACAGCAAAAGAACACAAAAATTATATTTTCTCTTTTAAATTTTAAATTCTTAATTAGCTTCCAAGATAACAAGTATATAGATCAGCATATTAGGAAACTTTTTTTTCTTTATAAGTGGCCTTCTGTTTTCAAGATGTCTAGAGATCCTCTTTTTTGCATAGCAGCAGAGGCAATGTGACTAAGAAACCAAACTACTGTGATTAAAAACATATTAATCTAGCCCCCAAGTCTGAAAGCCCACACAGATTTAAAACTGGAGGGAAAGAAACCGCATGAGAAAAATTTCTAGAAAATCTTATAAAATTACCTAATTAAACTGTGAGTATTCTCACTAGTTGTAAAGGAAAACTACAGATATATTTTTTCAAAATATTTTTTAAGGCAGGGTAATATGGAATTTTAAATTTGGACCTTGTAAATTTCCTACCAAGCTATACTAACAATATAAATGAAAATACTTTTTAAGCACAGCACTAAAAAGAGCCAAGGTATCTGCATACACAATATTGAAAGAAAAGAAGAATAATATACTTCTATAAGCCTACCTCCTTCAATTTATCCATCAGACTAGAAGAACATGATGGGACATATTAGGATACCACAAATCCTTTTGGCAGTGACATCTGGAAAATCTCTAGAAGGACCTTGATTTTCTAGAGTGAAAAAATACTCTCTAGAGCCATCCACAGTGTTTGGTACAAGTCCTGAAGGCTCTAGTTTTCACTCTAACATAAAGGTAGGGAAAGGATGTGGATTAAGACATATTTTCACTTGGGAACATGCCAAGAAAACCCTGGAAACTTATTGTAGTTACCTCATAACCGAAGCCCTAAAAAATGCATACATAAATGCATAAAATTCAGATAAAAAGAAGTATTTTTTATTGTCTTATGGATATCTATATTGAGTTACTAACCTCTGACCCTATTCAGTTCATTTGGGTGTTTTCAATAGCTGTTGTTTACATCCTGCATTTTTAACTCTGATGTAATATTTCAGAACATGAAAAGGCTATTATGGCAACAATGAAGCTTCCTTTTGCTGACCTCTCTTGAGTAATGCTCATGTGTGTTTAAGTATGTCAGCATTACCAAATCAGAAGAAGGGAGGAGATCTGTATAGCTTAGGAAATGCTGCTCACGTGCAGTTGTCAAAATTACTGTTTGCTATGGGGTGGTTTTTTGCATATATAGGTATAACATTTCGTTTATATGTTTTGTAAAAAATTAAAATATTTAAGTTAGAAATATCAGTTTACAGAGCACCTCTCATATGTTCATGATATTCCTCTGGAAAGCGTAAGAGTGAAAAAATAATTTATTCAAAAGAATGACTGAAACTCTCAATCATATGTGTTCTTTGAAATTTTGATCTCCTTTCACCTTATTGCATGCAAATTTATTTAATTTAGTTTTACTGATATACTTAATAACACTGAAATGAGGCATTTCTTCTTCCATTTTCTCATAATATGGAAAATTCATGAAAACATGAGAGCACTGCAGTGGATGGAGAATTATTGCTTTCTCTCATAAACTTGGCCAAGGAATGAAGAATGCTTGTTCAAATAATCCCCAAATACAGCAATATTTTCAGACTGAACTGGTGCTAAGTATTTTGTTTTGTTGGGTTGGCTAACCTTCCATAAATCAAGTGTATCTATTCCAAGGTTTTAACAGTTTCTGTCCAGGTTTTCAGTGAGCCTCTCCAAAACAATCCTACCATGCTTTCCAAATGACCAAATCTGCTTACTAATACAAAATTTTCAAGTAAGGACATCAATATTCTCTACTTTTTCAGACTGGAATTCCATTGCTTTTACACTTCTTAGATAATTTTGTTTCTAAGAATCACAGGGTGAGCCTACATCAACATTTTAGCTTGGTTGTCATCTTTTGAAGCAAATTCCCTGATTATTCCTGATTAATAATGCTTTCTTTCATATTTACTGACTTGTCTTGGATCCCCACACAAACTGTATTTTGGAATGAAAGTGAGTAGGAGGTGATCTTTGGCAAGCATGAGTAGAACTAGGCAAGCAATAAAACCTCCTGGTATGTGTGACAGTCAGATCCTTCCTACAAACTGTTTCATTTTATTAGTTCGCTTATATTGGTCTGCACTACTTTCAAATGTGGACACTGTTTTTAACTAGACTTTGATTTCATAGACCCTCACAAGATGTAGAACCAAATTCAAATATGATTTAGGCACTTAAAATGTCATTAAAATGTATATAGGACTTAGAGATGTGATCATCTTTGGGACTTATGAAAATTTCATTAATTGGTTATCTGCATCTTTAAATGCCTAAGTATCTTTGAAATTCAGAACCTTCTATTTCTGTGATGCACTTCCACTTTCTAAAAATAAGGATAAATAATAATACCCAGTTTGACGGCATCTGATGAGGATAAATACATCAAAAATTGTGAGCTGCTCAAATTATGGAATGAGAGGGTTGAATCATAAATTGCTTTCATATCAGAGATCAAGGTTAAACAAAGGCTAAAGCTCTGCATACATGATTTGCAAATGCAGTTATGCTAATAGCATGATGATCTTAATTAGATGATCAGCTGCATATCTGACTTTTGATAAGTCCTAATGTGACTTGCTAATCAATGTCAGGTATGGGAATAGAATGTAGAATTTCTGACTTCTGAAGTTGTGCACTAATTGCTAAACCAGACTGCCTCCCCAATGTCATCCTTCATTGCAAAATGTTCTATCTCCTCCTTGTAGTCATATCATGTATTATTTCAACAGCTTTTTGTAGATCTTCACACTGTTTAGACCAGAAGAATCCATTATAATCATATTTTCAAGCTTCTAAATAACAAGGACCAAAATCTTTCTTGTTATTTTGTAGTGGGGAAATTATTATTTTTTCTTACCATAAATTAACAATATCATTCTTAATTTTTTTACTGGGCTGTGGGATGTTCTTTTCAAAGATGCATAATTTTGACTTCAAGATTCCAAATAATGATGAGTTTGTCATTTTCCATGAGAAGAAATGTCAGTCATTAATTGCCCTCCATCTAGCAAGATGCTCAAAAATAAGGTCAGATTCATCATGTTTTCAAAAGTTGCATTTAATTGGCAGTTTATATGTTTTTGACTTCTGCTTTCAGTGTCAGTGATATCTTGTTAGGCCTTTAACTGCTAGATTAAACATTCCTACATCTCAGATCATAGATGGCTGTACAAAGCAGACTATGAAAGAAAAGTAGTCACTTTAATCACATTGCTTAAGTCACTGTGGGAAGTACTTGTGATAGCTAAGAAAATAACAGAATTATTTTTGCTTCAACTGTTTTGTTTTTCTCTTTAATTTAGCAGTATTACAGACAAATCCTAAAAAGCAACCATTACAAAAATGCATTTTAAAGTGAAAGCAAAAGACTTGCCTGGATTAATTTACCTTTCTAATGGACAATCCCTGTATTCTATACCTGAAGAGCAGGCAAGGAAAAGAAGGAAGTTATTTTTCCTTCTCAAAACCAAAATGTGTAGTTGTCAGCTTTTTCTTTGGGTTTTGTTGACACATCAGAAAACCATCTTAACAATTGTGATTCCCATTAATTGGCTCACTGGAATAAATACAGCTGTCAAAGCAAAATAGGGTATTGTGGAATTTCCACACACAATAAATGATTACCCCTTCAAAAGAAGAATGTTAAAATTAATAAAATTTTTAAAATTTTAAAAATACATGAACCTGACATCACAAACTAAAAAATGCTGAGATTCAGCACACTGAATCTAGTATTTGTTTATATAAAGTATTGCATGAAATAGAACCAAAATTTCGTATCAGGACGATGTTTGTGTATAAAATTGCTCTCAATTGAGAATATTCATATAAAACTTAAGAAGCTAAATTACTGAAAACACAAAAGAAGATATTTTTTTTTCTTCTGAATGCATAGTTCTACATATAATGGTACATGTGTGATAATGTGTGCAAAACTTGAAAGCTATTAAAATATCTGCTATTCCTGTATTTAATTTTATCTCTACCAAATTAAGAGTTAATAGATTGTGGTCTAATTGTAACATGATGTTTAATTTTTCATCTTATGCAAAATTTTACAGTAGGGAAGTGGAAAACAGCAAGATGTTTCTCATTAAAAAAGTGCATGTTTGCTGCTGCAGCTGCAGCTTTGGCTTAATTTCATAGTTAGAACTCTTAAAGGGCATAGAAAGAACAGTAATAGCCACTATGGCCCCAAACTTATCACCTCCTAAACACAAATGGAAAATTTAGACAGGAGGAAAATTAAACTTGATTTCTCTTCTAGTACAAAAAATTTCACTAAAAGAAACACCCAAGAAACCCCAAAATAACACCAAAAAACCCCTCAACATATTAACTTTTATAGTTAGACCAATGTCAGTGAACCAAATTCTAAAGAAAATAACTACTTTTTAGTAATTTTTGGGAATGTTGAGTTTTCTCTTTTCCCTCTTGTAACACACTTTACTCCTTTTCACCAGGAAAAGTTGTCTGATAAAGAGCTATACAAGCAGAAATTCAGCTCCCACAGAGGAAAAAAATGTAATTCTTTTGAACATGTACACATGTGTACCAAATGGTTCCATCTAGATAGCAGGAGCATCCACAGTATGAATTATGGAATAATATAAAAATGTTCATTTTTTGTGAACTCTCAACCCCTCACCTTTGCCCTGCTGATGAATCCATTCCTCCTGGGATGAGTGGAACAGTACCAGACTCTCAGAAATCTGCCGAAAGCAGGAGTTCTGTGAGACTGAACAAAAAGTTGATTTCCAAAGTGAAAGTAACTGGCCAAAAAAAATTTATAGGGAAGTTCTGAAAAGTAAAGGAAGGGAAGACTCCTGCCTTCCTTCTTCCAAATGCAAGATTCATTTCTTAACATTTTTGCCTCATTAGAGCACATGTGGTGAAATAAGTTTTAAAAGCCTGGCAAAACAAAGTACTACAAACAATGGGGTGGAGAATGGAAAAGTATGAACAGAGATAAACAGCCTTAATCACAGCTCTTAGCTGTGTATTGGAAAATGCTCAGTGTTACAAGTTTAGTTTATAAATTTAAATGGAATAGAATGAAAACATATGTTAAATAATAAAAGAAACACTGAAAAATAATAAATTCTGAAGACTCTGGAAGCAAAAATTATAATAGCTTAAATAATGAAAGGTCAATAAGTTTTATTTAGATAGAGGAAAATCACATTTTATCCTGTATTAATACATCTTGTAATTCCAGTGATTAATATTTTAGAGAAGATAAATTTTTGTTAGTTTTATTATGTTAGAGTGTAAAAAGAAGTCCCATGAATTGTCATTCCAGTACACCCTCAATCAAACAGGGAAGATCTGAATTATGTTTCTAATATTTACAAGATTAAGGAGAGAAAGCATACACTTAAATTTATATTTTCTGAAAGATCAAAAAAGATAGCCAATTTTAAAATACTCCCTTCCAGAACATCTCCCAAAGGCAGACACATTTCTGTAGAAATTAAGCAGAATTATTTTATATATAATTAAACTCTGAAATCATTGCTTACTTACCAAATTTGACCTTGGTGTTTAGTGATAACAAAAGATATAATACCTCTTTTGTTCATCCGTTATAAACACACGTCAAATATTGCAGGGGGAGCATCTGGTTTTAAGAGGCACTTACTTTGGAATGACAGACTCAGAGATGTAATGTACCAAAGTGATACATTTTGATTTCTATTACTGGCCCTCACAATTACCATCAGTATCTCTATAGTGTGTTTTTCCTACTCTGCCAAACAAACCGTATTTCTGTTAATTATATGACTAAATTAGTCATTCCAAACTTAATGCCTCCTAAAGCCATCAGCAGATGTTCCTTTGTAATCATTGATGTCATTCCCTAAATGATTGAAAAGGAGACATAGCTGGAGTGCTATGAGTGAATGGTAACTTTGGTGTTCTTGTCTAACTTCAGCTGTGTAACAGGGAAGCATCTGGCCTGCCTTGCTCAAACAGGCTCTCTCCACAGACAGTGACACTCCCACAGGAAATTCACCCTGTTTAAAAACACATGGAGGAAACAGCCCTGTCACACTGCTCTCTCTGTCTCTGCAGGCAGCCCAATCATTTAGCCCAATCAAAATTGGTACCTTTGAAAATGCAAACAGGCAAAACCGATGCCATCTTTTAGTTGAATATGGTTACAATCTGCAGGTCAGATTCTCTTCTTCACTTCAGCTGATCTTGTTTTATGTTTCAATAAGATGAGAAGCCTGCCCAGTCTGGCAGGAGAAAAGGTGTCTCTGCATGGTGAGTAATATTTAGCACCTTCCACAAGTGGTCTCCCAGGCAAGTGCTACAGTCACATGAAGCCAGAGATAAATATTCTTGGACTGCTGATGCTTATTTTGAAGTCAAAAAGAATAATAAAGTTATCTCACTTATGAGATCAATGTAAACATTTAATGCAATATTTTTAAAATATGGAGGACACAAACAAAGCAGAGAGGCAATGAGAGGAAATGGGATTTACTTAGACTTCCAGCTACATCCTTTGAGAATATCATGTCTTTTCTCCTCCTTGCTGTTCTATCAGTCTGTACCACAATTTACTACTGGAGAAAAAAAATTACTGTTTTCCCTCTAAATAGGTATCAGCATGTTCTTTCTCTATAAATCCTAGTGAGATTCCTGGTGGTGGCATAACAGTTAACAAATACAGAAACTGATATAGAACAGCTTCATTTCCCCAGCATATTAAAACTACAGTTGTCAGCATTTAATGTTTCTGATATCCTTAACCCCCTACAGGTTGTAGAATTAGCTAAAGCTTTGCCTCCAGGTATCCCATCAGGATGCTCCAATACAGAGATTTACATTCAGTGTAACTCTCTAGGAGTAAAATATCTTTTTTGACATACTTAATGCGTCATAATAACTGCAAATTTATTGTATCAAGCATTAACCACTTTCTCCTTCATACATGCCTGGAGCAAGGAAGAAACATCACTATTACCATAACTATGCTACACTGAATGAACAAATATGCAGAAGCCTTACTGCAGACTTCAATCATTTGCATTATTTTTAAATGATATAATTTTAAAATACGTTCATTTTAGAGCCATAAATGAGAATGGACCAGATGGTTAGAGCTTAATTTAGAGTAATTTGTCTATTAAAATACACTGCATTGCCAGTGAGTCTTTGTTATAACACTAACTCATTACAATGGAGTTGTAATTTATGGGGTAGAGGGAAAGGTATTGGACCTTTAGGAAAAGTTTACAATCTTAGAGTATTCACTAGGAGAAGTGAACACAGATAAGCATTTCAATACAAGATTATTAGGGAAAAAATGGGAAAAAAAATAATAGAATTAAAATTTGTAGTCCTTTCAGAACTCCCAGTGTTCCTATGCAGAAAGGATATTCACATGCACAAATAGAAGGACCTTTTTTGTATAATGTTAATCATGAATTTCTTCATTTGCACTGACTTTTAACTGTTGAAAAACGTAGAAGCTTATGGCTTCACATTACAGCAGTAAAGACTTTTATAAATAATTTTTTAGAAATATTTTGTATAGGCAAGTTATGCATATTAAAATTCATTATTGTATAGTTCTCTGCATTAAAAACATATTTTAAAGCTTTTTCATCTTAATACAAAAACCCAATAAGGCTGTTAATGTGTTCAGTCTGTGTTAGAATTAATTTTATGTTCATTATCTATCTGTGGGGAAAATGAATGAGCAACAGGGAGGCAAAAAGCACACATGGGATATAACAATTTAGGTTAATCAAAGCTAAAGGTAATGTGAAGAACTTTAAAGGGACATAAAATATAAAAAGCATAAGTTTCTTTCAGAGAAAATTCACTGCTCTTATAGTCAAACTGGCATTAGCTGAAATAAATCTTTTGGATTTTCATATACCTTCCCCATATCTAAATTATTTTTTTATTCCACAAAGGAAATGTTTCTGTAATTTTGATCAGAGCACCAAAAATTTTCCCTTATACTTAGAGGTTGCTCAAAAGATGGTGATTAAACACATAGTTACAAATGAAATTATGTAGAAAACAATATTAAATCTGTTATGAAGTTTGCATTGCATATACACATTCATAAAAATAGATATGTGTGTGCATTTGCATATATTTATAACTTATATGGATATGTAGTGTTCATATCTGGTTGCAATGAGACAACATTGACAATTGTTAAATATATTAAAAACTGCAGTACCTTCTAACTCATACAGTTATTTAATTGTGACAAAATGTTAGAATAATGTATTAGGAGTGTTGCTGGGGTGAAAAGTTCACATTATGGAAGCACAGAATTGTTTGGGTTGGAAGGAACCTTAAAGACCAGCTGATTCAAACCCCCTGCCATGGGCAGAGACACCTTCCACTAGACCAGGTTGCTCCAAGCAAATTTATCGTATCAAGAATTGTCTTCCATATATGAGTGTGGCAGGGAGCAAACAGAAGTTTAGGATAGAAGAGTCCAGTTAAGTAATAATACCTCAGTTAATAATATCTGAGAAATACCCACATATCCAAAGGCAATTCCTGATTGAGATATTTTAGAACAAGGCTACTGAAAAAGAGCTGCTGTGCAATATTTAATTTTCTAGTTTAATATGAATGTGTTCTCTTTGATATAAAAGTGGTTTGCACTCCAAGCTGACTGTATAATAAATTAAAGCTTTGCTCTATTTAGAAGATCACAGATAAATATTATTAGCATAAAATGGAAAAAAGGGAAAGGCAGATCCATGCTACAAGGCTCCAAATTTATTTTAAAACAAAACACTAACTTAATTTCATATAATGGGACTTTCGGTCAGTAAAAAGAATCCTGGATTTTATGAAACTAGACAAGGGAAGGAACAAGATATCATTGTGTGATTTCCTCTTTTCAAACTACTCTGATGGTCATCAAATCTGTATCTTCTTAAGCCTACTCCAAAAACATGAATAAATGTCTAATATCCCCCATAGCTTCTACCTAATTTATGCAGTACATTTTATAAATTAGTGGGTATGTTTTTATCTTTTTGTCAAATATTCAAGCAATTACTGAAGTGCTAGATATGGGTGATGACATTTGGTACTACAGTAAGAGAAACCATTTGCAAAATTTTATATGCAGTATGATCTTTAAGTAGAAATGAGCAAAGAATAACAAACAAACCCCAAACAGCAGAACTTGATGAACAAAGAAAACAGTCTCTTTGTAGTATGCATAAACCATTTTTCTAAGATAGTGATAAGAACTAATTTTTGAAAGTATATAAAAATCAAGAGAGCCAGAAATCTAGTCACATATCCTAGTGTAATAATTTTAGAGCTAGGATCAAAACTCCCAGTTAATCATCAAAAGCACTCCTTCCACTCTGATTTTTTGAAAAACAGGCTTCATTCCAATTTATTTTAAATTGGATATATAAAACCAAGTCTCTCAGCTCAGTTCTGATTCTACCTACTGACTACAAAGGGAACTAAAGGTAACCAGCCGAGACCTAAATATCTGACTTCTGGGTTTCTGAAGTTCTCTGAAAATACTAAAACTGTCTTCTACCCTGACAGTTTTAAGGCTGAGATTGTGTTACATGTCTTCCTTGCAGTATAAATAAATGCAAACTTTCAGTGACCCATTTTATAATGACATGAGCTCCAATGCAAATTATTCCACTCTACCAGAAAACTGTGGTACTCATCTGGTCCTGCAACTGGCACACACAGGGCTTAGAGTTTCTGCATGGCGACATATTTAGGTGTTCCATGCTTACCCGGAAAACAGCAACTTCCCCCATAAATTCAAAGATTTGAACTTCACTGAGTTTGGCTAAAAGCTCCCGGATATTTTATGTAGACCTTTTTAGATTAAATATATGTAGAAACATTCTGGTAATACATAAGTAACATTTTCAAGCAGTAATCATGCAATAAACTGAAGATTTCCAGCTGCACAAAATCCCTCTATATCAAAGAACATGTTGTGTTTTTGTCAAATATCACTTCCTCAGTTTCAATAAAGTTTCAAATTCAACTATACTTTTGGAGCTTTTGCTTTTCCAAATTTGAGGTAATTTCCTAGAAGGTGGTTCTGAATAAACAGAAAAATAAGCAACATGAAGTGTATTAGATTACTTCCAGAAAGACTGAAAATATTTTCAATACTGTTCAATACATTTAATGAAAATTACATGATGTGAAACAAGCCTGATAGCATTCTATAACAGGACTAAGTCAAGTCAAAAATTTAACTGAGTTTCAAACTCATTATACACCTGTGTTCAATTAGTGTCTTAAATCATACTGAGATCCTCTGATGAGAAATACTGGATTCCATAAGTGCAAAAATACTTTGATGGTGCAAAAATACATCTCAAAATTTCCAGAATTCCCAAAAGAGAACTATAATCCTCTGGCAGCTGGCAATATGCTGTTGATTTATTACATTGCCTGCAATGAAAGCCTGGACAGTGTGGCTTCAGGGAAGGTAGAAAGGAGGATCTTGGTTGTCCCAGTACTGAACCCAACCCCTGAAAGTCTGTGGGGCCATATGGATACATGCTGCATGCCAGGATCCCCACTTTTCCAGGGTCTGCTCTGGACAGGGTGAACTTAACAGTAGCTTCAGGATGAACAATGAAAGGATTAATATCAGTCCTTAATGCAAAAAAATAGTGACACTGTGAATGGGCATAAAACCAAAGCTATTTGTTTACCTATTAAACATTCCTTCCCTGAACTCATGGCATCCTATGTATTCCTTCTTTCCAAAGATATCTAGAAACAAATTCAAATAGAGACAGATTCTAAACAATGCAAATGGAAATTCCCTCCTCACTAGAAGATTCATGTTGCAGGACTGTTAATTGTGGGGTGGTCAGCACCCCTTCCATGGGCATTGAAAAGTCAGGGCTTCATTTGATACCAGGCTTGAAAGAAACATAAACAAAATGCTCTGTTCTTTTCTCTAAAGAGTAACAACACTCTAAACAGTGACAGTAATATAGAATTTCACTACAGATTGTTTCTGAAAGCAATAACAATTTTTATAAGTTTAATAAAAATTCATTTTTCTGTATCTTACCAGAAAAAATGATGGCTTCAGGTGATTCAATGAATCCTGTGTAAATATTCAGAAAGGTTTTATAAAATGAAACCTTTCCACCTACCCAAAGCAGAGACATTTCTGCTTATTGGTTTGAAGAGCAAGTATAGAATATAATTTATTTTAGAAATCTCTTATAAAAATTATCAGGGTAATGTTTCATGGAAAAAATTTAAATATAAGACCAGTACAGCATTTATTTGCTCAAGTATTACTTTCCAGCTGCCAAGATATTTTGAAGCTACATTTTTGTTATCAATCCACTGCATAGTTTATATCTTAAAACATTCAGCTTAGAAATCTTTTACAAACACAGGTATTAAGATTCACAGCAGCCCAGAACTGTAATGGGTGGGTGAATATTTGGTCTGCAGCCAAAATTAGCATCTTGTCCTCTGATTTCAGTTATGTGATGATGGATGCGAGGGTGCAGCAGGGCCAGTCACTCCTTTGGGCTGAGCACTGGGAGCAGAGAAGGGTCCCCATGGGGAGAGGAGTCCTGAGCCCTTGGATGGGGCATGGGTGACATCCCAGGTCCCAAGTCCCGGGGAGGTTACGAGGCTACTGAGGACCATTAACTCCTGCTGGTGTCCTCAGGGTCCTGACAATGTGGAATAGTTTAAAAAATTAATTAAGTAGTAGAAAAACTGGAGAAGCAAAATTCTGTTAGAAAAAGGAAGACTTTAAGCTTTGAAAGTCATCTGAATAGAAACTTTTCTTTGTCCTTGAAAATATTTGCTATTCTTTTTTCCTAACCAGAGTTCAAACTTTAAGTCTGAAACACAAGACTGCAACTCAAAACTTTGAGCTGGGCACCAAAAGTATCTTTAGCTGCACAAATCTCTCCAAACAGAGCCTTCTCTGTGTACTCTAAAATTGGTACAGCCCATTAGTTAACTTATTTAGATTGAACAGGATAAGATCTTCTGCTCTGGGATTTGTAAGTAATGTCTCAGTCACTTGAAATGAGATTCAGCACCATTGACTGCATCCACTGACCTGAAAATACATTTTCCCCCCAGCTTTTGCTAAAGTCTTCAAACATCAACCCACAAAAATTTTATGACAATTGATGTTTGTCTGTAATGTCCATCACTCTAAAACATTTTACAATGCCCTGTATCAGCCCTGAAGAGCTAAGATAATTGAGAAAGCCAGCATGAAAAGTACACACAGTCTCAAAGTAATTAATATCTTCAATGTCAGCACCTGGTGCACAATACATACAAATTACTATGAGAAGTTATAGTAAAGCTTTCTCTTACAAGCAACAATAAACTTTGATTTACATGTCAAATATTGGACATATAATTTTAAAAAATTATATATTATATTTTATAATTATATAAATTTTATAATTATATTTGGAAGCAATTAATGGCAATGACAACACAGTTTGAAAGTCTTAACTCATTCCCCTGGAGAAGTGCTGCAGTCACACTTTGCTCACCTCAACAGAAAGTTTGTGGGTAGATAGTTAATTCTTAAATGTTCCTAGAGAAAGAAAGAAATTATGATGATTCTTCCTCTTCTGCACAGACAGTAAGAGTGTCACTAAGACCCTGGCATCACAACAGTATAAAATTCGGGGGTTGTCCAAGTGTCATAAAATTAATTGAAACACTTCTTAGAAGCTTTTGTGCATGCAATTTGGTACTTTCAGAACTGTGCTGGCTGGCCAAGCTATAACTGGAAAGAAGAATTTAGTAAAGGGAATAATTTAAGTTAAGTAACTGGAAAATGCCATCACTGTAAAATTCACGTACCTTTTTTTTTTGTTGTTGGTTGGTTTGGTTTGGTTTGGTTTTTCCCTGGCAGCAAGGACAGTCCCTAGACAGGTCTGGTTTTTAGTGGAATTCTAGCTGCCAGGTTTGTGCTGAAGTGCTCAGAATTTAAGAGAGCTGAGATGTCTCTGTACCTCCCTTATATCTGTGGTGTGGTGGCACTGATGACCTAAACATTTTCTGAATTATTTTGCTGTCAGGCAGTGCTGACAACATAAGAAACATAAACAAAATTTGGCAAGCCTCTGGAGAGCAGAGTATTTCTTTGAAGTGTTCTTCCTATAATATCAGTTAAGTCAGATGGAGCATCTGACACCTTGCTACCAGTGCTCTCTAAGACAAATTTATTGCTTGGATGAAAAATAACCCACCAGTTTCTGAGTCCCCCAAATGCAATGTTGAGGACATACACTCCATCAGGCTCTGACTGAGAAATGCTACTGATTGGTTTCCTTGGCCACAGTTTGCTGTGTGTACAGAAAATTGTACGTGGTATTAGAGAGGATGTGGTGAGCAGGAGGGGAGATGACCTGTTTGTCTTATCCCACCTAAACACACTGGATCAGAAAGAGGTCACAGAAACGAGAAGCAGATTTCTAAATCCTTGAAAAAAAAAGACCACACTGAGCCTGGGGAATACCTTGGAATGAAGGTGAGACACAGGAAACTGGGAGGTTGTATCCTGGAAGACTAAGAGGAACAGGAAGATCTTCCTGCAATTGTGAGCAGACCCCAGACTGCTCAGAAATAATGAAAGATTTTCCTAGAAACATAACTGACTGACTGGAACATATGGCATTTAACCCATATTACTCAAACTTTTGGGCACCCTGTGTTCCCTTGAACACAACTTACAGCCTCCTGAGGAGGCTATGCAGGATAAATATTCATCACTACTAAAAACCTCATGAATCATCAGGAACATAATTGAATGCATCATTACCAAAGCAAAAAGAATGAAAAATTCCATTTCTTGCTCTGCTTTAGATTCTTTTTCAGAAACATCAATACAAAAGAGAGAAAAATAGTACAGACTGTGTGAATTCATACCAAAATAACAAAGTACCCAAAACTTCTGAATATCTTGAGCTGCAAGGTACATTATTTTGCACATAACCATTTAAGAGTGACTGAGTGCCCAACACTTCTGAAGGTACTGCTTTTCAGATGAGCCAAAAATTGTCTCAATACATAGACAGAGTTGGAAGAGAGAAATGCTGGCACTGGAAATAGAGGAAACCTCTGCTTGCAAAAAAATAATAAGGAAATGAGCAAAGTATTCCATAGAAGAAAATGTCATCCGTGCAAATGCAAGAGGAAGAAGAACTGGTTAGGTAGCAGCTCTTCAGAAATAAGGCTGAGTTATTACAAACCACAAAGCATACTGGAATCCATGATACATAATCACAAAATAATAGCAATCATTTTGTTAGAACATGTATAGAGTCATAAAGATTATCTATCCTGTGCCTCACCACTCTGAGAAGTCCTCACATGGTGTACTGCTTCCCATCCCAGACTTACTTAGTTTAAGAAATCTATGGATAAGCAAGACTGCATATCTTGATGCCACATTACTTCTAATTCCTGGCAGAGCTGTCTGGCTTTTGTTTGACCGGACACAGAGCTACACTGACATGTTTTTAGACACTTAGTGCCCAACACCAAAGAAAGCACAGCTAATATACTACATGTGAGAATTATCTTCTAACCACCATTATCTCTAATTGATTACAAGAATAACAGAAATTCTACATAATGTTTCCCTTAATATCCCCCTGCAGTTCTTGACTTGTAAGATGTGCAGCTCATTAAAATCTTCATCCTGCAGAGAAGAACAGCTCATTGCCGTTTGCTGCTCTCATAGAATCAGTGATTTTTCCTCTGTACCTTGCAATACTAACAGCTCATGAATAGCATCCAAATTTACACTAACCTCGCCAAAAAATTATTCATGAAAAGATCACAACAGCTGATCCAATTCAAGTATTTCTAAACCTCTTTGCTTTGCTAGGGATGAAGGTCAAGAAACAAACATTCAAGCACACTAGAAGTCTGGGCAGAAGAACATTGAGGAATTGAAGGTCAGCAAGTCCTTATCTCCTGTGAGACTTAATCCAAAGAGCCACAAGTCTCTCTATTCAGATTCAATTCCATCTTTCTTGAATTCTTATAATCAAGCTCAAGCCTATCTTTTTTACATCCCCAGATACACTATTCTTGCCCATTGGCAAATTTCAGACATTATCTCAGCTTTTCAGATGACATTTCCATGGATTATTATGCTGCAAAGCTGTCAACTTCCAGTGTTCATGGTCTCTCACATGGATATTGTCCAACAGTTAATCTCTTCTTACAACCTCTGAGGAATTGGAAATATCAATAGAATATCCTGGAGCAGGTTCTGGAAAATTTCTCAAGTCTTTGAAAATATGACTTACAAAAAAACCAAACAACAAACAAACCTTCCTGGCCCCATCAGCTGTTTCTCCTGCTAGAATAAAGATAGATAATTATTTATATAAAAGGAGGTAAGGAAAAAAAATACAACCTAATTTATGGGCAATGGGTTGATAAGTATCACATAAAGACTAATGATTGAAAACCTAAATAAAAGTTTTATTTGCAACAGGGTTACAACTAGCTATTAATCAAGTAAAATCAAGGTTGTCTTGCAGCTGCCTCCTGCAGACCGACTTCTTGATGTGTATCCAGGCTCCTTATGGTTCCTTTTATTGCCTTTCAAATACTGTTTTTTGTGTTTCTTTTTTCACATGTTTTTGATAAGCTGTTGGGACAACAAGTTACTGGAATGTGGATGGTGTGAACCACATTGACACTGCATGTACTTTACCATCACAGTCCTTCCAACCTGATGGTCCTCAAAGGGTTTCATGTCTGTGATGGAATTAGTACGAATCTCACAATTATTCTCACCTTCAGTGTCTGGTGGGACCATAGTAGCTCTTAATAGACATTAACTTTTACATCTCTCCTGCACAAGTCAAATGGTATCCAAGACTGTTTTTGGTCCTTTCTTGAGGCCCTCTGGCTGGTTGCCACCACTCATCTGTGGTTTTCAGCCTTGCAGAGTTATTACAGAGTGTTGATAACATTATCTCAGGATTCATGGCATTCTTCATGTCCTGGAAATTTTGCCCTATGCTGTATTTCCACAAAAAGTGAATTTTTCTGAGTAACTTTCAATCTTACCTCACAGCACAGAAGTTTCAAAAGCATGTCCTGTAACCATTCAGGCACAGCTTTGTAGTGCCTTTTTATAGCCATTTTCTAATGAATCTGAGATAGGATTGTAACTCAAATTATACAGTTATTCCAGGTGCATTTTCTGAGCATATTAAGTACCTACTAGCAATAGCTTTGTCCTCCTAGTTTTAGATTGGTAATTTTTCTAGTTTGCCATTGAAAGTTACACCTTTGATCAAATAATTTTGCAGAATAGTACCACTTTAGTCATGATGTAGGTTTCTTTTTTTCCATAAAAATTTTGGGGGTTGAGCACTTGACTATTTTGTTGGAGGGTTTTTTCACCAGTTCTAGGCAGCTGTGCTGAAAATTTCAAGGACTTAAATGATGCCTCTAATGTAGGCAGCTACATCCACCTTTCTTAGCTACAACACTGAAGACATTCTGTGTTCTTGAGGAAATATTTCCAGCTTCATCTTGCCTCTAAGTGTGCCATTTCTTTGGTTTTCTTCTCTGCTGGTTCATGGGCTTCTCACCAAGAGTCTGCATCTGTCCACTGGCTCCTGAGTGAATTGTAGATGAGCAAGTCTTGGCCTCACTTCTCCAGTCTAATGTTGCTGTTTACTTGACACTAAATTATGCCTTGCTCCCTAAACCAGTAGCAATTGAATTTAGTTATTGGTCTAACAGCATAGCTGCAATCATAGAAATAGAATCATTGGCATTTTTCTGCAAAACTTCATCCTCAGCATCTCCTCATCTTCTAGTTATACTGAAGTTCTCTTTACCAGAAATCTTTGCAGCCTTGTTGATTGTTATTTCTTCCCTCTTGAGATAGCATAATTTTAGAGGATAAAATTATTCTCTTTCTTACACATTGTGCTTTATTGCCTAAAGATAGACAATTTTTCATTCTGCACATTGTTTTCCACATAAAGTGCACCATGACAAACATACCTCTATTTCAGATCACCTGCTTCCCTTCCTGATTCTCATGCTTTGAGCCTGTGTATTTTGAATTTATTATCTATGTAATTTTCTTGGTATTAATTTTCATTTTGTATTAATTCCTTGTCTTGATCCTTTTATTTGGGCTTTTTAATGCCATGTTGTCTGGAATGCCACGTGTTGTGTACAGTCCTACCCCTAGCTAAGTATTTTTAGTCAATTTGATGTTACTTGTGTATTTTGGACTTTTCAGCAATGAGAAATTCTTTTTTCCCCTCAGTTATGGGTGTGAGGCCAGTATTCCTTTATACTCTCATTGGGTATGTATGGTTAAATGGCACTGTCTTAGATCCACATCCAATAAAGATGAGGGACTTTACAGGGAATTCCTGGCAGAGATATGAATTACCTGATGCTGTACCAACAGGGTATTGGATGAGTGGGGCCTGCAGATTCCCCTGTGCTGCATCCACACTGGGGCCAAATTTCAAAATTCACTGTTGTGGACATGGAACCTAGACTTGAGAACAGCTTTGGAAAATCCCTTTAGCTGCAGTACAGATGTATATGGGCGTAGATGACTGAAATTAAAGTCCTATATAAATGTCTTTTCTGGCCTTTTAGGTGTGTTTCCAATTATGGCACATTGCTGACTTACCCTTTTTGTATTTTCCATCATTTTCCTGCCTTCATCCCTCATTAACTTTGCACCAGACAGACACCAGTTCTGCTTTCTTACTGATTTCATGCATATAGAAGTAGGATTTTAGCTAGAACTTCGTAATTCCCTGGCATCATCATGGTACCTCATACCTTTGTTTTCAGTACTGATTTGTTTCCATTTACAACATTTTTTCTGTTTGCTGATGCTTTTGCTAGATTGGGCACTGTCACAGTATTTCATTTACTTGCTAGCTAGTACTTCCTAGCTAGTTACTTGCTAGTGAGTAGCATGAACATAGCAAAACTCTTGTAAAACTAAAAATTAGCCTGGCATATAGGTAGCTAAAAATGAATGAGATTATTTGCATCCAAATTATCAACTCATCTGCAAGCTACAACAAACACAATCAGGATCACTTTTGCAAAGGGCCTTGGATATTTTTCTTACCATTAATTGGTCTTGGAGATTTGTTTTTCCTGATCCTATTTTAAGTGGAAGCACTAAAATCTCATAAAATCTGTGTATACCATCACCTCTTACATTAAAACTTTTCATATACAGGGCTGCATAAAAAGAAGTGAGCCCAGCAGGTCACTGGAGGGAGGTGATCCTCCTCTGTTCCGCTGTCATGAGACCCCACATGGAATATTGTCTCCAGTTCTGGAGTCCCCAGTTTAAGAAACACAAGGATCGGTTAAAGGGGTTGAAGAGCAGGGCCATGAAAATGGTCAGAGAGCAGAAACAGGTTTCCTGAGAAGACAGGCTGAGAGCTGGAGCTGCTCAGTCTGGAGAAGACCTCTGACTGACCTTTTAAAATAAAAAGGGTCTTATAAGAAAAAAGGAGAAAACCTTTTTAGCAAGATCTGTAGTGACAGGACAAGGGACAATGGCTTTATACTGACAGAGGGCAGATTTACACTGGATATAGGGCAGAAAGTGAGACTGGAAGGGGCTTTGAGCAACCTGGTCTAGTTTAAGGTGTCCCTGTCATTGTAAAAAAAACTTGCAAAGGTTTTTTTACAATGAATTGTAGATTTTTTGAAAATTGAACTTTGGTGGCAATGTATAAGTTTAATCAATTAACTTTTTATTGGGGTCCATCTCTGGGGTAGAGAATGAGATTGACAGTAGAGGTGTTGTCAAATGAATCACTTCACCTGTGGTGCATCCAATCAAACCTTACATGATTTCAGTCAGGGTCCTATTTGAAGTGGACATTCTTCCACCAAAACCATGATTTTATGTAAAGTGGGATTCTTATTTCTCCTGACTGCAGCTCTTCCACATAAATAAGTGTTTATTGGAGTGGAAAATTGGACAAGTGCCTGACTTACTTAGTGCAAGTTTCTTAACCATAGCTCTTTTCAATAAAGCAAGGAGAATATATCCTTCTTGGACTTAGAGCTTTCTGAATTAAATTTCTGAATTTCCAAAACAACTTCAGTTTCTAATTTACCACTACCCTTATTTTCAGGGCATTGCACTGTCATTCCAAATTCAAAATAAAAGAAAATTGGAGACTGCAAAAATTCAGGAACAATTGAGTCAACTGTAAAAGAGACAAGTTTTATGCATAATAGAAGCACACTAAATCCCACTGATTTCTGCATCAAAATTACACGTCATAAATGTCTCATGCCACATTGGTTCTTCATGGATGCATCAGTAGATTATTCCTCTGTACCCCAATCTTAAAGAAACAGAGTAACATGCACTGCACTGTTTTCAGTTTTTGCTGCAATGGATCAAAAAGGCTGAAGCTGGGCTGGAGCTCATCCAGAGGATAGAAAAAATAATGAACAGAGATCTGGTGCAGATTTTAGTCTTATTCTCATTCTAACTAAATTATTTCAAAGCATCTAAATATTGGTTCTAGACATTGTTAAAATTCATACACAAGTCTTGCATGATATTTTTCACAGGGCAACAAAACACACAATAACCTTATATCTTTTCTCATCTTCCAAACTGGAATAAAAAAGTGTCTTTTTTATATTCCAAAGAGGCAACCTCTTTTATTATTTAAGCTCTTTTGATAGAATAGTGGTGTTAGTGGGCATAAGGAAAAGTTTTTGACACATTTTCTTGACTGTAATTTTCCACCTAAAATAAGAGACTATAAAAGTAGGAAATACAGAGACTTTGAGGACAATATAATGACACAACAGGAAGTAGCATATACTCAAAAGATGTACAGTCCTATTATGAAAAAAGTATAAATGAGATTTTTATTTATAGGTATTTGTTATTAAAGCTTAATATTTAAGGCCAAAAAATAAAAACCTCTCTTATTAATATGTTTGGTAAGAGCCTAAGAGTTTAGATGGGTATTAAAAGATAATAGGAATTCAACAGTTTCTAGAGTTCCTTAATCTTACAATCTCAGAAAAAGGAACTTGATGTAATCATGAATAAACTTTATTCTTGGGTCAACTGTGTTTAAACAATAAAGTCCAAAATTCACTTTATATATCTTTAAAAATGTGCAACTATCATATTTCTCAGTGTTTTAAAGAGGCTGTTGTCACAACAAAGGCAGCTTAAAGCTGAAAATATAACCTAATCAGGAGATATAGTAGAAATATTTTCTGTGAAAGACTTGAGGAAGGGGAGGAAAAGGCAAGGAAATGAAATGTTATGTGATTTCCAACAACCAAACACAAGAATTGCAAAAAGAGCAATTGCTTGAATCGTTCTAGTTTGCAGACATTCCATTTTGGACTACAGAAGTGCCTAGAGCAGTTACCATCACTGATTCTGGTAAGGAAAATGTAGCACCAGCAGTCTCCAACATGTGTTAGATGTAACACCAATTGCAAAAGGCAGCCAATTTCACTGCCTAGATGAGATGCTGAAATATCTAAGATGTACCATTACCATTAGTGGGTTAAAATTGCTTCTAATCTGCTTGGAGCTACATTTTTAACTTTGTTCTATTTTTATGGTAGGCAAATTAAAAATGTTTTAAAATTTTATCTGTTGGTAAAGCTTGTGTTTTTTGATCTGGCCCACAGTAAGTTTTCATTTCTCCAAGCGTGGCACTCTCTAAAGCCAGGTTAACACACCACAGTTCCATTTTCAACATAACATTCAGGAGGTAAAGGAAGTTCACCCACTTCTCTGCACAGAAACACCAATGTTTTGTCATGGCCATTGTCAGTTTGGAAGAGAAATCTTTCTGTGAGCAAAAGTCCCAGGCTCCCTCACAGGCAGTGACGTAGAAGACCCTATAACAGTCTGGCACTTGTATGTTGTCTGAAGAAAAGACACAGTTGTATGAAAAAAAGGAGGAAAAGTTATTATAAAATAGTTCTTTTATTTCCCCTATGGGGAAAATCTTCACTGAAGTCTGAATTTTCTTTGATTTTTTTCTATTTCATCTTTTCCTCAGCTAAAAAAATATTTGAGCAAGATCGTTAGGCTTAAGGATGTTTTTTTCAGCATTACTGACTGGATAATAATGAAAAGGGTTTCAGGCTGTGCTATGAATATAATGAATGGTAGAATCCTAGTAGTTTAAGATGGAAAAGGCTTCTTAATTCATGTGCTCCATCCTTTTGATCAAGAGAGACTCTTTGTAAAGCAAGGTCAAATTCTTGGATATTATATTGAACTTTTTAATCCACAATACCTTCAAAAGCTTTTCTTATCACTGAAACTAAAGAATCAAAGACCTTTTTTTAAACATTATCTCCTAAAGACTTTATTTAGTCAAAAGTAAATGAAACGCTTGGCATCAAAGATAATGTTTATGCTACATCAATAAATAAGGACCAAGATACTTCTGCTACCAAGAAAAATTAGACATTTGTTTATCTACACATTCCTTTCAATATGTAAGTGTTGAAATACAAAACAGTGCAAAAAGTTGATGAGTAAAACATTAAAACAAAGCACTTAAAAAATTGTTTAGTAGGACAGAGGGAAAGGTCTCAAACTTTTGTGCTTTCAGTTCTGCTAAGCAGATGTGTTCACTTGTGGTCTCCTACTTCAAAGATTTTTCCTACAATATTTATTTATATAAATTGCTGAAAATTTTCTAGCTGCCTTGTACTTAAAGCTGCTGCAAAATACATTTGTAAACATCATAGGAAAGAGAAGATGAATAAGTTTTGTGTTGACTGATTCCAAAATATTTCATAATGGCTTTAACAGTGCAAGAATCTCTGGACTACCTCCGGCAGGAGAAGGAGATGGAGGAGGGAGGATGCTGGTTTTTTCTCCATATTAACATCAGTGGTATCATCTGGAGTTCATCAAGCACAGATCTGTTTCTAGTATCAGTATTTTGAAACATGCTCTATATACGCTGTGGTGTTACTCAATTGGAGGGTTTTTTTTTCCTCAGCTTAACCTCATTAACTGAATTAAATAGATTGCTAAGACCTTTACAATTCTTATCCCTATAGCCACCATATACATCTGATTTGTCCATCCACTGATTCTTATGGCATCTGTCAGTATCAGCATTTCAGATTTCATGAGACAGTACTCTGCAAAGGAATGAGACAATACGTCAGCTGAAAATTGATAAAATATGTTTGCCCCAAAAGACACTCTGTTGTTCACATGCTTCAGCTCATTCATGAGAAATCCAAGACAAATTCTGGTGTAAAATATTTTCAGCCAAACTGTAGCCCATTGTGTACAAAATAAAAATAAATTTGTGGTGAGACATAGCTAGTACCATAGAACTGGGGATAAGGACTGTTAAATATTCCTCTAATCACTTTGTCCTGTTGCAATGGCTGTGGTGGGAAAATAGCACAAATAAATGAAGGATTTTTAAGGCTTTCTTGAAATGAATAGTGCAGATTTTGCAGAATGGGAAGAAAGCAGATGCTTTGCAGTGGTAGCCAGGGCCCCACAACTCTGATGTCACAAAACCATGGATCACGCTGAGGCTGTGATTCTGTCCACATTGCACACATCTAGCCTGAATTCTGATTTAGAGAAAACATTAAAAACAAAGCAGAATCCTTATTCTCCATAACCCCATGAGGCTCTGAAGCTTTTTTCCCTCCCTTTTCCTCTCTATCAATATCAATTTTCCCATCAGTTTCTTTTAGCACAGTGGCGAGGTGATATACTGAAGAAGGTTTTTTATCACCTTCTGCAATTAAAAAAATAGGAATCTGCCCCAGGAAACTCTTATTTCTACCTGCAGATCCTGAAGAACTTCCAGAACTTAGCGTGGTTATAGATTATGCTCAATTTTCTGGCCTTGAACACTAAGAAAGGAACAAATCTTTGGCTGCTGTCATCCATGTCATTTTCAAGGACTGGAATAAACAGAAAAACTGAGTTGGGAAGCAGCCCTTTGAGATCCTCTAGTCCAGCCTGCTCAAAGAGATTGCTTAAGCAGATTGCTTATGGCCATGTCCAGTTTGGTCTTGAATTTCTCCAGGATGGAGACTCCACAACCTCTCTGGACAATGTTTTCCAGATTTCAGCTGCCTTTACTATCTAAAAAACCCTGAACATTATTTGAATTGTATGGTATTTCCCATATTTCCATTTGTTCCCATGGCCTTGCTTCCTTTCTGTGTGCAGCACTGCAAACTGAAAAGACTTTGGTTCCACCTTCTCCACATCATCCTATCAGGTATTTATGCACCTTGAAATGATCCCCCAGTGAGCCTTCTCTTCTTCCAGCTGAACAAATCCAGCTCACTCAGCTTCTCCTGGAGTGTCTCATGTCCCAATCCCAATGAACTTTGCTTCACTTTTGCTGAACTCACTCCTGTTATGCCCATGTCTTTCTTTACTGGGGAAGCAGAGGGCTGGACTCTGGACTCCAGATGTGTCTCTGTGCTGAGCACTGAAGGAGATCACCTTTCTCAACCTGCTGGCAATTATCTCCCTAATGCAGCTCTTACCAAGCTCTCTTTCTGCAAATCTTTTTTCCAGATGATTAGTCAGTCATGCTTGAAGCAGCAGGACCTACCCTGGCAGTATCATTGGCACCCCTTTGGAGGACCAGCAGGAAATAATAATCCAAGAGCTGTTCAAGCCTGGGCAGCCTCTCTACAATGTTCCAGACCTCAACTACCAGCAGTAAAGCAAACACCCCCAGGCAGCAGGTCTGGTCATCAGATGAGTCTTCCATCCCCCTCCCTAAAGCAGGACTTGCCTACTGCTCTCACTTGCCGCTTCCTCCTTGCTCCATCCTTGGCTCCCTTGTTGGAAAGAGCTCTCCTGGTCCCTCATCTGAAGTTATGGCACTGAATATATTCAGATCTGCAAGTGGACTTGAGTTATCCACCTGATGCCAGCCTTCAGCATCTCGGGAATCTCCAGTTCCCAGCCTGATGAGCACAGATTCAGCCTGCCACTGCTGGGTGTTCAGGTTAATCTCTGCAGAACCTCTGAGAAGGTCTGATCAACCCCTTCCTGGTTGTCCCTAATGTTGTGCAGTCTGCTGACCCCCTCCCATGGTTCTTTTACCTGGGAACACAGCTCCTCTGCCTGGACACAGGTCCTGTGGGCAGGAAGGTCATCTCCCCCTGTCTCAGCAAGACTGGAGCTTGTGAATTGTCTCCTATATTTTGCCTGGGGTAAAGAGAGTGTGTAACATGTCCACATGTCCAGGTATTTCCTGCAGAATACAACTCCATGACAGTAACAGGATCCCTGTGCTGTAGCAGTATCAGCTCATGTGCTCACTCACGAGACCAAAATGGTTCTTGGACTCATCTTGCCGAACAAGCAGCACTGTGACTGCATCACCCCAGTCACAAGGAGGCATCCCATGATCTAGTAACAATTGCCAATCCCATTTTTTATTTTCCTTTCTTTTCAAACTAACTGCCTTGACTGTCTGCAGCTTTCCTCACAGATGTAGTTGTCAGCTTCTCTGACCTCAGTCCTGTGGTCTTTCCCTGTTTATAGAGCCTAGGCACCATGATTGTGAACATCTTCTAACATGTTATTTCATATGACTTCATTGTATTCATATTCTCTTTATTTTTATGTCTCAATGTTCCCTGACCACATTTCTAACCTCAGAGGTCATCACATGTCTTGTCTTTTTAATTTCTGTTTCCCTGAGCTATCAGTTAAATGGGACTGGGGTGTGACTTTCTTCTGTGTTTTTAATTCTGTGAAGTATTTTAAGATATGGCTTGTGAGAAGGAAAAAAACCATCATGTGCAATACATCTGTTCTCTATCCTTTACACTTGGATTCCTAGTTTGAATGTAATCTTATACTTTGCTGATTAGAAAACCCCATGATTTTATTAGTCATTGTAGTGCTGCTAACCTCAAGCACTCAAACACTGTGAGCAAAACCCAAAAAGTCCTGCAGTGAAGCTGAAAACCATGAAATCTAAAAATATATATACATGAGGACACTTCATTTCCTGGGCTAAAGTCTTTCGGGCATATTGAGGTCAAATTTTGAGACTTTTTGAGCAAACAGGAAGACTATAAATAAATCTCTTTTAACACAAGTTTATCTATCTCCTTCCTTTTAGGAGCATGGACAATGAAAATCATACTAGCCACAGTAACATAATAAAACCTGGAAATAATGCCATTTTCTTGTTTGTAGGCAGAAAAATTCGATAGTTTTTTGTCTGTGTGGGGTTTTTTGCTCCTTTTTTCTGGTTGTTGTTGTTGTTACTGTTGTGTTTTGTTGGGTTTTTTTCTTTATTTACAAGCCAGAATTTACAGTTTATGTTGAACCAGGCCTTATTTATTTCAAGTGTGGTGGACCTTAGGTCATGGCCTAAAGATGGGGAATAACACCACAGAAGAAAATCATTACAGAGAGAAGAAAAATGAAAATAAAATGTCTCTGTAAGAGTAGAGGGTTTTATCTGAGGGGATAAGACTCAGCAGTACAGCCATTCAGTAGCAAAAAAGATAAGACAGATAAGACTTAACTTCAATGACCTTTTTAAGGCTTTATTATTTGGAGAAGTAAAAGGGAAGAAAAAAAAGGAAAAGGTGGGAAAACCTCACATGAAGTAGGAGAGTGTCATTTTAGAAGGTAGAAAATTTGGTCTGTATTTTATTTTCCACTATCTCAAGCTCTAGCCATTATAATTTTCTAATATTGATTGGATGCTCAAGTTACATATTTGGGTGTTTTGGGCAGTTTTTGGGTGTTTTGGGCAGTTTTACTGTCTCAAGTCCAGCTTCCCCAAGCTGCATTGTCTCCCTGCACTTGAATGACATCCAGCCAAGTGGCTGCCACCCAGTCACAGGATGGAAATGATTATGAATAGTTTTGGGATGTAAACACTTGTAGTGATGGCTGTGAGGTTTCTGTGAGGCCAGTCTCCCTTGAGTTACAAGCAAAACCACTATATTTAGAAAGTGGGAACACATTTATAGGTGTGCTTCAGCTACTGTTTTTCTCAATATGCAAGGGCTGTTATACTCCTTCCATACGTAAGTGGGTAATAAAAAATGTTGGATCTTCAGCATAAAGGCTCAAACATTTGATGAAAATTCAGATCTGCAGAAAGCAACTGGAAGGTATGCCAATCCTTCCTCGGGACCAACCTGAGCAAACAGATATCTTAATTACAATATATAAGATACTCTTGGACATCTTCATTACTCTCAAATGCTACTTTGATTGAATCTATTTCTTAGGGAGTATCCTGCTCATGCTGCTTCTCTTAAATAATATTCAGCTCAGAGAACCACCATGCATGAAGGAGAAAAGTAGTGTATTCAAGCTAGAGCCACAAAATGATTTATGAGTTACAGTAATGAAGCGTCATATATCTAATTTTTTTGGCCACTTCACATTCACAACCCTGCATTGGGTGACTGGAGTCTCAAAGTGATGCCAGGGAGGTATTAAACATCTCAAAATGAGATTCAAAAGAGTGAAGTTTCTGAAGTGGGAACCATCTAGAACTGAGCAAAAAAGGGAATACTTAAGAGCACATCCTAAATCATTCCTCTTTTCCAAACCTGCAGAAAAGCACCCCCTGAGTTAAGAATGAGGTAAAAATCTTCTTTTGCCCCTAAGTATTCCCCCCCATAATTGAAATATTTGAATTTATGAGATATATTTGCATATTGGGAGATACATTCATGGAGATACATTTGTGTGTTGCTACTGGGACATACATAGGTACCACCACATGTCCTTCAAAGGGACAAACAGGATTATTCTTTTCTTTTTTTGTCCCAATTACCCCACCATGACTCCTCCCTTGCCTCACACTGCAACTCCCAGCACAAATCTGCCACTTTTCCTCAACCTGGATATGGAAGAGACTGACTCAAATTCTCTTCTCTGTCTGAGGACATTTCAAACCAATCCTTCATCTTCTCTGGAGGGCATGTAAATCATGAACCAGTTACATTCTCCGTTCTTCTGGCTGAAAACGCTCTATTGCTCAAGAAGGAACAAACAAATCAAGATGCATTGGAACAGCAAATGCAAAAAATAAGGGTGATTCTTCATCCTAGTGCAGGGCAGGAACGGAACATTTTCAGGTTCCAGTTTCAGTCCCAATGTCAAACCCTGCTTCTACATTTCACTCAGGGCCTGCTTCAAGTAAACTGTATTTACAATTATGAATTCACATTGCATTTCCCATATAAACAAAGAAACCATTCAGTTTTCTTTTGTTTAATTTGTTTTCCATATAAGGAAACAGGCACAAGTACAGCGATTTCTAGAAGAAGCATGGAAAAAACCACAGATGTCACCTACATCTAATTCTGTCAGTTTTGCTATCAATGAGCCAATATTTGAAAATACACCATAAAAATATCCACTAACAACTGACAGGATATATCTCAGGTCCTACAGTGAGGGACCACCTCTGGCCACACATGGTTTTAAGGGACTGCTGCCTTCTTTTTTAGCCATCTCTTTGTAATACAAACCAGCCAAATACAACATAAAATCTGCTTTAAATGGAGTAGTTAAGAACAAGAAATTTGCAAAACACTAAAATTCAAACAGGCATTTTACCCAAATAAATAGTTTTATCTTTTTTCTTTTAATATACTCAAGGATATTTTCATAAATATAACCTAGCTTCTTAAAAATCTGGGGATATATTATGGTTTATTTCTATTTCATATTTGGAAAATAACAAGCCATCTTAGAACAAAAGACTTATTAGATTTTTCAGACCGAGTACAATCCTGAATTAGCTGATTAAAGCTGGAAACAGACACTCTGACCTCAGTATAACTAAAACACCCTGCAAGTTATATAGTGAAAGGCTGCTGGCTCTAGGTAGTGCTTGTTAAATGTGTTCTGTTCTTTCCATAAAAACATGTCAATTTTCAGTATATGGTTTCAATTTGTTCAAAAGTCTGTATAAATTACATTTTATTTTTCCTTGGGAAAATATAGTTGAGTATCACGTCAACAAAAGTTGACTTTTTTTTATTCTTTTGAATTCTTTACCCCACCCTGCTCAGTGGAGCTGCAGTTTTTCCTTTTGTATTTCCAAGTCAATGCCATTCAAATACAGGCTTCTCTTTGTTGCCATTTTTTATGCGTAGCAGCATCTCCTAGGAGCAGTAATAATCCTTGTTAGCCCTTGCACAACTCCTAATCAAAATAAGCAAATTATTTAGGCTTACACTTCATGACTGTCACACTTTTCCTCATAAAATATCAGAATATCTCTAGGATCAGGAGATAAGCAGGTCTTTTCTCTCAGTCTCTTAGTTTCTCACATCCTGATCTCCTCCTTCAGCAGGATGCTGAGAGTTCTTGCCCTAAACCCCTCAAATTCTTGAGTAAACCCATTGATATGAATGAGCCTCCCGAGGTGCTGAAAGTTAAATATGTTCTTAAGTGCTTTGCTGGATAATGGCTGAAACACTCAGCGCTACGTGGGACTAGGATCTGGGTAATTTCCTATACTTTTTATGCTTACAGAAAATAGCCTAATTCCTCTATATAGCAACACAAGTATTAGCAGAAGTGTCTTCTGTTTGAACCAGGAGGTTTAGGAGGGAGCGGATGAGGAAGAAAGATCAGCATTTTTCCAAAGTTAATAATTTAAAAAATATTTTTTAAAAAAGACATGTTGGTAGATTTCGTCTAGTTAGTAATAGGTCCAAATCAGAAACTTCTCATAATTTTGGGGCATATTTGTTTAAACTGTATAAGAAAAGTAATGTTAACTCCAAAGGTTTGGATAGAAATACTCATGAAGTGAGAAGTTTAGTTTGGAAATATGCCCATGTAACACTCTTCCATTAAATAAATAAATACTTTTGATTTAAAATTTTGCTTTAGTTGGCCCTCCAACTGCTCATTTATGCAGAACTGGATATGATGTGTCAGCCTGTAGTCACAGGGTACATTAAGGAAGAGATGCTGAAGGTACAGATCTGAAGCTCTGAGACACCTTACGACCAGTCAGAGAAAGTCCTTTGCTCTGTGTTAATGGGCTGTCATGAGCATGAAACCAGAAATTCAACTCACACATATATCAAACATGTATTTTTCACTCAGTTGTAAGGGAGGTGTAGCAGTCCTGATACCTGTCTCTGTTTAGCGTGGGATTTCAGGGCACAATCGCTATGAAAAAGGGACAGGAAGAAAAAGGAACAAGGCTTCTTATAAGCAAACTTAATTACCTGAGAAACACAGGGAACAGCATTTAGAGACCTGATTCTGTCCACAGAGGGCCTCCTTTTCCACTTCCTTATGCTTTATAATGTGAAGAAATTAGAAATGTGTTTCTCATGCTGGTAGCATTTTGTGCTCACTTTTCAGATGTAAATGATGGCTCATGACAGAATGGAGAATGGGGTGTGCACATCTGGGTTTGTGCTTCTGATTGGAAAACCAGATATCCAAAGTTTTGTCATCTCACTAAGAGTCCAAGGCAATCATTAAATATCTGTGCTCTTAATCCCTTTTATGTAGATAAATGCGTGTGTGTATGCATATTTATGGAGAGAGAAAGAGAGAAAAGACAGATTCTTTCTGACTGAGGATTTGATCATCTGTCAAGTAGAAAAATGATCACTGACCTCAGCAGTGAAGTATCGGGATCAAACTTTCTGACAACCACCTTTAGAAAATATGGGGTTTTAATAAATGGAAAATTATTTTACACATACATCTCTGCCTCTGTAGTATTGTAGTTCTTTCTGTTCTTTTAATTGACTATCATGTCCACTAACTTCTTTTGATATGACTGTACTCAGAATGTAATGCTCGGTGACATTTTCCAAGATGTTGCAGGGTCCTGCTCCTAAAAATAATATCAAGAGGAAAAGGAAGAGCATTTTCTGTGACTTACTTTCCTTTTAATAAACATGTAACACCATGACAAGCAGAAGAATGGTCTTTTCTAGTTTATTTGAGGAAGGTAAATCCATGTTTACAGCAATGCATTCATAGTACATTTGCTAAGAAGGTACAGAAATATCCGCAAAAAAAATTTGTGAAACCACTGAGAAATTCCAGGCTGATTTCTGCCTGGTAGTTTGTGTGGTCACTGTGCTGAGCAGGCTGAAATTCCACTTTTGTTATTTGGTGGTGATTCAAAGCCAGGCTGCACCATGTATGACCTCTTTAGCACTGAACTGCCCCTTCATAAGATATCTAAAACTCCCAACTGTACCTGCCTCAGACAACCATTCTGTTATGTATTTCTGTTAATAATTACCTGATCTGGAGCTCCTGGCAGGGGAAAAGACTGAGACAGTCACATCTGTGGGTATTACAAAGGAAATTATAGTGGAACAATAAGATGTTTGAGTCACATTGGAAATTACTATACCTGACATATTTAAATCTTTTAAAATTCTCCCTCTTGTGGATTTTTTTTAATACAAAAATAATTCTAGATGTAAAAGTATGTAAATAAATATTGGCAGTTGATTAAGTTATTCTTACCTGAACTGATTTACCACTACCAAATCAACCCACCAAAAACCTTGACACAACATTGGCTCTGCAATAACTGGCTTCTGTCTCTGGACAGTAGTTCAGAAAGTGGAATCCATTATTACAGCACAGGGAAATGTTGCAAACTATTGGTGACTCTTTACTCATAAATTAAATATAATGAGCCAATACCATTCCTAATGTAAGTCCCTTAATGCTGGGATTAATTTGATGATGTGTTTATGTGCTGAGGAATCCAGGCAATGAGGAAGAAAAAAAAAAAGAGGGCAATGCCAAACTTGATGTCAATAACACATCAGAACACTTTCTAGAGATTGTCCACAATGGTTTACTTTTGAGAAATTATTATCCCAACAACTCTGCCAAGTCTGAGCAGAGCACAAATTATGTGTTACAGATGCATAAATTAGAGTAGAGATTAGTAAGATTTATGTACCTGGGGTGCTATTCTTACGCCTATTAAGATTATTGACTTTGGAAATGTGCTTTTAGAGGATGTACTTTGTGTCCTAGTCAAAGTGGCCTGTGCTGTCCACAAAGTGGCCTGTGCTGTTGTTCCAGATGGCTCCTGTTCTCTCACCACATATCTGTCCCCCTCTCAGCCAGCTGCTGCAGCTCTCAATCCTGTGCTGGACAAGACCTGCAGCATTTTAAATTAACCCCAGGTTGACTCCTGCAATGTTTTACATAAGTCGCATTGAGAAGACATCAGACATTTCCCATTCAGTTTACAATTTGTCAACAAACAGATCATGTACAGGGCTTTGTAAACACAGAAAGCAACTGTTCTTCAAATCTGATGGCTAATGACTTCCCCATCTGTTGGCTGGAAGTCAAGGGCTGTTTGAACAGCACTTAGCACAACGTGTAGAGAGCACAAACACCACCCGTAAACTGTCCCTGGTAACTTATCAAACACTTTTTCCACATAAACAGCTGTTTCAGAAACCCATATTCACAGAATGTTGATTATAGTACCTGGAGCTTTCTCTGTATACAAAAGGCTACAGGTCAAAATCTTAAAGAAATGTAAAGGAAAGAGTGCTTAAGGACTGCACAGATTTTCTACATCTGCCAGTTACCACTGAACTGTGGTTTATTTGTGGAAGTGCCACAGGAAGTTCTTGTAGCTAATAAAAACTGAATGAGCAAAAGGTGGCACAAGTCAAGGAAAATGTCACAAGAGTTCAATCCTGCTGCACTCCTGTATCGTTTTAGAGAACATGCACTTAATGATAAAAGGCTCAAGAGGAGCCACTGCTGATTTCCTGCACTCATAAAATTTGCTGCAGGATGGAGTGGATTGACAAGAGTTCAACGGCTTTGCAGAATCATTCATTGTCTTTCATTGCAAATACATAACCAAGATCCAGATGAGTTGTTGGTGAAGTTTTATTTACTTCTCTAACTATAAATACAACATTTTGTGAACTGTCTGCTATGCAAAGCAGACACACATGCTCTCTTCAATTCCCAAGTCTTCTGAAAGCATCACATAAGACATTTCAGTTCTGTAACACTGTGTGTAACACCCATTTCCAAAAACAAAAAACAAACCAAACAACAGGCTTAGGAACATTTGTTTTATTTTGAAAAGATATTGTGCATTTTTTCTGATGAGATTAACTTTTCCAATAAAGGGGTCAGGAAGCTAAAAGATGTGCATGTTTGCTTCTAGTCAATGTTGTGAAACTGCTCCCTGTCCCCTCCAAACTACCACAGATCAAGTTGCACAACAGTGCTTGTTTTGAGCTGGAAAGATCTTTTTCAGATGAGCAGAGAAAGACACCAGAAGATGTAAAACTAACCAAGACAAACAAAAATGGAGCAATATGCATCTGAGCAACCATAGCCAAAGCTCTCATCCAATGTGCATGAAGCCAGTGTTTGTGACAGAGGCAGAGGAATGGAAAGACAGCTTCCATTTCATGCAGGTTGTTTGAGTATATGCTGGAAAAATTAGGCAATGTGCTAAGAAAGCTTAAAATATTCCAATGTGCAAAAGAAGAATGAGTTCTGAATAAAACTCATAAAAATGTTTGCATATTTGATTCCAAAAGTTCTAGCTCTCTCCACCCATGTACTAATGTGCTTTCCAGGTAAAATAATTCTGCACAACAATACCTCTAATAGCCTTCATGGAGCCAGATGAACTCCTTTCCCTGTCACAGGCACCACTAACATCAGAAATCTATGTGTGTAACATATGGCCAGAAACTATATTTTCTGCCCTTTGGTGCCCAGACAGACGAAAAGGAATAAGCCAAGATATTAGATATTTTTCCTTTCCATTCAAGCTAAATTATATTTGCTTTTAAAATAAGCTCTTTGGACTTTTTCAGAAACAGTACCATCCAATAGGGTAAAACAGTGTTAGGAGAGCATTAAACATGAGTTCCCCTAGAGAAGCACCACAGAAATGAGCATTTGCTGGTCCAGCCTCATTGAGTAGATAATTTCCAGAATGAGCTGCAGTAGCCCAACAAGTCATGTCACAGAGGACAGCCATCCCACAATGATTATCCCTCACAGCAAAACTTTTATTCAAAATCCACAATTTTTCACCAGTTATAAAAGATGAAATATTCCTTTTCCCTTTTTACCTTTCAAACATGGCTTGATTATCATAGTACTTCACAGGAAAATAACCAAATCAGGGAGGGCAAATAAACTCTCTGTGTTGTTTCCTCCCCAGTTTATTTTGAAGTAGAAAAAGTATTTTCTGTATTTGGTCACACCTGCCCTTTTAGCTGCAAGGTGGTAAGTGGTGGCCTCAAGGCAAGGATCAAGGCCAATTTCCTTCCACATTATGTATTTATATGTGCATTCGCACATTTTATACATAGAATCATAGAATCAATTGGAAATCACTGGAAAAGACCTCTAAGACCACCAAATCCAGCTGCTAACCCAGTAATGCCAGGCCATCATGAAACCATGTCACTTCTCCACCTCTGATACCTAAGCACCTAAGTCTTCTTGTAGCACTTTTGTTTTGTTCTAAAAACTGACACTAAAATGAGGAAAATTTGTAGAATTTACAACTTGTCTTCCTTGAATGGCAATGGGTGGATTAGATAGGTATAAATCTAATTTCTGCAGAGCATAGCTGAAAGAAGAGATTTACCACCATGGAATCAATGCAACAGCAGCAATAGTTTTTTTAAAGCCTCAGACATGTAATGCAAGTTCATGGCAAGCAGCTAAGGTTCATATGACCCATTAGTCTTTGAATGATTTTATTTTTCTAGGCCTTAGAAGAGCTTCTATTCATCGCTGACTCTACAGCCAGTTTTTGTTGTTGTTGCTGGAGGCTCTTTTCAGTAAGAGCATCCCATCATGAACTCTTTGCTCATTTTATTGAAGGGTATTTTTTATAGCTCATCTCATGGAAAAAAACTCCATTAAATGTTTTGAAACCATCCTTGGGAAGAATATCTTTTGCCCTGAAGACACATTACTGGAGTTAGGGAAAAAGAGCTCCAAAGCTGTAGCTGCATTCAGAGTCTCACACGCTGCATCCTCCTATGGGGTCCACATTACAGAAACCACAGAACAGCCATTCACTGGCATGCTTTTAATTATGTATATTTTTTCCTTTACTTTGTGGTTTTCTTGTAGCTTTTACTTCTGTGACATCACCTTTTCTTTTTTACATTAAAGGTCAGAGACAGAAGGAGGAGCAGACCCAATCAGCCAGAAATGTTGGGAATGCTTTTTCATATTAATTCCAGAGTTTGCAACCTCTTTTTCTATACAGCTCCTAATGATGAAACACAGGGCTCTGCCTCCCTCCCAGAATTTTGGGTTTTGTCTCTGGACTGTGCGTCTGTGAAGTTGCCAGCACATGCAGTTCTAACAGCTTTAGACACATCAACAAACAGATTAAATTATGTGTTGTCCTTAGAAACTGACTGATGACAAAAAAAAAAAAAAAAAAAAAAAAAAAAAAAAAAAAAAAAAAAGCTGTTTAGGCTCTTATGTTAATTTTACTAATTTTACTTACAGAGTAACCCATAATGAAAATCATGTATTTTTTGCTGTGAAAAGGAAAACTCAGCATAGGTGGCATGAAAAGTACTTCACACAATCTTTAGCCAAAGAACTTCTCCTGCACTTACTCCTTCTTTTACCTGCATTGTGGCTGACAAAGGAGTGTGTCAGACACACTGGAGTATTCACATGTAATGAAAGCCTAAATAGCTGCAGTTGCAGGGAAACATTCAAACTGTGCAAGTACCAAGTGTGGTTCCCGTCACACATAAAAGAAAACAAACTGAACTCTATCTGGAAAATCTCTCTCTTGCAGTGCTTGAAAAAGGAACATCATGTCACAATGATTCACTGTTCCATGCTGATTTTGAGTGAATGCTGGAGAGCACACGAGCAAAACCCCATTATCTCCATACCAGAGCACTGCAAAGGCGAGGGGCAGGCAATGCTATTAAGGCCCACACACAATGCCCCAGGACCTACAAAGGGCATCCTGGTCCATGCACTGACTGCCTTCCCCCACAGCGAGTTGGGGCCCAGTGTCCCCCACCTATTTCATCATATCTCCCACTACTAAGTTCTCTGAGCCAAAAACCCCCATTTTTTTTCCTACTCTTCATGATACAACATGAGGTTTCCTTGTTTGTTTTATGTTCCAGGAGACAAATGATGGGGAAAACATTTCTGAAGCTCTTTCATTTGTCAATGACAAATGCAGAGATTTATATGAAACACAAGCAAAATGGAAATATTGACTCTGAGCCTTCAGTTCAGATGAAAAGTGTTACTACCTAGGTGAAGTGTGTCATTATTGTAATGAATCAACTGCACACACGTCACAGGCATAACAAAGTGATGTTTATTGCCAGTAACCTTTGCAATAATCATAGTTTCCAATAGGGACTCTTTAGTTAACCATCAAACTCTATGGGTGAGATTTCAAGAGTTGTCTAAGTAAATTTGGTGCCAGCTCAGATGGAAAATTGCTGAAAGATGGGTGCCTGACCCCCACAAGGCCTTTGAGAAAAGGCTCATCTTGAATTAATTGAAAGTGGGGAGGAAACAGAAATTCAATATACTGTCAGAGCAAAAGCAGGAGAAAGAAAATGGCATATTAAGCAACTTTGAAGGAAAAGTTCTGTGTCACTGAAATAGAAATTGCTGCAGAATCTTATTTACTGGCATTCTACTTTGCTTCACCGCCAGGAGACAGCAAGAATTAAAAAAGATGGTCTGCAATGTCTCAAAGTCTTCCTTTCTGTCCTGCAGAGCCCTTAGTGGCAAACTCCATTAAACCACAATCCTATCTCCAGGACTATTCAACATCTGTGCAGCTGTATGGAACAAAGGGAAGAGACAGCAGATGCCAGAGATATGGGATCAGGAGAACAGCAGCACATGCTGCTGCTCAAGTTTCTCTTTGCCTCACATTCCAACATGACTGTTGGTATTTCTCAGTGCATACCTGGAGGGAAAACAGGTAAAAATGTTGACTAGAGAGAAGATCACGGTAATGCTGATGAGCTACATTTCAAGCAAAACAAATACTTTCCACAGCACCACCTAATATTTGGGCATCCATCCTCAGGTTGCTCAGTTTCTCTTCTATGCTCCTTGTGCTTCTGGAAGTACCACTTCATGGCAGCATGAGAACACTGATTTGCATCTGGAACAGGATTTAATCCTGCATGAGTCCGACACTGATCCACGCTTGGTAAGGAAAGCTTTTTTACTCCCCCATGAGCTTTACTCTCACTGCTCTATCCACAGAACCTGCTGTGTTTGGGGTTTTTAAACACGTTGGGAGAGCAACAGAAGTCACCACTGGAATCACAGGAGGCTTCCATCCTGTGCACTTGCTTATGCACTGCACTAATGACACTGAATGTTGTCTTCACACCCCAAATCCTCCCAGGATTTCACTTAATTGGCAGTTCCCTCCCCCTCACTGAGGACCAGCCAAGGATATCCACTTTCCTGTGGAAACACCAGGGAATGGGGGCACCACTTCCTAGGGAGAACTGGAAACTGCTCAGGAACCACACACAGCTGGAAATTTACCCCAGTGAGAACTCAGGTCACACCAACCTACCAAAGTCATGACATTTCAGTGAGCAGATGAAGGGTTGAGTGAGGGTATTACTGCTCCATCTGGTTTGAATACTTAGGGGGTCAGATACCACAAGGAAAGAGGTTTCCCAAATAAGCTGGCACTGGGGCAGAGATTTTCATTTGACTCACTTATACCTGATAATGGGAATGGATAAGCCGTGGATAAGGCTCTGCACTTACACTGTGCTTACTTCTAAAAACTCAGTGATGGCAATGAGCTACAGCATCTTCACTCAGTTCCAAAGGCCATTTTTCACTTCTGAAAAGCATTCAGGACCTGACATACGGTAAAAAAAAGCCCTGTAGTAGCAATTTCAAGACTTCCATAACACCATAATGACAGGACAAGGGGTAATGAATTTATGCTGAAAGAAAATAGGTTTAGATTGGCTATAAGGAAGAAATTCTTGAGAGCAAGGGTGGTGAGGCACTGGCACAGCCTGCTCAAAGAAGCTGCCTCATCCCTGGAAGTGCTCAAGGTCAGGTTAGATAGGGCTTGGAGCAGCCTGGTCTAGTGGAAGTTGTCCCTGCCCATGGTAGGGGCTTGGAACAAGATGATCTTTAAGGTCCCTTCCAACTGAAACCATTCTGCAAATATTAAAAAATTATCATTAAATATTATTACTACAATGATTCAGGGGTTTTTTGCCTTACTGAGCTGTCTTATGAGCTTCCAAATTAAATTTGTGGTAGAGCAGTGGGCTAGCAAGGCTTGTGCCCAGTTTTTGTCAGGAAACAGCTGACTTGCAAGACAAAATATTTCATGGGAATCTTTGAGAAGGTGCCAACCCTCACAATTATACTTGACCTTTCTCTTGCATGCAGCTTCTCAGCACACTCTAGCAAATGCTGCAGCTCTGCACAGGAAGAGCTGAGAAGCCTAATGATGAACATCAGGGTTTTCTGAGTGTGTTTTTAGTACTCCTTTCATTTCATGATCATTTATTTCTTTCTATTTTTAAGTTATTCTTGTTGAACTTCCAATTTTCCCACTTAGTAGGAGACTGCAGTGGAAGTGGTCTGGTGCCAGAGCATGGAGAGAGATGATGATGTGCAGCAGCTTCTTCAGACTGACAGGCTGCAGTTAGGAGATACTAGATACTATAGAACCCTGATTTAAATTAGGGTAGAAAGATTCTTCCATTGCTGAAGTTTAAAAAACAGGTAAATATCAATTGTTTTGCAACTGGTTTCTTTCTTGTCTTAAGAAACAGCACTTGATTAGGTAAAGGGTGCTGCTACTCAAAGAAAATTATTTTCCCCTCCAAGTTCAGTATCAGGTTTTGACCTAGGTTTTGACCCACAGGTTACAAGAAGGTGGCAGATGTGCAATGTGGATAAAGAGTGGCTGTGCTGCAGAATCAGAGAGATGCTGTCACAACTACACAATTTCCATTTTTTCATTCCTTCAGTGATGCAGTGACACCAAGGTGGAAAATGCAAAACTTGACCTTGCTCAGAGCATATGAAATCCCAGTGCTCATTGGCTGCTGCAGCCTGGAACAGGGAGTGAAAAGGGCTTACAAGGAGACAACAACCATGTCAGAAACCTCTGAGGGCCTCATTTAGGTAAGGGCAAGTTTTCAGCTGGAAAATAAACCCTGCAAGTATGGACCTGCAGAATTACCCTAACATGGTGAACTCAGGACCATAAAATCCCCCAAAATTTGCTTTATGAATGAGGTCTTTGGAAAGATCTCTGGTGTAAGAAGACAAAATCAGTCTGCAAGAAAGAAGTGGACGAAAGACAGCTGACTAAGGGTTTTTTTTAATTAGGAATATCGGAAGTCTCAACAAACCTCAAACCACTGTCTGTATTTTATTTTAGCTGCATCTAGTGATACCTGTTGACTGCAGGGAAAAATTTCCATGCACTTTCCAAAGGTTAGCTGTCTATACATTTACATGTAATATACCAATATCCTGCAGGAAAGCAAGATTGGCAGCTAAGTTTGAGACAGTAAATCAGGATTTGAGATCTAACATTTGTAACAATCTGACTGTGGCAGAAAAAAAGTTGCTTATTTTGCAAATGGTTCTTATTTCTAGAGCCAAAAATGATTGTAAAAGAATTACATTAGTAATCAGGAGTCCAGAGAAGCTTATTCAGCTTGTTTCACTGCTTCTGTTGATTACACTGTCTTTTGTCTCCATCCAGCAGTGGGAAGCGCTTTATCATCTTCTGGTTTGGAAAAAGACCCAAGCAGCTAATGTAAAAAAAAATATACTCTCCTAGTAGCTGCAGCATGATTAATTTTCCACCCCACAAGATCACTGTGACTTTGAAAGCACCCTAGAGCTTTATGGACTACATTATAGTCATCAAGGATCATAAAGCATCTTCTTCCTTCCGCACCACTGGCACTTCGGAGAGCTAGCATGGTTGAGTGGAATGAGCAAAGAGTTGAAAATCTGGAAATTTTTATTATGAACCTACAGCAGCTTGTTTCTTGCCTTTGGCCTTAGTTACATGTTGCTGAACACAGTTCTCTGAAGGACCACAGTCCTAAACTCCAGCTAAAAAAATTGAAGACTCCTGCCCATATGACACCCAGACCTTGATACCTACATTATGAAATGGTGACAAGAATACCAATGTTTTTTCATCATGGATATTGGGGTTTATTGACGAAAAGCAGTAGGTAACAGCAAAACATTTTAATTATGGTCAGTAAATCATTCTCTAAAGAAAAAATACTCATTATTTTGTGTTCCACATCATTCCCCACAAATAAGTACACAAAGGAAATCCTGCACATTTCCTCTGTTGCTACAGAGAAAGTTGACCTAGGGACAGCTGCCTTCTACACATCATTAGGACACTCCAATCCCAGCAGCAGTGAGTGGAGACTCTGGGATTTAGGCTGCCTCTCAGCCTTAGAAATATGGTCATGTCTGGGGGTACAGTGGTGTTTAGAGGTACCTAACCCCCCAAAACAATAAGACACATTATTACTGAAAGAATTTTTTAAGCTTATCTGAAAGCAATTCAACTCTTCCATCAATCTGCAACTCTTCCATCTCTTGGGGAGTACAGGCAGCTGCCAAATGGAAACACACTTGGGACAAAGAGGGACAGGCTGGGTCATGCACATCACCTTTACTGCTGCCACCCTGGGAATAAGTCAGAGAAAAGGTGTGAAATCCAGATTGCATCACATTGATGATACTGCCCTTGAGTGGCCTCCAGGGTGATCCTTAGAGGAGCAGTCTCTGCTGCGGAATTTGCAGGAGAGTGTTGCCCTGATGCAGAAGCTTTTTGTTGTTTATATTCTTGGACTGGAGTTCTCACGCAGTTTCATAAAAACAAT
>JBBMKD010000170.1:65329989-65433876 GCA_037834095.1 Argya squamiceps | reverse complement strand
AGACAAGCTGTCAGTATTTGCTACTACTTCCCTAAAGACTAAAAAACAAAAAAACTACCTGTGCTAAACCATCACACCCAGGTACCCCTTTCTTTCCAGGGTGCCTCCAACTTCATTATAATTAAAGGATAGTACAGAATCAACCAACCCAGCTCTAAACTCACTGCTTCAGACCCTATTGGTTCTTCAGGCCAGCAGCAATGATTTCACCTCACATGCATTTTATTCTGCAGTGCGACTATAAAGTAAGAACACATTCATCACCAGCCAGCCCACACCAAGATAAGATTAAACTGCTAATTCTGCATGAATTACTCAGTCCCTAAAACAGGTAAACGGTTTAAATTATTTTGTGGTTTGGTAAATAAGTTATTTAAAGAAACAGCAGCAATTGCTAGTGTTATCCTTATTTCCATTTATATCATTATTTATAGAGTTATCCTTATTTACAGGGATAATTTTCACAAACAATGACTTAATAATGCAGTTTTTTTAATGAATTCAGAAATGCACTTTTTTTACAGTAAGGGAGATTTTGGTGACTCAAACCTTGAGCAGATCATGAGGCAAGAAAGTAATTTAAATCTTCGCCCTGTATGAGAAATATGAAACAATATTTTATATAATAATCCCATGCTATGCTTGGTTTTTCATCACAGGGAGTTTCCATGTGCTGCCAGGTCAAAATTGTTCCAGCAGGACAAGATTCATCTCACTTGACTGTATCTGTAGTGTGAACCCTTCTATCAAAGCCATGCACCGTCAGTGCCTTTTATGTCACTGCACAGTTTGAAGACTGAGTTCATCTGCCTTATTTTAGATGTTCTCTGTAGGGTGAGCTGAATCACAACCTGTAAGTACCCATTTCTCTAAAAAAGCCCTTGCAACTGACTCAGGTGCAGACATCTGCACTGCAATCCTCTCCTGTTGACCAGCTTTGTGGCTGCTGTCTCTAACGATTGCCATTTTAATGGTCTCAGAGGAAATGTGCCAAAGTATTCAATGGCATTAATAAAATTATGTAGGCATCCAGTGTCAGTCACACAGCAGATGTTTGAGTGCTGCAGAAACACCATGGCTTTCTGAAGGATGTAGTTGTAGGTGGCCTGGAAAGGAAAAAAAAGCCTTTTTTTTAAATGCAGATACTCATTTCCATGCATCAAATATGACAAGAAGTGGCTTAGGCAGTGAATTTGGAAGAGAGGGAAATCTTACAGAAAATCTGCATAGAGCTCCCAAATTCAGTTGTTGTGTTCACAGAGATGTGGTTGCACAATGGATAGTTTTATTGAAAATAAGCCATTTTTTAAACTTGGGCAAAAAAAAAAAAGATTATGAAAGAGATATCTCGCTGTTGATTAGAATAATTCATTTATGTGGTGATTTCAGAGATATCAATTACTGTGTGGATGAGGAAAATAATATCTTCAAAGACTTCTCTTTGAATTTTTATGTCATTATGAGTAGCTTTGAAAAGTTTCCTCAGATGTCTATTCAGTCACTGAAACTGTTGCTTTCTTGCACAGGTAGGAAAACAAAGAATTACAGTGCTCTTTTTGGGGGCAATTGATTATTTATCTATTTATTATTATTTATTGTTTATTTATGCCATGTTTCCTGAACTTGTAACTACTTCAGTGTAACAATCTATCACGAAAAACTGTTTTCCCAGCTCATAAAATTCACATTCTTCAGAGCTGGTAGCAGCTGTGTTGTAGCTGTCATATCACATAATAAGGGTAAGGTCATTCTCTCTAGCAAATTCTTGTAAGCCAAATTAGAGAATTTGATCCACTGCCAAATTTTAAAAGAAGAGATACCATATTATGATGAACCGTGGTGTCCAGGGTTTAATGTATTTCTGATTAAAATCAATGGGAAGTTTATTTCAACGAGGGTTGGATGAAGTTCTAATTACATGTCGACAAATGCTCCCCATATGCCAGTTCCAGTGCTAGAACTGCTGTTGATTACATGTCCTAACAATGTGCTCCTCAGTCCTGTGGCCAGTAAAACAATTAATTTCTATTGTCAACATTAAATTTAATTGAAACTAGTTTTTATATCAAACACCAGATACTTCACCCTGATAATTTAGCTAGAGAGCAGTCCTGTTTCCAGTTCTACCACCTCAATTTTCCACGTTTTAAGAATGTAACTGCCAGCACTGATTGCACAATGGCCAGTGACTCTCAAATTGTTTTCCAGACATGGCAAGATTATTACTATCCTGATTACAGTTCTCCTGACTCAAGAACAAGTTGCAAGGCCTTTTTCTACATCATGTTTCTCCCCTTGTCAATAATAGTAAAGATTCTTAAAATTCATAAACTGAACTACAGGTTCAAGAGTGGGTCTTCCTGCTGGTTTTAGTATGGGATAGATGAAGATCAAAAAGAAATAAACACAGGAAATAATACGAAAAATCAAAGATTTTCGAACAATTAATCTGTGTTTGATGTTACTGTGGGAAATGATCACCTGATAACTGGACTTTATATTGGGCTGAAACGATCCAGTAAATTATTTTTCATATATATTTCATGTTCTACCCTGATTGGTCTCATGTATCAATGTGTGTGTGTGCATGTGGCAGATATGTTTCCCAGTCATTTTTCTCACAGCTGTTTTTTGATGGTTGATCTTTCACCCCCCAGTGAATCATTGTCCTCTCTTTTTCATTTCTGTCTCTCTGCATTCAATTTGTCTTCTGTGTTGGGGGCCACTGCTGGCTGAGGATCTGTCCTTGTGGTAACTGAGACACAGCTATTTCTGTTCCTCAGCCCCTGCTGAGCCAGAGGATTTATTGGTGTGTGGATATTTGGTTTTGGGCATTGGATTAGACCACTGAAGGAGCAGTTTGGGAGGTAAGGAATGCTGGGAACAGTTTTGTGTCAGCTCTGCTGAGCTCCAGTGCCTCATTTTCAGAGTCTCCCTTTTACCTCACTCAGATTTCCAAATCCAGCTGTCGATGACATGAGATTTCACTATTTTAGGAGGTGTCCTTGCTCTCCCCAGTTCAGAGTAATCTTTCAGGCACTTCCGTTTGTGTTCCTGTCTCCACACCAAGCAATGAGTGAAGGAGGTCTCTGCAAAATTTCCCTCCAGGCTGAAATGGGCTACACAATCAGTAGAATTATGAGTGTTTACACCAGGCAAGGATCTGCCCCAGGTTTCTTCCAAATGTATAAGAATCATGTTTGTTGACAGCACAGTATGTCTATATGGAAATAGTAAGCTTTCTTGGAAAAAAAAAGTGAGGCTAAAAATTAAGACATTTTGATTCAAGAAGGAGTCAGAATAACTTCAAAAGCAGCTGCTCAGAACTTTAAAATTATTTCACCATCTATTCTGTCTGAAGGAAGTAAAATGTGAATTCAACTACCATAAGGGATCACAAGGTGGGTTCAGCAAGAATAAGACTTGTGAGACTTGTAATTAAAAATAATATATACAAATTATTCAGCAACTGTCAATCTGGTACAATAATCAAACATCAGATAGTCACAGAATCTGTGAGGTAGTCTCACTGAAAAAAGAAGTTGAATAAAGCCTCAGTGAACTAAAGACCACGATGCAGACTGTATTCAGTAGAAAATTTCAATTCTTTGGCATCCTTGGTAAAGAAAACTAGAATGTTGCAACAAGTGTTTAATAAAGCCAGCCAGCATGGTCAAGTGTAAAGTCCAGTACATTCTTTCCACAGCTTTAAATCTCCTCTACGTTGAAGACAAACAGTACAAATCAACCTTTTTCCTTTCTGCCCTTCCTAGGGACAATGATTTCACATCATTAATGTTTTGTCAGTGCACTTTACAGTATATACATTTTTTTTTGGTAAAGAAATAAATATTTAGCTATTTTTGATAGCATTATCAACAGCATTGCAAATTCTGTCTTACAGAAGAATGTCTGTAAGATAAGGCTTGCATAGAGTGAACTAAATTAAACAAAGCAGAAAAGATTGCATATGTTTCTAAGTAATGTTATTCTCCCTCTTAATCCTCAAATAGAGTCACTAAATTACACTTCCAGATTTAGTTATGATATTTACAAATGACTTAACTGTTCATTTAAAGAGGGGAAACTGGCTACAAATGGGGGCAAGCTCGTAATTTAAGGTCACAGTGGTGCCAGCACAGAGCAAATGCTTATTACTGGGGTATTTTTGGTCATGGGGAATTCTCTTTCCCTAAGAACTAATCCCAGAAAAGCATATTTTTATTACATCTTCCAAATCTGGAATTCAGGCTTTATGTAAATATACAAGACAGAAGATCTTTATTTTTAAAATGCTAGGAACTACAGAAACAGCTGAGATTTGTTGAACAATATTTCCTTTTAAATCATTTGTATGAGCAACCCAAAAACTAAAATAGATTTTAAAATATGCAAATAAGAATAAATAGGAAAGTATTGTATGAAAAACATGGCATTTTGCTGGAGGCTACATAAAATCACTTCTTCCTTCCTCCCCTAAACATAGCACCTCTAAGTATAAAACAAAAAAAGTTCAAAAGAAGTTTACCAGCTTTGTTTCTTTATAACTGAAAACAGAAGATGCAATTTTTTTTAGGATTGTATCATTTTTTACATCAGTTGCCCAGTTGCTCTCCTAAATGCTCTCTCATCTTTTGATATCCATCATATTTTCAATTTTTTTTCCTCCAGAATACTTTCATCTAACATCTGTCTCCTTTTTCTCAGTAGGGAACCACAGTGCAGATCTAGAATTTGGAAAAGGTGTAAAGAAATACACTGCCCAAAAACTCAGAGGCAGTACTGTAATTTACAGAAAATTAAACACAGTTAATTTTGGCAGGAGCTAAATAAAGGCTGTGTCATACAGTGAACTGGGCAACTCTCATAACGACTTTGGAGGGCAGCTAGACTGCAGAGAGCTCAGGTTAGCCAAGTAGAAGTTTTATTTTAGCAGGAATTTGGTGGTTAAAGAAAGAAAAATGGTAGCAGCAGCTGGTGCTGGAACTCTGCTGGTATGAACTAAGATTGCTTGAAGTTACCCAGTTTTTGAGGGTCTTTCCTCATCACATGCACTTTGCTAAGGAGGTACTGGCTGTAACACAGCACACAGAATTATGTTTGTATATTTGTAAAGTTAGAAAGACACACCATCATATTGTAGTGCCTGAAATAAGCCCCAAATAAATCCTTGCAGTGAGGTGGGGGATGTCAGCAGGAGCTAAAACACCTGGAGGATTTATTCTTATAAATCATTTTACTGGCATTCATTACTCCCATAAGAAAAAAAAAAAGGTGCCTTGTACTTCTGAAATTAATTTCTAACAAGTCTTACCACCAAGCACCTTAAAGATGAGTAAATTTCATCTCAGTAAAGCAACAGTGAAATTCATGATGATTAATTTGGAAACAGGACCCATAGGGAGCACAGAAACCAGTCTTCCCTAGCCGTCATTTAGGATTTCCCCTGATATCCAACTCTGCAAGCTCAGACCAAAAGCAGCAAAAGTTCTGAGTGTTACTGTTCAGGATTGTCCTCCAAAACGAACTTGGTAAGCTGAGCCTGCCTCTTCTGTCTCAGACACTCCACTCTAAACCATCTCCCTCATCCTTTTCAAAGATGAGAACACTCTTCGCTTCTTTTTTATCTTTTATTCAGAATTCATACCGTTTTTCTTCTTTTTTTTTTTTAAGCTGATAATAAACATGCTGGAGATGATCCCTTGGTCTCCGCTCCTGCACTCAATGGGATGAGTCTGAACACAAAACCCAATCACACTAAGCACAACCCTCTTCTACACACCACTTTTGAGGTGATAATCTGATGGTAGACTTAATCATTCCAGAAGTCATAGAAGCTTGAGATAAATACAACATTTTTTTAAATGTCATAGTAATTTAAAAATCATATGAGTATTCCTCACTACCTTTCATTTTGCTTCTGGGTCTCCAGTGGAGGCAGGATGTGAGAGATTAATCACAGAAATATGTTTTTGGTGAAGATTTGTCTGGAAGCTTTTCCCACATTTTCACATCACTCCCTCCAGAGTGGTTCAGCACTGGCTGCTCACACATTGCCCAGATCTAAATGCTGGCATTTCTTTCCTCCCATGGCTATTTTTGCTGCCAGACCAAGGAAAATGGTGCCCCAGCTGATACGCCAATTTGTGGGCCTCTGAGAGCAGCAGATTTTTCCTTTCAGGCTAAGAGATAAAAGTAGTGTAGCCAGTATTTAAGCTCTCTGCTATAATGTCCCAAATCTAATAACCAGAAGCTTTTAACTCTGTTCCGTGGAACAGAGCTGTCCTTGTTCAGCTGATTACAACTTCACGAAATCATAAATGCAGGGATTATAAAATCTCCTCTGTGTTTAGGTCTGATCTTAGGAGCACTTTCAAGTCCAGATTCATGGGGCAACCATTAAACAACTCCACAGGACACTGGCCAGATGCCTCCTCCAGCCACATCAGCTCAGATGAATATTCTGCCATTCCACCTTCTTCCAGCCACACCCTCCTTCATTGCACCTGGCTCTGGAGCATCACCTGCCCCTCACAAAATCCCCTGATCTTCACTTTGAAATCTTTCTTTTTCTTCTCTGCTTCCCAAAAGGAAGAGAAGACAGCCTGTGTCTTATCATCACTAGAGGAGGGCTGGAAGGACATATTTTATGACAATGTTCAGGAAACAAGCCTATTCCATATGTTACAAAACACAGATAGAGGGAAGGATGCTTTGTTTCAGACTGGTCAAGGATACAGAACTGGCACTTGCATCTCCAATTCTTTCAGAAAAAATGTGCAAGATAAAATGTTAAAATAGAGGGTTCCCTGAAACTTCTATTTTAAAAAGAATATGGAGAGGTCTGTGTTTCTCCAGTACTTTTAAATGTATTGCAAAAGTGGGCACTAAAGGATTTGTGCCAAAGTATGAGGTGTTTCTGGAATTGCAACACTTGCATGAAAAAGCTTGCAGCCTCAAAACCAGCCAGGGAAGAACCAAAAGGATCAGTCTCCAGATCTGATGCACATTCCATTTTTTGGTAGGTTTGTTCAGGAGGAAGTTTCTCTATGCATAACCTTCTGGCTCCCAAACAGCAGCAGTTTGCTGGGCTCATTGTGTTTCAGAGGGAAGAAGTGAGTCAAAAACCCCTCAGGACTTTCCCACAGGCATTGAATTACCTTGGGCAATTCACTGCAAGACCATAGGAAGATCTGATATTAAACAGCAACACCCACTTTTAGTAAAATAAATGAGATGCCTTTATGCTAGCATCTGGCAGGCTCCTCACCTTCCAATGAAAATCTGAGGACCTTTTTAATGAAGTGTGCTGGAGCCACAAGCCCAATTCTGCTTCCAAAAAGAAACAAGAAAGGAGCCCTCGTTAGATGCCAACATAACCTTTCAAGTGCCCAGATTCAGAATCATGAGGGTTTTTTCCTTGGTACTTCTCTTTTACCCTGTAAAACAGTGAGATCTTTTTACCCATCAGACACAACTTTGTTCAACTTGACTCTTTGGAAAATTTGAAAACTTCCAGCTGCAGCGCCTCACTAAGTTTACAGTTCTGCAGTAATTGCAGCTATTAAAACACATATTTTACTTAAGAATTCTAGTGCTTTGTGCTTCTACAAACAGCATTCACATAAGCAGTCACAGTCAGTCATTCTCCTTCCTGAGAAATGGTAATTTTTGGAAATGGGTTTTTAGGCTGGAGGAAGGTGCAGGAAGACAAATTCATATTAGTGAAAAACAGACCCTGACGAACAGACATAGAAAATCACCCCACAGAGACATTAATAATCTAAATTCAAACCTCACCACAGCTATCACAAAGGTAGAAAAGGATGACCATAACTCATATGGTCCTCACCCTAATTTTGGAGTATTTTCTACTATTTCCTACTAATTACTCTGATTAGGAGGGCCACCAATGCATGGGCAATGGTTCAGCAGCATAATTACAATGTCCTAAACACTAAGTCACATTCCCATGCCCACATTCCTGCAGCTATCTCTTTTTAAGGATGTTCATTGCTAAGCCAATACAGACTGAAATAAAATTACAGGCTGACAGAAGAAAAATATGAAATGCAAATGTGTCAGTCTTGAGGAAACATCAAGCACTAAAGGACAGTTGCAATCCAGAGAATTTTGCTCAAAATACTGTAATTAATGTATTTTAAACAATTAATTTCTGCCTATTCACACTTGAAAATTTTTCTCTCCTTATATTTTGTTATATCCTATCATATTTGTGAGGATATTTATCTCAATTTACAGAAATCTGTGTTAGCAATTTATTGTGCATTTCTGACCACAAAGAATTGAGGGCTCCATCTTTTAACAGGTCCATGTTTTCATTTTCCTCTCTCAACAAAACTCTTGCAAACTCCAACTATAAGCAGTTACAAAGAATGAATGCAATCCCATGGGAAAAGGCCCATTTATTACTCCTATTTTGCAGTCTCACAATCAATCACTTCATTATGAAGTGATAGATAGATAGATGGATAGATAGATAGATAGATAGATAGATAGATATTGTTATTAACCATTGTTCTGCATTCATGCTAAACCAGCTCTCCTTATCTTCTCTTTATCTTTGCTTAATCCCAGTATTCTGAACTGCACTGTCAACAAAATACCTCTTTTCCAATGAGAAAATTACTAATTTTCATGTGACTGAAACTAATGAATTTTTAGAACTTGGTTTCTTCTCCTTGATGTAACCTTGAGTCTGAATTTCCATCGTTTTATATTATGCAGTTTGGGTATAACACCCCTATAATTTCTTTCCTGCTTAGTACTTATCTTCTCAAAATTAATCCCATCTTAGAAAAGCTTTTTGTCTTAGGATGTCTGCAAATAAATCACTATTCTTAGATAATGGAAATTGTCAGTGATTAAATTCAATTTGATGGGGTATGAGTGAAATTCCTCTGACTAGTTATCAACAGTATCTTGATTTTAGGTTTGGATTTATCATTATATTTCCTACATTTACAGCTGCCTGTACTTTTCTTCAGTAGTTCTCCATATTTCTTTTTGCAGATTGTTTTCTGCAGGCTCTTGAATATATGGGTATTTGGCAGTGATTTTGTAACATATAATCAGAACTGAAAATTATAGTGATCCCATTTGTGTTATTATAGCTGAAGAATGTGTCAGACTTTCCATTTTAAACCTTACACTCTAAAGAATCTATGACTGGCCTTTCTTTACTGCCAAATATTTCTGCAAAATTTTCAATAAGAATAATGCTATTTATTACTTTGAATTTTTTTCTCAGGATTTCTGGCAGTGAGTGTGAGGAGATAGCTTCTCCTCCAATCCAAAATAAAAAAATATAAATCTTCAATTTCCTGTCTCCTTATTCAGTGACTCCATTTTAGACAAAAAAAGTAAGATGGGTTTCTTTTTAAGGACCTGTAGTATTAATGCAGTAGTGGATAAGAGGGATTACTTGAGAATGACTGGAATTATTTCCTTTCACTGGAAACATAATATGTTCCTTCAAGATAGTGCCAAGATTTTTCTGCCAGAGGAACAAGAAAATGGATAAGAGAATCAGCTCTCTACTCTTGTCAGACTTATTTCTTTTTAAGCAAAATATCATCCAAAATAAACCAGACCTTCTCATGCTCCAGAACATCCCCTGGATAAGCTGTAGCTGTAAAATAAGGAAATGCTTGGCTAGAGTTGGGGATAGGAGAAAGAACCTGAAGAAGGGCCAAGGTGAGACTGGCCAGGAGATGCTCACAGCAGGGGCTTCCTTGGCATATCCCACTGGCCTGACCAAAAGTCAGGATCCTCACTTTGTGGCCTCTCACAACCTCTTCAAACACTGCATACATGTCCTGCCTTCTCCTCTACTTTTTCCTTCAGCAGGAGGAAAAAATCTGCACTAATGTAGTAAAACTTGGCCTTCCAGCTTCTCAAACCTATGGGTGAAATGACAGACGATGGTTAAATTCCATCCTGGAAAAGAGTAGAGTAGGTGACTCCAAGTATCTCTCACCTCATCACTCAAATTTTACCTGTTCTCAATTTCCAGCCCTTTGTTCTGCCCAAGGCAGCATAATCAAATTTCCTTTGAGTTTCAGCTGCCTATTCTACCATCAGCTCCTGGGGGACCTTGGGCAAGTGGTAAAACCCAGGTTTTCCAGTAAAGCTGGGAAATTACAGCACCCTCAGAGAGCAGTAAGACAAGTCAGCTTGCTGCGGTTTGATGAGCTCAGCCCTGAACACTTTTGGCCCTGGCTAAATTTAGGCTTTGAGTCTATCAGTCTATCAGAATGGCTCTCAAGAACAGAGAGGGAGCAAATGACAAGAGCTTTGCCATGTCTTCACTATCTCCATTTACAAATAGGACATTGCAAGACCACAATCCTATGGGAATTGGTTTTGATGTAAGACAACAGTAGGAGATGTACCATAGGAAGAAAGACAGACTTCGAGATCCATTCTGATGATGCAGAACTCTTAGGTCCATAAATAAGTCAGAAATCTTGTAAGAATAGTCCTGGTTCTGAGGATCTCTCTGTTTTCTCTCCACTAATGCATGGAAATCCTACAAAATGGAATTTTGCCTCCTGATATTTGGACACATCCACTTCTTGTCCTACTTAGTGAGAAAGATTTCTTGCTGAGCTGGGTTTTTTGTCAGTTAGTTTGCATAAAATGCTGAGGATTAGAAGAACTCAGCTCTCGATGTACTTAGCTCATATATTTTACATAACTTTTTAGAAGGAAATAATAGTTATGAAGACTGTGAGATAACACATGCCAGTTTTCCACTATGAAATAAATCCTGTTGTCAGTATTTCCATTCACTCTCATTGCCTATAATCAAAGGCAGTGGGAATAAACTCTGGAAGTCTCACCTTCGGTGGATGGACTCCAAACCTCAGTATGGCATGTCTGACATGACACATATGGAATTTTCATTGCCTTTGAACCAAAAACATCAATGAGGGGTTCTCTAGAACTGCAGATGGAGAAGCTGCCAGCAAATGAGAATGAGAGCTGGAAGAAAAGAACAAGGGAACTTCAAAACCTCTCCCCTCTGCTCTCTCAGGTGATTCCCTGGCTGCTGTGTTAAATCCTCCACATCAGGTATTAAAAGCAACCTTAAATATTTGTATAAAAAACTGGACAAAGCAAAAATCCCTGTCCTAAAGGGAACTGCCCTGCAAATCTTTTCTCACATCTCCAAGATGCCATTAAGCCATCTCCATCACAGTGTCTAGAACTCATCCATAGGGTCCTGCCAAGGGTCATGTTGGATCTTCTACAAGAGGTAATCCATGCTTTGGATGGGAAGAAGACTCGGTGGTGGGCTGATACCACAGCACTCTTTGTTGAAAGTTGGCTGGCTTAAAAAAACATGGAGGAACCTTCCTTGGGTGATAAAGGAATATTTTTAAAGAAGTTGTCTACAAAGCCATCGCTGGCTCATTGGTATCCCAGTGTATTACATTCGGGGAGCAAATTAAAACCCCTGAAATCCAGAGTACAGACCTACAGCTCTACCACCCCAGGCTAAGAGCTCACTCCTGGATAAAGCACTGTATTTGCAAGGGTCGTTTTTTACCTGCAAACTTTACATTGGAAACCCTCTTGTGTGTGGCCCAAGCTAAACAGAAAGAGTTCATAAGTTTTTGGGGTAGCATATTCCATATTTTCCCTGCAGTTTATTGGCAAATTAATCCTAATGCATTCAAATTACATCATGAAGTGTAATGTAAAGAAATTTCATGAAGGTTACCTTAATAGGGTGTGAAAACCTGATGAAGGGTAATTCAGAGGGAACTGCTTGGCCCATCTCCTATTTACTTGGAAACATTACTGCCTTAAAAACCCTTAAAAATATTACTTATTTTTATGGCTCAAAACCCTTTAATTTGAAGATTTTTATGACTCCCTTACAATACACATCGATTTAAATAATGTTTTAAACTAAAACGGATCATTTACTGCCAACTGTGCTTCAGGCATATCATTGATTAGTCCAAGTGTGATAAAACAACCTTGTTTTTATTCATACTTTAAGAGAATAATAAAACCTGCATACTTGGAAATACTGAAGCAATATCTTGGCCCAGAGCTATTTAACTATGAATTATTCACATCTAGTTTATTTTTTTTCTTTTAAATTCATGAATCCCCAGAATGGTTTTGTAAAGTGTATCAGTGAAACCATGTTTCTAATTATTAAAGGGAGGGCGGAGGAATCAGACTGCATCATATATGTAAAGGGGTCATTTTTATTTGTCTTCTTCTGCAAGCCACTGAGAATCTCCTTGGAAGTTAGTTATTCAATATTCTCATTGTATTTTAATTTGTGGTCCATTGAGAGAAAATATAGGGAGAGCTACTTTTTTCAGATAACTTTTGCAAACAAACTTATTCTCACATCCTGTAATATGGAACTGCTTAAACATAGGGATATTTAGGGATTTCACAGAAAAATGACTGGTAGCCCACTGCCCAGAACTGGCCTGGAGTGATCAAAAGAAATTACAGAAATAGAAGGAATTTTTTTGTATCTTCATAAGAAATGGTTCCTGTAATAGTGATAGGGTGTCTATCTGGATATCACACTGCTGCAAGTCGGACTTTTTCCTTAACTGCTGTAAAATATCATAGCCAAAAATAGCTTTTGTAAGTGAAAGAACCCAAACATTCATTTGACTCTTGCAATCCTTCCATCTTGTGTAAGTTCACAATGCTTCCTACTCACCATGGTCCGAACCCTGACACTGGAAAGAATGAGGCTGAGATAAAACTTTCTTCTTTCATCACTGAATTTCAGTAGAACATCAGCAAATCACTTCATCTCAGTGCACCCCCAGTCCCTACAAACACACACATAAGACATTGTTTTATTTGGAGCATAAACTCTTCAGTCTATAAAATGTTTTTCACTGTATAGTACTCAGTGTAATTCTGTACTTGGTAAAATACTGATTTTTTTTTCCTTGTACAATCACAGAAAACTATATGGGTTGAAAGGACATCATCTAGCCCAAAAGAGAGTTCAGAACAAGTACAGCTAGATCAGCTTATACAGGGACTTTTTGAGTTTTGTGTATATCCAAAGCTGGAGTTTGCAAACCTTTCTAGGTCTGTGCTCCTGAGTAATCCACCTCATGGTAAAAATCCTTCTCCTTTTATCTTATCAGAATTTCTCTTTCAGCTTAAGTCTATGGCCACAGAACTCCAGGTTTGTCCTCTCCACACTCTCAATTTGGTTGCACCAAGATCTCCCTTTGCCAACTCTGTTTCTGGTCACACTTCATGTTCTCCAGCCCTTGACCATCCAGATTAGATGGTGTTCTCAAGGTCTCTTGATGTTTTTCTGTCCTTCAAATATATTTTTAACCAGGGCCTCAGAATTGAGTACAACTACCAGAGCTGCACAGCAAGAATGATGCTGCGTCTGTGTGGCTACCACACCCACAGGATGCACCAAGCCTTCAGCAGCAAGACAGAGGAAACAGAAAAATTAAGGATTATGGAAAGAAGAGGCAAACAGCAGACAGCAAGGAATGGGCTTAGATGCTGGTGACCAAATTGAAACAAACACCTCCAGAGAGCCAGAGTAAATTAAATGGTCCTGTGGGATGGAAACCCAAAACTATGGAGAATTGATGATATTCAAACACCAAAAATTCACTAATCACAAAGTGCCACCATATGCCACCCAGTCTTAGAAATAATAAAATTTTGAACAAAAAATGTATAATGAAAAGGCATTAGCAGACTGTATGGAGCTTCATATGGATCCATGCTGAGATTTACAACACTCACAGCTCTTACTAGGATTTACAAATATATCCTTATGGTTGTTACTGAAGACACTTAAGAGTTTTATAAGTCTGGAAAATGACAAGAAACTCAGCACAGAGCTTGCAACAATGAAAAATGAGAAGAATCCAACCTTTTAACTTGGCTTCAAGGCCACATGTGGTTGCACTCTCCAGATGTATCTGCCATACTGGGTTTAGCACAAGATTAGCCTGGAGGAATTGTGTCTTTTCTCACCTTTTCTCACTCCACAGCTAGATGGGTTAGAGGACTTGTCTGAGATGGTGAAAGCTTGCATTTAAGTTAAACTCTTTTCACTGCATGGCTCTTTCTAGACTAAGGCAATTCTTCTGTACATGGCTACAAGCAAATGTCTGTAAGTCTGTGAAATGTCTGTAGGAAAGATTTAGAAGTATCAATGGACAACAAAAATGTGTCTTCATGGTGCTAAGAGTAGAAGATTTAATTTGTTTTGTATTCTCATGGGAATCCAGTGCCAGATGATAATCTTTAAGCAGGTGCCACCCTCCTCACTTCAGAATTGTATGTTTTGAAAAAAATCCCAGCCCCTGATTCAACTCATCCAAATCCGTGTGCCTCAAATTCTATGTAGATTTAATCCCAACACCATGACGAGAATTCTCTGCACAGTTTGAGGTAAACCAAGCCACGTGTTTGAATACTTGCATCAAGAGAGTCAGACAACAGAGGTATTCTCACCTCATTGACATTTTCCTGGTTTTATTTGGCTCATGAAGCATTAAAATGCTGAAATTGGAAAGGAAAAATGATTTTAAGCTGCTGAACATTATGAAAAACAATGCTTTCGAGTAGCATGATGAATTTGTTGGGAAGTGATTAGACATTAATAGCAGGTTTGTATACTTAATAAAGTTTGCATAGCCAATTTGCACTTTATAAAGTGCACTCCATTGTTCTGGAGTGTGGCCCTGATATGGACTTTATGAAGCATGCAGGAGGCAGTACAGACTTAATGAAGTCTACATTGAGGATAAGTATCAAATTAAATAGGAAAAGCACACCAAGCTCTAAAATGTGCCTTGGAAACTCATGCCTGCCTGCATGAAATGTTGTTGAGGTCACCCCAGGGTACACAAATCTCCACAAATTCCCACTCTAAAGGCAACCAAAGCATCCAAATGTGACTTCTGCCAACCACAGGCAAGGAGGCTGGGCACCTAGGAGTGCACTCTTGTGCTTGAATATTAGACAAGTAGATTCCTCCTTGGTGTCTTGACGCCTTTTAGTCAGCATCATGTCTTTATCTTCAGTGAGGGCACATTGGTTCTGAATGGCTGTTCTTTAAGTTCTAAATTGGGCAAAATCTGCTATATCTGAAAGAAAACTCTGCTCAATGAAAGGCTGCAGATGTTGTCTCCCAAAGTCACACTAATTAGGCAGGTTACTTTTTCTTCCTTCTCCTCACACCTTCATGATCCCCTATGCAAATCAAAGCTTGCAACTCTCCTTTCAAAACGCTACAAATGCTTTAATGTCTTCTTGTAAATATAATCTAGTTTGAGTTTGGTTTACATTGTAGATAGAGAAGGAAACTTCCCTAATGAAAGTTCCCTCTTTTTTTTGTTTTAATTTCTCAATGCATGGGTTGCCAGTGAAATACAGAAACCAGATGGTTTATTTAAAAAACAGACACAAAAAATTACCACTCTAAACATTGCATGGATTTTTTTCCCTATTTAACAAGATTATAATCTAATCCCTATTGATTAGATTATTTTAACTCACTTTTGAGGAAAACTGGCCATTCAAATTCATTTTTTGATTGATTATTCCACAAAACCTCTTAGTTTATAAATTGTTCATTTCAGAATTACAGTTATAGTTGTCTTGCACGCAGCAGTTTAGCAGGGATTGGGTTGCTATGTTCTGAACTCTGGAAAGGATCTTTTCCTTTGTAACCCAAAAATTATTTCAAGTATGGCATTGCAATGCAGATGACACAATCTTTCCAGCTACCAAATCCATGAGCTAAGATGATTGATTTTATCTAGTTTAAATCAGCATGAAATTGATTAAATGACCTGGCAAATTCTGTCATTCAACTTGAGAGAGACAAATCCAGCACGATGTTCCAACAGCTGCTTCATTGCTTGTCCGTTACTTAACAACTGAAATACAGCAGTTTGTGTATGACTGGGCGAGGCACAGATATTGTTTTAGAGCATCATTATGAGTCTCGTAAATAGGTTTAGACTAAGGATATAAACACAAACTCACTGTAATTTTGTGTAGCAGGGTTTGAAGGGCTCATGATTGGCAGCATAACTGATTGTATTGACCAAAAGAGCTGAGGACATCTGGCTTTGTATAGCCCTACAGCTGAAAGACCATATGTTATAAAAAATACAGTGTGAGAAGAGAAAAGACAGTTGTAGACTGGTGTAAATGAGGAGAGGTCAAAGCTAATACAAGTCCAATCCTGTCACCAATGTTGCTCCAACAAGGGATGAATGATGTAGGCTGTCGGGCAATGCAGAAATGTTGTTGGCTTGTAGACCAACATATAGTTGAGGTGATGGCTGAATATCTGTGAAAACCTCAGGGACCTCACCACTTCACCTGATGATGATAAGAAAAATAGTTTACAAATGTTTACCAAAAACTGTCCCATGTTTGTACCTTCAGTTGTTTCACCAAGCTCCAAGTGAGTACAGGGTAATTATTTAAGAACAAATAAGGGCATATTGCAATTTTCAACAGCAATCGCAGTTTTCCCTGCTTACAGTTCTGGAAACAATGCACCCATTCAAATTCATGGCAAGCCCTCCATTCACTCATAATTTACCATTTGATGCCCTTTTTTCAAATGGTAATGTCAAAGTTGAGGTCATAAACATAAAATCCTTTCCTTTGCTGTTCACAAAAAGACGTAGCAATTTTATAGGCCCTTCTTACAGTATGGGCTGAAAAAAAAGCAAAACCTCTGCTAGATTAAGAAAAAAGTTGTTTTTATACATAAAATAAGAAGCGAAAGTGTTGCTTTACGTAAAACCAAGTGCTACAGGCTGGTGTATCTTACATTTTTGCCAGTGAACAACAGAAAGGAAGATATACTGAAAACTGTGCATGAAAACTGTGCTCAAGAAATGAGGGAAGTAGAGATCTTTGCTCTCTCAAACTCACAATAATAGTTTCAAAGGCTAAAGAAACAAAATTCACACCAATTTGGCTGGAATTTTGACATGTGCTAACTCAGCATACTGCTTAAGTTTCTGCTGAATTGAGCACTTTTTATTGTTTGAAACAAACATCTGTGATTCAGTGTGATAGATTTTAGTATATACAAGATGTTTTTTAGAGGAAAACATCAGTATGAATGAATGGTTTTTGCAAGCTACACACACTTTTAAATTATATTGAATAATAGATTTCTCTCCTGATTATTCCTATCAAAAGAATAATCTTTTATATTATTAAGTGAAGTCAACAGAGCAGGTAAAAGGGTATTTTTTTCACCAATATATGGTATCAACAATTTTCAGCTGGAATTTTTACACTGTATACTAAACTACAGCATTTGTGTATGTCAGTTGTTTAAGGTTACTTAATACACTGACTTGGAAGCTGCCAAGGCACAAAATGTAGTACAGACAAGCACTTCCCAACAAGTCACAAAATCATTCACTTCTATTGCTTCTTTTCACAGGTAAAGTTAATCAAAGTAATACTAAGCAAGAGCAAGGACGGGGTGGGGGGGAAAGCAAATCAATTTTAGAATCCTCAGGAAACGGATGTTTTTTTCCACTTCCCAAGATAATTAGCAAATATGATCCCCAAGCTTGAATCAATTTCAGTCTTGGACTTCTAATATTTTCCTAATCAAATTAATCCCAACCACTAGCTATGTGTGGCATTTTACAGTCCTTCCCCCAGATTTCATAAAGGATTTTATGCAATATGAACCCCTAATCAGGCAACTGCTTTAATTTCAAGGAGCACAGGCTGTAAGCAGAACATACAGTCATTACTCCTTGCAATCCCAGACCCACCATCGTCAAGGAAGCATTAAAGTTCTCTAGATGCTTGCAAAAGAGCATTGCATAACACTTAATTTAGTGTTCAGTGTTAATTTCGTCACAGGGTTCCGATGATAAAGTGGATACAGATGTTCATTAGGAATGGGAACACAGGCAAACAATGAAGCATTCCAAGAAGCTGCTACAACTGAAAAGTCCAAGGCTGACCATCACGTGCTGCAGTCACAAACATCTCTCTTTAGACCAAAAAAAGAAATCTGGCCATTCCACTGTTCATAGGAGTCCAGACTGGACATTCTCCTTCCACCCACATGTCAAGACTAAGGCCATTTTATACTGGATATCTTTAACTCTCAGAGGCCTAAGACGGGTCTGGAAGCGTCCAAAAAACACATGGATGTGGCACTTGGGGATACTATTATTCTAAGCCTGAAGAAGCATTTGCAACCTTCCAGCCAACCAGAATTTTCTCCTGCATGCCTTTTCATACAAACAGGCTTCCCTACCACCCCTTTTCCTCAAAAATCTCCTGTGGCTGAGAGGCAGGGATTCAGAGCCTGGCTTTGCTGGTCTTATTTCTGGCAGCAACAATAGGTAATGAGAAAGATCCCTCCTGGGGCCTTTTCCAGAGGTATTCTCTGTCCCAGCTTCCCAGTGGAGGAGGTAAACACAAAGAGGATCATCTGCAGGGAGCGACAGCTTCGTTTGTCACGTCAAACATGCCAGGCTGTATCCCTGTCCTCTGGAGGGAATCATTCACGTGGAGAAGATTAGCCCAAAGGATTAGCATGCAGCCGGATTATCCATACACACGGCTCAGCCAACTAATAAATCAGCACCTTTATGCATTTTTTTACCTTTTAACCTCCCGATTTCCAGACTTCTGATATTCATCCCTTTGAGCATCACCACATTTCAGGGGATGATGAACGCATGACGAAGAGGTGATTTGGGCTATTCTGGCGTGTCTGAGCCATTTCTCATCAGCCACAAGATGTCAGTGTTGCTGAATGATATTCTCACCTGCACAGAGGCATCGGGAGATGCCGGGGGCAGCTGTCAACACCGGTCCCTATGCAGTAAGTCTAACAAAAAATTCACAGCAAATAACACACAATCAAGGGCAATAAAAATTTGCATAGGAAAGCGTGATTTGACCACAACAGTAATTAGTAAAACTTGAACTACATAGTCATTGCTGCCACCTACTCCTGATCCTTCTGTCTTTTTACAAGCTCCAACTCATGAACACAGGAGCGTGGTAGACGGTCCTTGCCCAGCAATATCACCAGGAAAGGAGCAAGCGGAGATGACACCACAACTGTTTCATCATGAAACAATCAGTCCATCTCTCCAGAAATGAGGCTGTCCAGAAACCCTGGCTCTACGCACTCTCACTAAACATGATATCAGAAATTAAAGAACGTGCCAATAGCTATCTCCCTGTTTTACTCTTGGTATTTACTTCCACACCCATCTGGCTCGGGCAGCAAACCCTGCCCACATGGCTCTATCATGGAGATCTTTCCATGCCCAGACTTGTTTCCTCTCTGTATCACCTCCCCAGCTGTACCAGCACACATTTTTATAAGGGCAAATCAGTCTACTGGACTATCTGGTTTTAAAACACCGACTTCTCACATCCTTTCCTCTTTCCAACCCTTCCCTAAAGGTCAGGGTCAGGCAGAAAGGGAACTTTTGAACCAATATTGTTGTGGACTTAATGCATTGTGAAACTGCACCTCGGATTTCCTCTGCAGACCAACCGACCCATACGTTGATTATTTTTCTGCTTCCTTCTTGGTTGCAGGAGTATTGCTTCACCAAACACTGGCTTGACTTCCACTTCTAAGTATAGCAGAACGTGGGTACATTTAGCATGAGAATTCCTGTTTACATTGCTTGCTGCCATTCATGTCCTCTGAACTTGTTTACTTTTGGAATCACAGGAAACATGACTTTGGTGGGAGTGGAGACAGGACTGTCCACTGTGCAAAAAATTTTAGATTAACAGAGATAGATGAAATTACACTCACTTGAAATTAAAAAATATGCAATGGCAACATGGTTATTTGAGCTCAGAAGTAGAAAATTTAATGCATTTAATCTGTCTCTACTTTCTTTTCACATTTGGATTCATAGAAGGGTTTGAGTTGGAGGAACATCAAGGGTCATCTATTTCCACCCTTGCTGCCACAGACAGGGACACAAATCTATGTCCCAGTAGCAATACACAAATATATCTCCATTAATGTATCTTCCAGTATATAAATATATCTCACAAATCCAAATATTTGGATTATGGGGGGCATATTTAGGGGAAAAAGAAGATTTTTACATAGTTCTTATAACCTTTTCCTGACTATGTTCCCTGCCTCTCTTTTCATTCCCAAAACAGAGGCTGTTCCTTGCAAAATAGTTTACATAGGTAAAGCCACAAAAATAAACCTCTGAAAAACTCTTTCCTGCTTCCAAATCTTCCCTCCACTTGGGATGAACATCTCAGCTAGGAAAATCCATTCCCAGACTAATAAAAATCATTCTTCATAATGACAACTCCTGACAGCTCCTCCCTGTTCCATTAAACATTCAGGTTGTATTCAGGTATCTAGAGACGGTAAATCCCTGTCTTTATCTCCGTCCCATCTTTGCATTGTGTTGAAGTTGGAGTAAGAGACCCTGTTTGCTTGACAAGTTCCTGCCTCCCTGTTGGTGACAGCAGGTACAAACATGCCAATATTCACAGTTTAAGGTCGCTGGCGGGCCCGGCTGCTGGGCAGAGGCAGGGCTGGCTCTGTGCTGCAGGACAGTGATCATTTGTCTGTGCTCTCCAGCTGCCTGCAAAGCTGCTGCATCCATGCCCAGAGTGGTAGAGTTGGTAGGAGTGCACTGGTGAAATTCTCAGAAAAGCCTGATGGCTTCTGTTGAACTCACCTCATTAAAAAGTTGCATTTGCTGGGGTCATCTGAGGATGAGGATTTTTTTTTTTTTCACCCTGGGGTCCCACTTGGTTGAGAGTGTTTCCATGAAAATCCTACAATTTCCAAGCTATTTACCAAAATTCCATAGGCTTGCAAAGACTGTGTGCTACACACTCCTTGGGGAGATGGATGTTAGTTTTCAACAGAATTCCTGGAAAAGTTAAAGAGGTGACTGAAGCAGGGTTATTTGATCCAGCTCATATGTAGGTAGCAGGCCAGCTTAGCTAAACGAGGTATTGTGCTGCAAATAACTAGAGCAGTCTAAGAGGTAAACATTGGGACGGCATGGGAAAGGATTTCATCAGCCCAAAACTAATAAAAACAGGGATGGAAACACAAGACTTAGGAACTAGAGAGCAGAGGAATATCTAATTTCAGATGCTCTGGTGTAAAGGTGAAACTGCCTTGTTAATGTGCACTTTGGCATAAGCCAGTTCTGGCATCAGAGCCTGCCCTTGGGGGATGCCTTTTTCACCTGCTTTTGTTTTTCTCCACCCCTAACAAACTAGTGATTGTGCTGGTGGGAGGTAGGTGAGGCAAAATCCTGGACCTTTTCTTTTTTGAGAATGGACTTACAGAAAGGAAAATACAGTTCTTCTTTTAAATTACAAGAGGGAAAACTTCATCCGTGTGGTTTAATTCAGTTTCACATGCAATAACCTTTCAAATGGTGCTTGAAAGTCAAGTCAAATTTCAATATAAATGATATTGTCAGGTTAACATTAACATATGAGACACTGCCCTTTATGTTTTTCCATCATCCTTTTGAATGTGTTGAACAGTAATTTTAATGGAATCATAAAAATCTTCAATTTCCTTTGTAGATTTAACCAATGCCAAGAGCAGTAAAAGAGTTATGCTTCTGTCTCCTTTGTAAGGTTTGTGATTGTTTTAACATCTCCATTCTTGCAGGCCTTGTGTACATAGAGCCCAAGCCTGTTACCTCTCTGCTTAGAAATACCATCCCAGGAAGAGCTGTTCAAATTCTTTTGTCCTTTCTTTGCTTCTTCCAACAAGGAGGTTAGAACTGGAACATACAAATGAAAAGTTACAAGTGAAAAAGAAAAAAAAAAAAAAGAAAGAAAAATAAAAGATATGGAAATATCCAGACACCAATGTGTTTCATAATTTGGCTTTAGTGATTATTCAAAACTGTGAATTAAACAAGGGCACTGGAAAGTTATTTAAATATGTATCAGATGCAGAAATTTAAGTCTGCAAAGTAATTTCTTAGGAAACATTCAAGTGACAGAAAACAGTGGGGAGAGCAAATATACAATCTCAGCTTAAGCTACAGACTTTCAACAGGTCTCTGTTGCTGCAGGAGAGGAAACTTGTCACCACAAACACCGCTGGGGCAAAGAAGATGCAGGAAGGCTGAAGTGTCACTCCACACATGCCAACTTTGGTGGCCACATCACCCCAGCCCCAGTGCAGCCACCTTGTGATGGTGCAAGCAGCCATGCAAAAGGGTGGGAAATCAGACCATGCCAGCTGGGAGCCAGGGATACAGCCAGTGCTGTCCTGGAGGATGGAATGGCCCTGGTGGATCAGGTATGGAGATCCTGACTCACCCTTGTCCAGTGCCGTGGGTGAGTGCTCCTGGGGACCCAGGGTCTGTCACACATGGGGCCTTCCTGCCCCATGAAACACCCATCCTGGAGGTACCTGTGGGTGTTGAGCAGCCACCACAGTCAAGCTTTCCTTGCCCAGTTTCAAAGAGGAATCATCACTTGTACTGGCTGAGTGCGTCTAGAAAGAGTAAATGCTGTACAAAGGAATATAGGTTTACATTTTTTCCACATTTGGGCTCTGAGCAAGACATGGCTTCTCGTACAGAGGTAGCTTGATCAGCATTTAAAAATTTACAGATATATAGATTCAATCAAAAAAATAAATGTAGGGTTTTGGGGGATTTTTTGCCTTGACCTCTCCAGTGAAAAACTTTCATCAAAAACTCCTCTGATGTTTCCTAAGGAGAAATATTAGTGTGGCCATGTGAAAAGGCAAAATGAAATATTCTATCTCACCCCAATGCTTCTCCAAATTTGGCCAAAACAGCCACTTCAACTTACAGAGTTTCAGTGAACTTGATAAGGTGTAAAAGTACATCTTCCAAAACACTGTGGAAGTGTAACTACACTTCCAGTATGCAGGCACAGAACTGGAGTTACTCAAGCTTCCAGGGCTAGAGTAAGCTATTGTAAGCTGCCCTCAGAAGTGGGTTATGGCCACAGGTTTCACAGTATTACAGGACAAGTCTTCTCTGGATGAGCACTGGCAGGGCATCTCATTTTTTCAGATGCCTTCCTACAGACACCACTCGATGATTACCACCTATCTTTGCTATGAACACATGAAGAATTATGAAATACTAAAGGCCCTGAAATAGAGCATCATAATCATCTTATCCTGGTGCCTTTTTGGCAAAGAGATGTCTGGCTCCACTCAGCACCTATACGATAGGTCAATTAATGTCTCTTTACAAGGCCTTAATAACAGAAATGTAGTAGTTTGGGGGAATTGCTAAGATCCTGTAACAATGAGAAGGACTGAAGGAAGTCCAGGAGGAAACTAATAATCCCATATTAGTTACTAAACAAAGCCAGAGGCAATGCTTAATAATGGAACTAAAATACCTTTGATCACATCAGCTAAGAGTTCAGCATGATGCAAAAGAATTAGTGTAAAGCTGTGACTTAAAAAATAATGTTTAATTATGGTATTTCTTAACCTTAAACCCTCAATTCACACTTTAACCAACTCACAGAATGTAGGATTTTTTTCTTGTACTCATTCATTAGCTATGCAGTGCACCCTTTCTAAATTCACAGCATTTTGATCTGAAACGGCCTGAATATTTGGAGATGATTTATTGTGTGCCTAATGATCAACTTCTTTTCTAATGACTGACTATTATTTTAATTTCTTAAGAATTGCCTTTAATGTTTTGCATGGTAAGCAATAATTTTGTAGGATTGCATATCCCTAGGTTAGGATTCGGTACAGCCAACATTATCCTACATGTATTTTTAGCAGAAAATATCTTGAGACTTTACACTTTAAGCATCAGTCATGCTGTGAGACTAACGCACAAGAACAATCTGGATGATCCATTTTTTAGCAGACATGTATCATATCAGTAGGGCATAAAGCTTTGAGTCCAGAAAACGCTTAATTGTGTTTTTGAATTGGGCCCTGGATAAAACATCAGTTATGGTTATTTGCAAGTTACATTTCAATATCCAGCTTTTCAGGCTGTGTGTTTTTGTAGTTGCAACTTTCCACCTCCCCCGCACCGATTTAAGTGATGTTATTCTTGGCTAATAGTAATTGTGAGAAAATTGAATTCCATCTGTTTCCACCAAAAGCGGAAAATAGAATGTGAGAATCAATAGAAGACTGCACTTGTTACACACATTTGTCACAATCAGTGACTTTGCTAAGGCAACATGTCCACAAGTATGATTTGCAAAATAAATAGCAAGTCACAGCATCTGATCACCAGCTGGCTTATTTAAAAGTCAGAGCTTCTTCTGACAGCTATGGATCATGAACTTTTAGGCATTGCATGGCCCCTCCAGACTCGTTCAAGGGAAAAGGCATCTTTCAGCACACAAATGGATGGAGGAGAATTTTAATACAGGTCTGGATGTGCACTCCTCATCAAAGTTTTGGGTTTACATCTGGTAGTTTCCCCATCCTAGATGATCATTTTCTCATATCCCTGCTGGTTACTCCATATCCCCTGTAATTTCATATGTATTTGCTGTACGTCACCAGAGATTTCTCTGTGACTAGTGCCAGCATCATTTCAGGTTTTCTCTTTAGCTAATGTTGTCAGAATTGAAATCTCTGTGGCTGCCTTTGGCTGAGCTGTCCAACCCAAGTCATCCAGTGACTCATGGCCTTGACCAAACCACAAAGAGGCAAACACAGAGCACTTTAATAAGTCCTAGCAAGCCTGTGTTTCATGTACAGGCACAGCACCACTCTTTTTTTTTTCAAATGCATATTTAAGCCACCTTGTAGGACATACCAGTGTCTTATCTCCCTGTTTTTATCACAACCATTGACTGGGTGAATCATTTCAGGAGTCCATCAGCAAGAATTGCTAGATTCCTTCCCGGGTACAGTGTGTACTTTATCACGGTTTATAACACCTTTGCCTAATTCTGCTGCAGTCTCTGTGTAATGCAGCATATTTTTGCAGATGGTGCTGTGGCACAGCCAGTCTCAGCTCATGATCTCTTGCTGTGTCAAAAAAGCCCAGTTTTTTAGCCATGGCAGCTAAACCATCACAGAGATGGGAGATTGTTGTGGTTTCATCTCCCCCTGAACCCATCTCCCTACCCAACTGTGCAGTGTACCATCCACAGACCCCATCCCCAAATAAAGCACGGGTCTGGGGTGCACAAAGGTGTCAGACGGGTTGTTCTGTAGCTGGGGATCTCCTCAGCATTGTGCAAACCTCAGGTCCAGGTCACTGGCACAGTGTGAATCTGGACTCATCTCCACTAGGAGGAAGACCAAGGCCACCCCCGCTGTGTTAGCCAAGAGTCCCTCCCAACAATAACAGGAACAGCTCACAAATTTAAAAGGTGAATTGGGGATTCCTCAGTCGTTAGGAGACTCACAATCCTGTAACTGGTATGGTTTTCATAAAATGGATGCTCGACCTTAAAAGCTCAAGGGCCTTGAGCTTCAAAGTTAATGCCTGTTGTTTGCCAAAATGCATAGGAAAAAGGTGTGCTTGACTGCTGCACTGCAACAGTAAAAAAAGGAGTCATTAACAAGGAACACTGTTGGATGAATAATGCCATTATGTTCGTTAACAGTATACCTTCATCTGGAACTCTCTTTGCCATACCTGGGCTTGAATTTCAGCAGAGCATACATGCAGTGAAACCTGCAAAGTCCAAAGTGGTTAATTACAATGTTCAGCAGCCTAAAAAGACTCCCATAGGCAGAGAGATTTAAGGCAGCACAACAGCCTGTAATTTAGAGGGAAGCAAGTAAAAAGGGACAGAACAGAGAAGTGTAACAGAAAGAACCACTTGGGACAAATAGGGTAAAATTAGGTGTTTAGTTTTTCCTGGAGGCTTTCCTATAGTTTAGGCGGTTATACCATGAAAGTTCTTAAATGAGTCAAAGAAATATTTTCTATAGTGCCTAACAGCTATGAAAATGTTGGAGGGAACAAGGAGTCAAAAAGTTTAAAAGAGGGCAGATGCTTAAATTTATATCTGTAATTATCCCAACTGAAATAAAACATATGGAGAGGGATCTGTAGCAGGGTGCAGGACAAAATCCAGTTGCTAAAGGCCAGGCTCCATATGACATGGACTTTTCATATCAGCTGACAGAAAGGTGAAGCTTTGATAATTTCATAGCAATAAGCCAGAGTTCCATGGTACAGTGAGTGCCAGATGTAAACAAGAGTTTCCAAGTCTGGCTTTTTAAAATTCAGGGGGTTTACAAATGCTAGTAACACATACACTAACATAATAGTCATAGAGGTTACAGAGAGACATGCAGCTATTATTTCTTTCCCAGTCATTGCAGAGTCTCTCCCTGCCTTTTCCAGCAGGAAATGGCCAGCTTAGGAATGGGGACAGCATGTGGCTCCAGTCAAAGTGAACATAATGGGAAATGGAAAACCCTGAATGGGGCAAAAGTTCATGAGTTTGGTGCCAGTAATCAGATACTTCTGAGCTTGTTTGGGTTTTGTTGGGGGGGAATTGTGCTTTTTTAAAGGAAAAAAAAACCAGAGTGAAATAAATCATATCTGGGAGGAAAATTAGGCTCTCTGAGGATGAAAGCATGAGTAAACTGAAATGCCAAGATCTGAAGGCAAAGGCTGTGTCAGATCCATATCCTGCATTAATCAAGCAGATACAGAGAGATGTACTGTACTGACCAGCTGGTTATCTGCTTCCTGCCCTCAGAGGCAAGATGTCCTGACACATGTGCCCTAGTACAGGCTGAACCTTAATCCAATCCCCAAAAAATTATAACCAACATCTATCTTAAGAGCAACAACTGAATCCAGGACTCTCAGTTAATAAATGAATCCCCATCCTTTGTTAAAAGTAAGAGGGGTTTGGAACATCCTGATTTTAAAGATTTGGTGTCTATTCTCCCTACATGAGTGTCTGAGTTTTTAGTCTTTCAGGTGTACTCAAGCCCGTTTTCCAGGTCACTTCTCACTACTTAGTTTCTGATTCTTTTTTTATTACCATCTGCTTCCAGCTGCCTGGTTTCCCAGTCCAGATTGTAGAGGTATTTATTGTTTATGACTGCAGGCAAGTAAATTCCCAACATCCACTGCAGCAAAGTTCTGATTATGAATTGTGTCTGATTGTGTCATTAGAGTTCTGGGACTGCCCCTCCAGGAGAAGAGAAAGGGCAAATATTGACCCAAGAAACATCCAGAGGAGCCACTCTATAAAGAGATGATTGATAGATAAATAGATAGGTAAGTGATTAGAGATTAAATTCTATACATACAACTCAATAATGTATAGATATTGATATCAAGAACACCCTGAAAACGGACGTGTGCTTGTGCATGGGGAATTCCAAAACTAGTTTTATTGTGGCCCAGTAAAGATGAGAATTGGCTTGGCACTCATGACACTCATGCTCCAGTTTCTCAAACTGAATAATGGCTAAACTCTGAGTATAGAATTTCTTCCTGAAGTCTGATCTAAATCTGCCTTTTTTCAGTTTAAAACCATTGCCCCTTGTCCTGTTGCTGCCTGTATAAATACTCTCTCCTCTTTTTTATAAGCCCCCTTAAGGTAATGGGATCTTTGGAAAGATTCCTACACCAGCCTGCACTTGCACTGCTGCCCACCTCGCCACAGGCTGAACAGACTTTGTGTGATGTGAATCTTCTCACACAGAATCCCTGTTTGCTCTAGGAAATCACCTCCTCAGGGGCCCTCTGCTACTTCTCCCTTCTTCATCTAATGTAAGGGGAACAATTCACAGAGCTCACACTAACACTGAATGTCAGAGGTAAATAAACAAGGTCTCAGCAATACTGAGCACATCCTCTGAAGGTTCATGCTGCAATGTGTGGGTGGAGTGTCCTGAGGAAAGTAGCTCTGTCTTTGGGTAATTTGTGAAGAACAAAACTAGTTCCAGCTCATTCTTGCAAGAGCATCTCAGCACAGAGCTTAGCCACAAAACATTTCCCATCCTGTGATATTTGTCAGCCAAGCAATCTGCAAAAATCCCTGAATTTCAAGGGGAAAGTGTGACAGATTTTTTGTTGAATGTATGCTACTAAAAGTGGTAAATGACTCCATTTTACCACCTCTCCCAGTACATGCAGCTGAACACACAAATCACTGAGTTCACTGGAAGTCTGGAAAAACTCACAGTTCCGGAGTTAATCATTAATATTGTGGGGTTACAAGGAGGTATTTTTAAGATTGCCGCAGCATGTGGGAAATTCCCATGTGAATTCCCTGCAGGTTTTCAAGAAATAGCCTTTTCTATTTGGCTCAGATGCATTTGTAATTGTTTACATATATTGAATATGAAGTATCAAGGTCAGATATTTTCCAGAAAGCCAAAGCAAACAATTTACCATTCTGTTGTAAAAGAAAACACCAGAACAATTCCATCACAGGCCAACTTCCTTTTCTTTCTCTTGCTTTATGTGGTATTACACTATATAGCAGAAACACTGGAACTCTGATTACTTAAAAGCATGTCAATCTACTGGGTACAAAATTCCCTCTCTGAGAGAAGTAGCAACAAGTTTAACCTCACATTCTCAAAACAAGTCTATTTCCTACGTTTTGTTTTCCAGATATGCATCACAATCTGCAGTATCAGCTCAGATCCCAGCAAAAGCTCTGAGAACTTAAAAAATTATATTCATACAAGTATAATGGCTTGATTTTTGTGGGCTCTCTTTCTCCCAGTTTATATTATCAGGGCAAAGGATAACCAAGAACAATGTTTTCTTTTTCTTCTCAAATTGATAAAGTTTCTACCAAATCAATGCATTATCTGCTGAGAACTTTTCCCAAAAAACCCACTCAGAAAATGAACTTTGTACTACCTAACCCCAATGGTTTTGGATGCTTTTTTTGATGACTGGAAAATTCATCCAATCCTTCAGCTGCTTTGGAAACAAGAAACCCTTTTCCCTAATAACCCTACTCAGCTGGGATAGAAACCTTCTGTATGACACCCTGGCCATGGCCCCTAGTCAGTGTTTTGTCACCAGCAATGAGGGTTTCAGGATTAAAGTAGCCTAATACAAGCCAAAAATGTCAGAATTTCTCCCAGGAGGGGCCAATGCTCTTGACCAACCCCATAATACATAGACCACAAATTTCGTAGGACAAAACAGATGAAGTTTGCATCATAGCTGGCTCTCCTGACCCTTCTGATGCTCAGAGGCTCACAGTGGGAAGTCACTTCTGTAGATAGAACCATAAAAATCATTTATGTTGGAAAAGATCTTTAAGGTCATCAACTCCAACTATTAACCCAGCACTGCCAAGCCCACCACAATATAAGCCAATATATTAACAGTAAAATGTAATTAAAAAAGCAAAAGCCCACATGAAATGAACCTTCTATGCAACACCATCAGTTTAGAGATTATGTATTTTATGAAAGTCTAACACTTAATTATAGAAAATTAAATAAGAAGTAATAATTGAACAGTGGCCCCTCTGATACATTCACAGAACAGAGAAAAGATACTATGAATCCAGGGAAATTATATATGGATCAATTTATTTAAAACAAAACAAAACAAAACAAAACACACATATACAAAAACCCCACTAGCAGAGCAACAACAGGAAGCCCAAATTTCACTTTAAATACATATTCAAGCATCTGCATCTGCAATTCCTTCTTCAGCAAGCTGAGCACCCAGCATTTGCACTGCTTGAGAAATTTCAGCTGATATAAACAGCTGGAAAAAAATACAGGCCAGTAAAAAGTATTTTTAAGAATTAGACATCTTTGAGAATGGTACCACTATGTATTTTCACCATCTTCTTAAAATCTAGCACTCCTTAGGGTACCAGAGTTCAACAAAGATGTGGAAGCTCCCTTAGAGGCAACTACCCAAACTCCAGGTCAGATCCAAGACTGGGCATTTATCCAGGGATGCTTTAACAAAAACTCATGATAATTCTCACTGCAATGAGACTTGAAAAATAAATATCAGGATGAGAAAATAAAGCCACTGAAATGTAGGTTGGGTCAGTGCTCTCAGGAAGGACCCAGGCCAATTAGTCTGAACCCAGGAAAGAATGAGGGAAGGTTTAAACACCATAAATTATGAAGAATGATTAAAAGGATGGGATTTGTTTAGTCTAGAAAGGAGAAAATTAAGAGGAATCATGATAGCAGTCTCCAAACAGAGGCACTTGTAGCTGTGTAAGAAAGGAAATTACCATCTCCTGTGATCCCTGGGAGCCTGGAAAGAAGCAATGGTGTCACACTGGCCCCTGGGCAGGACATGAGCAAGGCAGTAGGAAAGAAGTTTGTAACATTAAGCAGTGATAAGCCTTGAAAACATTTCCTAGGAAGGTTGTGGGACCTCTGTCACTGCAGGTTTTTGTAAACATGTGAAGCAAACATATGCCAGGAGTACTTAGTGTGAAGCCAACCCCACCTGGGTGAGGCGACGGACTGGGTGACCTCCCAGGAGCTCGCCCAGCCCTGTTTTCAATTATTCTGTTCTTCCTTTCTTAAGCTGTGTGGAGAGATGTGCAATTGCTTGTCACAACCTGTTTATAAAAAGCAATTCTCTTGTGAAATTCCAATAGGACACCCCAAGACAGCACATTAGCAGCAAACACTAAGTCTTATCTCATTTCTTTACACAGCTGCCTTGACACCATAGACTTCTCTTCCAGTCCTGTTTTTCATCCAGCTGTCACAGGTTGGCTCCAAGATTTTTAAGAGCCCATTCAGAAGCACTGTTAAAATATAATCCTCCATCTCACTGAATAATTAACAACAAAGTTCCAGATGTTTTTAGAAATAGAAAATATAGTTAACTAATGCTGTAATTGATAGTAAGACATTAAGAAAGAAAGACACCATTAACTAGGATATATTCTCCAGTCCTGTACTGCACTCCAAGATAAGCAAATACTAAAAATAATTGAGCAATTTGGTTTAGATGCACCAAAAACATCTCTGGAAAGAACATGTGTATTCTGCTGTTATGTATTCCCTGCCCAGCATTCTCATTAATTCAAGTCCAAAGCTACTGAGGTATTTCACTTTTTATCTCTGTTCCATTGGGAAGCAGGTGGCTGAGCATCACTGCAGAGCTGAGCCTGGAGTTGTACATCGTGTCCAATGCCATCCTGAAGAGTCTTCCCAAGGCCATGGACCTAATGACTCCAAGCACTGTCTGCCCGCAGCTGTGGTCATGGAGATGTTCTCTGAGCAGGCTTTACCTAAGTGCAAAAAATACACTCACACAAATAAACACACATCGTTTGACATTTTATGCAGGTCTGGAGTGTTTGGTTAAAGGTCAGAAAACCACAACAAAAACCATTTCAGAGTGTTTTCATTATTTCCTTCCACCTAAAAATGTTCCTCTGTTTTTGAAACTGCAATCTTCCTTCTCAGAAACACGCAGACACTAAAATCTTTCTCATTCTATGCCACGTCTTTTTCTATTTTTTTCATCTCCTCCCCCATTTTTCAAGAATTCATCCGGAAATTCAAATAAGTTTGTTTTTTTTAGTTAATAATTGATTGTACAATGTCTACATTGAGCAACCATGCTGTTATTTGGGCTGATTGTCTATGTCCCTCTTCCTTTCTTATTTTAAGAGCTTTGCTGCTTCAAATCCCCATTTAGATTTCTTGTGCCTGTTTGGACATGTCCTGCAGATACTGCTGTCATTTACAGGCTTTGTAAGATCAAAGAATAATTTCTAGCCTTTGAAGTTCACCACTTTAAAATCTACTTTCCAAATTACTGGAAGAGTTTTTCTTCAACATCCTGACTTCTTATAATACCTTTATAAACTTCTCTTCCTGACCACATGAGCCCAATGCCAACCTTAATGTCACCATTAATTAAATGCATTTGAAATGTGGTGCCTCTCCCTCTGCTCAGTCTCAGCTAGCACTCTACCATGCAAAAACAAGTGAGGGAGAGAAGAACATCTCTAGGTTGTAGCTGGAACATAAGAAATTCAGTTTGCCACATTGGTTTCCCATTTAGTGTCAACTCCAGATGGAATTCTCCTGTGGAGCTTGGTTGCAGACATCCTGCATGATCACAGAATCATGGAATGGTTTGGGTTGGAAAAGGACCTTAAATACCATCTAACTTCACCCCCTGCCATGACCAGGGTCACCTGCCACTAGACCAGGTTGCTCCAAGCCCCATCCAGCCTGGCCTTGAACTTCCAGCAATGGGGAGTCCACAACCTCTCTGGGAAAATGATAATCAATTAATTGATCTTATGGTGTATTTTTTTACCTTGATCCATCCCATCCTAGTGGGACTCCTTCTCAGCCAGAGTGGTGACACAGACTCATGTTTAGCCATCCATAACTCTATGTAGCCTGTGGAGTAATGTGTGTGTTCTTCTGTTTAAAGTGAACTGCTATTTAAGCTTTTTTTTTCCCTAGATCGCAATATCAGAATAATGATGGGAATATTTTAAACTAATGAAAGGATATGTTCTGATCATAACTCATTAACTCTGGACTGAAAACTGCTACTATCCAATAATCCTAATGACAAGTAATAATTTCTTTCTCCTTGGAATGGAGAATTTCAATTCACTGCAAATTCAAAGCAATTTAACAATAAGACTGACAACGGGAACAAGAGAAGAGCCACATCTATTTAGACAACATAAAGCAGTGCTTGCTGTACAACAGTGGCTTGTGACTGACTGAACAACTGGGAAAACTCAGCAGGGCTGCTTTTTGAAGAGAAAGATGGATAAGTGTAAATTCATTTGGGCACGACAAGCCCATAGCGAACGCAACAGCGACGCAATTATCTGCCTTCAAAAGACAGTAAGGAAGGCACATTTCTTTATTCATATGATGCCATTAAAAATAAATAAACTACCAAAGTGACAAAAGGCACGTGGGCTGCAGCACTATTCTACCACAGAACACTTGGTTTCTGGAGAGACCTTCTGCAAGGGCAGGAGTCCCCCAGGCTCTGCTGCAGAAGACGTAGCCTCACCCTGCTGGGAAAAGCTCTTCCATGGAATAGTTAAACAACAAACCCAACTCTGGAAAGCTTTGGGAGTCAGAGTCCCCCGTCCTCATCCTTCACAGTAAACAAAGGGTAAGTGATTGCCTTTGTATGAAAACAACCTTCCCCTTTACATTGGAGATGGCAGTGGGAATTACAGAAGCCTCCAAATTTGCTCAGATCTCATGCACGGTGCTGTGTCAAGGCAAGCCTGGAGGATTATGAAAGAGTAATTGCTCTGCAATAGTTTCTCTTGGTGCTGCTTTGCTCTTTGAATTGCTATATGGATTGGTCTCCCTTCAGCTCCCTGAGTAAATTGCCTCTCCCAGCCACTCCATGTGATGTTTTTGGGATATCCTGAAACAAAATGTCTCAAGGCTGAGGTCTGCTGACCCTGGAGATCTCCAGCCCGGGGTGTGTGTAAGTTATTGTGTGCATATTGCAAAATAAATGTCAAAAGTTTTCAGTATTCACAGGCAAATGCAGAGCAGCCTTAAAAATAAAAATAAATGCAGAGAAATGCTTTATTCTTTATCAGGATGAGAGGAAAAGGCTCTTCACATCCCTGCTGACACATCAAGGATCCCCCCTTTCCCCCAGTTCTCACATTAAGGCTGTGTCCACCCACCTCCCCACCTCACTTTGAACCAAGAAGGGCCAGCTGATATTTCCTCTGAGACCACAAATATGAGAGCAAGGACACCAAGAAGAATCCCACACCATTATGGAACCAGATTTTGCAATCCTTTTTGCTCCACTTCCTCCCTTGAAATTAAATCCTCATGTGTCAATGTCACACTACTACAGCCAGAATCCTTCTCCTCCTCCCTCCAGCCCAGTTTCTTCTGCTCCAAGCTGACATCAAGGGCACAGTTCCTTACAGAAGCAGACTGAACACTGGAAGGGGATGTTGAGGGGATTTTCCATATCCCTAGTGCTAGAGAGCAGAATTAATTCAATCCATTATACAAGAGGCTCTTCCCACATCCTTTTCTGGAATATGGCAGTGTTACTGATTTCCTCTCTTTCCTGTAAGGCCTATTTCCTGTGATGAAAATTTAGAAAATACAATTGGCTGTACAAAATATAAAACACACTTGTGTTGGGGATGGGAGCTGAGGGGGTTCTGAGGCGTTTCATGCTAAGCAGTGTCAGTCTTCAAAAAAATTTAAATTACTCTTGTCCACAGTAGTTGGGATGAATTAGCCTTATTTTCTCAAGCTTTTCCCTTCGATTAATAGACTGCCAAGAGGAAAGAACACGAAGGTGCTCATAACCACCACATTTCATGGCATTTAATCATCCCTTATATTTAGTCTGTTTAGCCCAGTCTGTTGCCAAAGAAGACATCCTAAAAGGGCAACACAGAGTCCACCTCCGGGAAGAGGCAGCCAGGAATCCCTAGGCAGTGCAGTGAAGCTTGCATCACCTTTCTAGATGTTTGACAAGAAACAAATCCTACTTTTGGAAGGCAGTTGGATGATATGAAAGTAAAGAGATGTTTTTTACAAAGAACTTCGTCTGAGCTCCTATCCAAGTACTCTTCTTACCCTTCTCTCCAGTTTGACACAAAACATCTTGTACCCAGTCCTGCTGTGCCTTCAGCCCTTCCTGTCTGATTTACTGGGGTGAGAAGGACCACAGGTTATGCTGGAACATAAGCTGGAAACCAGGGTTGGAAAAAAACTGCTGCAAGGGACAAATCTCAGAAATTTAAAAAACCTCAAAAACCAAACTTGTTCTGTGAAGAAGAAAATGTTGCAATGTACAAACAGAAAACACGCAAAACTCAGACTGGTCAGTCACAGCACTTCATCTCTATGTTTCTGAGAAGTTCACTGAAATACCAACCTTTTACTGCTTTTTGTTTCCAGAAGTGATGTGGCAATTTCAGAATATAAATTTTGAAATGTCACTGTCCTTCAAACAGTGAGGCATAGCCTTTTCTGCCAGTACTTCTCATTTCAATCAATTGGCAGGTCCTGAGGAAAAAAATACTTAGGTAAAAAAAGTGTTTCTTACAAGTTCTGAGAACCTTGCAGAGCACACTGCAGCACAAATGTAAGCTGCATCAATCAAGTGCAAATATTACCTTGGTTCTTTCCTACAGCTTCCCAAATGACACACACCCAATGGCTGCTTGTCCCTTCACCCAGCCCAGGAAGTGAGCAGATGACCTGGGATCCTTGCACCCCTGCTGAGTCCAAATAAACCACTTATTAAAATAACCAGGAAGGTCATTCTTCAATTTGCTTTTCTCTACACATTGAGCATATAGAAAGCTGGTGCTGAAGATGGTGGGTTGAGAGGACAGTGAATTTTTAATCAGGGTTTATATTGCTCTTTGGAAGACACAAGCTGGCAGACATTAGTCTGTGATATTTTAACTGTCTTGCCTTTGGATGGCAGGACTTTTGTTTTTAAAAATGAGTTTGCTTCAAAAAGAAAACATCCATGTTAATGTTCACTCTCCTGCACACACTCTCTCACCCTTCACCAGATCTCTCTGGCAGCTCTGTCCCCCCAGGTGCTGGCATGTTTCTGGGCATGTTTCTTCTTTGGAGAGAGAGAGACATCCTTCCTGGCTGCTGCCAAAACCAAAAGGAATTCCTGATACTAATTCAAGTTCTTGGGAGAGTGCATCATTCCCATTTGCAGCTAATTGTCAGATTAGAGATTCATCATGGGAACTAATTCCAGAACAATACAAAGGACTCAAATGCACATTTTCAGCAAGGCCATTTATACAGCAAAACCATAGAATAGAATTATGGACTATCCTGAGTTGGAAGGGACCCACAAGGATCATCCAGTGCAGCTCCTGGCCCTGCACAGCACCATCCCCCAGAGTCACACCCTGTGCCCCAGAGCATTGTCCAAACACTCCCTGAGCTCGTTCAGGCTGGTGCTGTGACCACTGCCCTGGGGAGCCTCTTCAGGGCCCAGCCACCCTCTGGGGGAGGAACCTTTTTTCCTGATATCCAACCTAAACCTCCCCTGATAGAACCGCAGGCCATTCGCCCTGGTCCTGTCACTGTGACCACAGAGAAGAGGTCAGTGTCTGTCCCTCCTCCTCCCCTCATGAGGAATTTGTAACTGCACTGAGGTCTCCTCTCAGTCACCTCTTCTCCAGGCTGAACAGACCAAGTGCCCTCAGCCTCTCCTCATACGGCTTCTCCTCAAGGCCCTTCACCTTCTTTGTTACCCTCCTTTGGATATTCTCTAATAGTTTAATGTCTTTCTTAGGTTGCAGGGCTCAGAATTTCTCCCAGGACTAAAGCTGAGACCACCCCAGTGCAGAGCAGAGCAGAACAATCCCCTCCCTCCACTGTCTCATGGTGCTGTGCTTGATGCATCCCATGAAATGCCCTATCCTGATTCCAGGCTGCCATCCTGAAATCATTCTTAAAAATGTTAAGGGTGCAACTGAAATCTGGGTAGTAAAAAGTTCACAGATCTTACACCTTGAGATCATCTCCCAGCAGAGGATGCTCAACTGTGTCTGTGCAGAGCAGAGCCTGGGCCCTCTACTCCCCCACCTTAAGCCCATGTGCAAGTGTGTGTTTATCTTCAGGCATAAAATTTTTTTAAAAGATTTCATTGTCTTGCACAGGGTTGGTAGATGGCAGGATTAATGGCTGTTCTTCAAAGCTATAAACTGCACGGTGTGTTTGCTCAGACTTTGAGCCATGAGTTACTGCTGTAATTAAATCCAGAAGGAGATACCATAATAACATTCTGACTTGATTTCCAGTGGCAGAGCACTGATTAAGAGAGCTACATAATAAATGAGAGGCATTTCAGAATCACACTGTTGATGCTATCTGTAATTTTTTTATAATTAGAAAAGCCTAAAGAAAATTGTATATTATAATTACATGCATTATTAATCCCACTCTAATATGAATTCTTCTATGATTACAGGTTGCAGTACAATTTTTGCAAATTTTTGTACGAGGTCCAGTGCTTACCAAGTGTGTCCAGATTTACAAAAGCCCTTATAAGCAACAGATAAATTGCACTATATTATTTCAAACTCCTGAAAAAGCAGAGAAAGTTCCAGTTTATGACTCAAAAATCCAAAAGGAAACAAATAGTTTAGGGTCAATCATTTTACTGTTTAAACTCCATGGCACAATGGAAAGAACATTAATATAGCAAATTTCTATGCAGTCCTTCAGACAGAAGTCTTGAATAACTGAATGTGAAAGGAGGTACACAGAATATTGAATGATTAAAAGCCCACAATTTATGATTCATTCATCTCTTTCAGAGAAGACTGACCTGAGCACAGGGTTTTGTTCCACCTGAGCACAGGGGTTTATTCTTGAAGAAAACTCTATTCTACCATTCTCCATGGCTATTTAGTGTATAATCTTTTTAACATTCTTCATTTAGATCAAGATGTAGTTAGCAGAATATGAACAGAGAAGCTGTGGATGCCTCAGCCCTGAAGTGTTCAAGGCCAGATTGGACAGGGCTCCACGTGACCCAGTCTAGTGAAAGTTGTCCCACCCCATGTCTGGGGTTGGAATGAGATGATCTTTAACGTCCCTTCCAACCCAAGTCATTCTATGATTCTATAAACTAAGTTGTGCCTTTTGTCATCTTTTCTCTATTCACAGTTTATTTAAAGGTACAAGACCAATAGGATAAATGGTAAGATGCTGGATTTCCAAGCAATGAAGGCTCCAGAGTTTGTGTTTTGATACTCCTATTCTGATCTATATTTTCTGATCTATCTTTAATAAATCTTTCCTCCTCCCCTTAGTTCATTTTATTATTACTATTACTGTTATTATTTTTTTTTAAAGCAGATGGCTTGGTTAAGTTCTATACTGACCTTTTCCTGAGGTGATTTGGAATACTGCAGAAATCAACATTTTCTGGGCTTCTCTGTGATGAGAAAATGCATTAAAAGCCCTTTGAGTGCTTGATGGTTACCACAGTATCTCCAAGGCTTCTTACACTCACATGAGACAGCAGGCAGATGTCATACAGTATTGGAGCTGAATCATTTGACACACATTCGGGTCAACTTCACCATGTCTGCTGATGTCTGATTCCCATTTTAACTAATTCAGTGAACAAACTCCATATCCAAAAACAAACAAGAAAACCCTTACCAAGCAGTAAAGCCAAAGCAAAGTACCTTCAGCATCCTCATGAACTCAGATATAACAGCATCCACTTGGACTCACCACAGACCCATCCTGAAATATCAGAAATGAGAATATGAAAGCGTGGGAGCGGAATAGTACAAATACACATGGGCAGTTCTCTCATTTCTGACCCCATAATGTCAGCAATCACCCAACCTCAGCCAAGTGGATCTCCCAGGACTGAAATCCACGTGTCCAGACCACCAACGTCGCAGGACCACCCAAGGCCAGCCTCTGCCAGCCAGAACCACAAAACTCCCACATGGCCCAGAGAAACAAGGCCACGTTAATGCCTGGTACAGGCCATTTGGAGAATTGTTACAAGGAAGTTCTGAACACGTTCCAGTCACTGAGTGTTGATTCTGGCAGGCACAAACTGAGCCATGCTTGGTCCCACACTGAGTCTCTGCACTGCAGTTAGGGGCTCCCTCCAGATGGTTACAGATGCCTCTGAATGGGGACCAGCTGGTTAATGTTTTCTTGCCTTGGTTACAAGCAGATAAAACCATTTGTGTCATGGTTACTTTTGATGGAAAATGGTTTTGCTTAATTCACTTTTGGCTCAGTAAAAGGGCGTTTTTTAGCTGGAGACAAAAGGGTTATTCTGTCAGATTATGGAAATGTTTTGCACAGGTTTGCCTGTCATTGAAACGCTCAGTCCAAACTCAAGTGAACTTTCTTAAGACAGACTCAAAGGCCCCCACTGGTGCTGTCACATGAAATGCATTGGTTGTCTCATTCACTTATTAGTTGCATTTTGCCATAACTTGCCCTGACTGGCAACGAGCTTTGATTTCAAGTTTTCTGGAGAGATTCCAACCTGGAAGAGCATTAGTCCCCATTTGTGTTTTGTCTTCATTGACTTCTCATGGTATTTTACAAAGTTTACCTTGAAGAACAGATACTTGTAGCCCTAATTCTTGCAGATGAGAGGTTTCCTTCTTTAATTTTTGTAGCTGTTAATAATTAAAGAAGGAATTAAGAAGCAATATGGAGGAAAAATCTTCTCACTCCCCGATTTCCCAGGATTGTATCAGGACAGAGGTTCACCCGACTTGAACAACATTGATTAGACTGGGAAGTGACAATTTATCTGATCTTACCTTGGAAGTTCTAATGCCAGATCCCATCCCCAGAATATATTTGACTTTATTATGAAGCAAAGAGCCCTTCTACCAAATAAGATCTTCCAGTTTCTCACTGTTTTCTGGGAATAGTTTACTTTTGTCTGAGCTGCCAGATCCCAATGTATCAACTTACAGCATCCATCCATGCATTTTGAAGCACAAGTGTTATTCTTTATAGATCAATCAGTTAGATAATTTCTTAATTCAGAGATTTTCTTAATAGTACTATCTTCAAATTATTAGTTTCTCAATATGTTGCTTAAAAACAAAAATTAATATTTTCCTTGGTCACCCACACACAAATCAGATACTTCAACCTCCAAAGTATCCTTATTTTGTTTGATAGTGAGATCTAGACAAACAGCACCAGGAGTGCAGATTTCTGGTTTGGGTCAGATTAATCCTTGGTAAATCTGGATAAATCTTGAGAATTATAAAAACAGACCTGCTACAAACATGAAGAATGGGAGTCACAGTGTGAAACAGTTAATTTCAACAGGAAAAAATTATTTCTTGTGAAGAGTTTTCATTGAAAATGGTATAAAAATACCCGCAGAACACCTTAGCTGTGCTGGGAAATTTGCTTTGCTGGTACCCTAAACATGGAAGCATAATATAAATCGCATACATTTTCCTTTTCTGCTAACTGCTTTCTCTGCCATAAAAAGAGTCTCTGACTGCTAAAGCAAATTGATTCCATGTGCCAACTCCCCCACAAAATTAGTGAATCTACCAGTGGATGCACTGCCCCTTTATGGATGCCTGCATCACTTACTGCTCTGGAAATGGGTCTGATGGGGTGATTCAAGACCATCTTATGCAGCACACATGCAATTATTGCTGGGACAAGAACCCATTTTATACAAAGCTGTATTTATCCTTGGTGTGAAACGACGCCGCTTCAAATTATCCCAGTGACTCTACAGAGACTGTGTTCAGCAGTTAACTCATTAACATTGCAGTCTCCAGATGGGCGAAGACAGATCACATGGATTTATACATTTATTGAACAGCCAAATTCGGCAGCTCCTTTAAAACGATATCTAAATATTTTCTAACATAGCTAAGAGGTCACTCTGATCTATTTTAGAGTACTGCTTACAAAATCTACACTGCCTTTGAAAGCAATCTATGGGCTGGACTGTCTTTAAAGGTGCTGTAATTCTTGCTGAATATAATTGGCCACATTATTTGCCAAATTATGGCAAAACCTGACATCCGCTGGCTTTGAATAAATTTTGCTTCATGTGTTTAAACTACAGATGTGGATAATACCTATGGTTCGTCTACATGTGGTTGTATTTCATCTGCTACCCTGAATGCTTGATGCTAAATCAAGTCTGACAGACTGAGATGTGACACTATATTCCCACTTCAGAGACTGTGGAGCTTCTCATAAGAGAAGCCCAGAAAGTATTTATCTCTGAAATATTTCAAATCACCTAAGGAAAAGGTGAATGTAGAATTTAACCAAGATGTTTGCTTCAAAAAAAGAGAAACAAAAGAGGGAAAGAAAGATTCACTGCTTAGAAACTGAAGTCAAGGCAAATCAGAATAATTATCATCAATATAAACGTGTGTCTTCAAACTGCCTCCTCCAGTGCCCTAGTGAAGACACAGGTATTGGTCAGAACTGAAACAGAAGTTATGGAGAAAGGATCCACTGGGTGATAGTTGATGGCCAGGGTTGTGATCTCTTAGAATTGGATTATATGTTTTGAACCAAACATACATGAATTTAAGTCTTTTCAAGGGTCATGGTTTTGGTTATATCATCCTCCCCCTTTTTATGAGGCTCTTGAGCAGTCTGCAGGACCCTTGTCTGATCCTTTTATCTGCCCTAAGTCTGCTGTTTCACAGAGAGAAATGTGTGTGGTTATTTACTTGTGTGTTATTAAAGCCTCTTCCTGTGGATGGATGCATGCTCATATGTTGCCATGTTAACAGGAGTTATATAAAACATACTCTCATTAGAAGCTCCTGGAATAAAAAGATTACTTCAGCTACCCAAACCTAATTTTTTATGATCACTGAACATCCTATCCTACATTGCTTCCTGACTCCAACAGCATTACTGTGAAGCTCAGAGAGAGGAAGAAAAGGGAAACTAGCACCTCGTTTAACTTCTAGCCTGGTGCCAATACTCTTCTTACTGCAAGACAGAATAACTAAGGACCCAAAGTAAATTAATTCTCTGTTCAAACATTGCTATCAGAAATTATGTATGGCAGAGTTCCCTGAAAATCACCAGCATATGGAGAATTTCTTCAAAGATTTACAGTTCCCCAGGCTCTCTCAGATAAAGACAACATATTTAGAGAAGGGAACAGCAAGTTAGGGTGACGAGCAGCATCATGTTGCCTTAACAGAATGTCTACCATCCAAATGATGGCATCTTTGATCACTTGGAGCCAAGTCCTCCCATAGCAGTGTCTGACAACTGCCCTCTCCCTGCTCACCTCAGGTGTTTAATTACACATAAGGGAACAGCAATAAATGAACTGGATTATGCAAAGCAGTACCCTCTCAGGATGGAAATAAATACACAGCCATGAGAATTTCTCTCAGTAAATCATTTACATCCCTAGATTTGGACAGAGTTATCAAACAATAGCCCTGGAAGGAATGAAAGATGCCTTTACTTGAAGGCAGCATGAGCATATGTCATTCCTGATAAAAGTTTGTCCAATCTGTTCTTAATGATCCTACAATCATGGGAACTTTACAATCTCTCCAAGAAACCTATTCCACAGGTTTATTGCCCTTCAAGAACTTTTCCTAACACTCATTTTAAGTGTCCCTTATGTTATTTTACAAAGATTACTATTCGTCCTGACAATCACAAACACAAAAAACCTTCCTATCCTCTTTGAAATGGCTCTTTTCGTGGCACTACATAACCCCATGTCTTTCAACTTTTACTCACAGATCACAAACTAAAAAATAAAATAGGCAGACCCCTCACACTCTTTATCAGAAGAGGACATCGAACTCTGCCCTGTACATCCACAGTTCCCTTAAAAATTCATTAATGAGAACTGGCCATTGGTTTCCCATGCTGAGCAGAGCAGAGAGACCTCCTGTCTGCCCCTGATGATGGAATGTTTGTCATTCTCACAGCACCAAGCCATTGCCTACGCACAGGTAATTTTTGATCTATTATACCAAAAGATAATTTTCTAGAGAACTGTTTTTAGCCAGTTCTTTCCCAGCCTATTTTCTTAACACAGTATGTCTGGTTAAGAATAACTTTCACTTGTCCTCCACTGAATTTAGCCCTGCTTCTTCAGAAATTTGTATCTTGTATCACACAAATATAACCCATTCCTCCAATGTGCTTGAAGTCCTTCTCAGTTTTATGCCTGTTGTGAATTTACCAAGCAAACTTTCATTTTTTTTTCCAAATCAAGCTATGTGACATTTTTGCCTCCCCAGTAAGGGAAATGAAAATATTTTAACACAACTGATTTTTGACCAACCCACAGTGACTACTTGTCTTAAGACTATTTTTGCAACTCTTACAGACAATTTGTTATGGTTGATTTTATTTTCTTCTAGAACTGTTAATCTGACTGGACTGTAATTCCCAAGTTACTTTGGAAAAAATAATTTTTCCCCCTCTCCAATATTCTTCAAGCTTACTGTAATTATCTGCAGACAGCTTTCATTCTCCATTGAGTAGCAAACAAATCCTCCCTTTGATCTTCCTCATTCTATTAATGGATCTTACAGAATTATTTCTGGTTATCTTTGAGGTCTCATTTTGTGCCTTGGCCTTTCTGGTTTCATCCCTGAATACTTGTAGTTTTTTTCAGATTTATTCTTAGAAATTTGACCTCTTCTTTTTTTCTGTGTTTTTCTGTCTGGTGTTGAAGTTACAGAAAAACTCTTCATCATCTACTCAGCCTGGCACCCACTGAATTTCCTGTTCTTGCATATGGGCAGCCTGAATTCAGCCCTCATCTTTCTCTGAAAACCTGGCAAGTTTGTCGTCTGTTACTCTTACCTCTTAGGAGTTATGATGTATCACATTTGAGTTGATTGATAACTGTCTTTTTGAAACCCACAGCTTTTATCATGATCTCTCCCCCCTTCCTCTTCTGACAGAGAAGTCCCTAGGTAATTAAAGAAAAAAAAACCCTAGAATTCATCCAGCAAGTATTGCAGTCACCCATCATTTAATGATAATAAAGTTAGATATACAGAGGAACACAGTGTAGCACTTCAGCTGCCAAGCAGGACAAAACAGTAGTTAGGAGGCAAAGTTTTATGAGAAAGGAGAGCCTACCAGCATGTGCTCAGGTAGTGTGAGAGTTTCAGAGGGTTCTGTGACTGTTTCCATCCAAAATAATGAGATATTTTCTGATCCTTAACTCAGTGAGGCATACACTCTCAGTCCTGAAGTTCTGTTCTCCTGATGACCCCCAAAAAACCCTAATAAACTCAATAGTTCAACCAAAACAAGAAGTGAAAGCATGACACCCCTCCTTGAGCAGTGGCACCATATTTCAGCACACTCTCTGTGTGTATTTGCATTGACAGCTTTCAATTTCTTCTGTGGACAAAGTATAAGTTTTAACCTTGAACTTCTTAGGGTTCATTGACAAAATAAAGCACTTCTCTGTGCCCCAGCACAGAAAGGGAGCTCATCTGGGTCTCTTTTGGGGTGCCATTCAGTAGCATATTGGATTTTAAGCACTTGCTTCCAGACACAGCCTCCCCTGATGGGGCAATTTACCCCAAATGGAATAAGTTCAGAATAACGTGTCCAAATCAGCCTTTGACTCAAAAGCATTTAACCACCACCTAGAAGTAGATATTTGAACAACTGTGGGTTTTAAACAGCATCCTTCAAAGTTTAAAATAACCCAGCAAGACCTAGAATCCTGGAAATCAGCACTGACACCAACTCCTTCTACAGTACTTACTCCATACCAGCCTTCCCTTCCTGGACCTGCTGCCATGAATGGAAAGCAAAAGAGGTTTGTCACCTTCCCAAGGAACTTTGCAGCTTCTCATTGAGGTTTCATTCCAAGAAAGACAAATCCCAGATGTACAACAACCCTCTGGCTATTCTGCATACCCACTCTGCACTTGGGATTGACCTGATTGTTTACATGTGGTGATGTCCCCTCCTGGGGACATGTTTACCTGTTCCTGATCCTCAGAGAGACCCTTTGGGCTGCTGGGGATAGGACTTTTGGAGGCTGCCAGAGGCTGGGCACAGCCTGCAGCAGCTGATGCTCATGGAGATGGTGCCTGCCAGAAGAGCTGACAGGGCCATGGAGAGTGCTCCAGCAACATTCTGCCACATGTGGGGACAGTTCTTGAGTGCCCTCAGCACTGCAGGACACGGATGCCTGTGTCAGACCTTATTGCACAAGGGTTATGAAATTTGAGAAAGAGGGGGAAACACTGGTAGGGGTGTTTCAGACGCCTGTAAAACAGTAAGCAGGTTATGAAGAGAAAAACAGCATCAGTCTTTCAATATGCCAAAACCCATAAAAACATATAAAACATATAAAGAGAAAATATATCTCTCTCTGTTTCCTTTTCTTTCCCATTTTTTTTTTCTTGGCTTTTTTTGCAGTTAGACATTTTATTCTCTGGCCTGTGGAAATATAGGCAACAGCTGCCCTTTTGGCTGGACAGATGAGCCCCAAAACACCAATGTGTTTGGGAAGTAATGTCCAGTAATTTCTGGGAAGGCATCCAGGGGCTGATCTCTGTCCCCAGCCTTCTGCAGGGCTTGGGAGCAGCCCCTGTATTCAGCCCCACATGTTTTTTTCTCTGGCTTTCGGGGTGATTATCAGCAGAGAACCACTCTTACAATGCAATTTTCTCAGCATTTGAAGAGGCAGCAAAATACCCTCGATGGAAAATCCCCCCATCAGAAAGATCCTGTGCCTGGAAGATGCCCAGGGGTTGCTGGCCTGCAGACTGGATTGCGAGATCCATCTTTGCAGCCAAGAATTTTCCCTGCTGGACCAAAGAAATGCAGGAATCCGTTTCCAAGCAGCAGCAAGCAGAAAAAAAAAGTGCATGGGGTGAGACAAGTCCAGTCAGTGCACAGCAGGAGAATGTAAGGTGATATTTTGCATTCCCTGCCCCTGTCTGCTGTGTGGTCCAGCAGCAGCCAACTGTATGTGCATGTTTTCCAGGAAGGGGATGGGAAGAAGGACCAGATGTTAAGAAGACAACAAACCTGAGACCTTCCAGGGAGAGCTGCCTACACTGACCATGGGAGAATGTGAAGGAAAGAATTGGGTTAAGCCCCTGCTCCTCTTTCCCACCACTGAATCCACTGACTTTTCCCCAGAACCGAGACACCAAATGGTCTTTTCTTGAACAAAGTCCAGCCAGAAGAGATGGTGACTCCTTTTACTCAATCATCTCTGGACAAATTACTCAGCTGGGACTCAGGTATAAATCCTAAATTAACCTGAGAGAGCTTAAGCCCCATCTTCCACACACTGTGGAGTATTTGCCTGTGGGACATTGTTAAATCCCTGAAAAACAGCGTAAGCCATTACTTGGAAACAACTTTCCCTATCCCTCTCCTTTTCTTAATGTTCTTGTCAACAGTGCAGTCCTGTGCAATGCAGGGGGATTCTGCAGGGAGCCTGTACAAGAGCTGCCTGTTACAGTATTGGCATCCAGCCCAGCCTGTGGGATCAGCCTTTGTGGAGTGAGGGATCCCCACTCCAACCCAAATTCCATAAACCACTTCATCTCTTTACTGCTCACTCTCCACAGCAGCTCTTGGTCCAGTTAGGGAAGGAATGTGCTGAAAAATTAATGAGGAGATTTAAATATCTGATTAAAAGATAAGTAAGTGGGGGAGATGAAGGAGAAGGAGGAGGATATGTTTTAAGGATGCCTCTGGTCCTGCTAGGTGTAACCTGTCTCTGCAGAATGGATCCAAACATATCCTCTATGTTGGAGACAAGATTTCTGCCTGGATCTTGATATTCTCTATTTTCAGAGGTCAAACTGCCCCTCCTGTCAGTCCAGACTGGCCTCTGCTGCACCAGCTTTCCTTTCAAATTTTCTACTACTTATTTTTGAGACACTGTAAGGGTCAATAACAGGGGAAATTAGATTTCCTTTGCTTTCCATAGCTGCATTTCTCACAGTTTACTGGGCCAGAGAGATGGAATCTTTTATTAAGAAACCAGTTTTTCATTAAAACAGTTTCATCACTGCTTTAGGGGAACAAATTGATTGACCAGGCTTGCAGGTACAACTCTGTGTGCCTGCAGGCTTGAATCAGTCACTGCACTGACTGTGCTCCACCAAGAAAAATTCCCATCTGTGGAAGCTGATCATGTCTTTTCCCCTCCTTTGCTGAGAAAAGAATGGGAAATTCAAAAAAGTAGTAATCTGAGAGAAATTAACACTACAATAATGAAATGAAATTATATTAGAGGCAGTCTCACACAGAAGGGAATGAGAACTGAGCACTCAGAGAGCCACTCCATTCCCAGTGTGCCCCTGCACTGGGCAGGCTCTAATCAATGGCACATGGCATTTCTGCTAAACACAGCCCAAAGGCACGTCACGGGGAATCAGAGAGGCTGTTTCAGCCCTAGCCTGGTCTTCCTGCTTTTATGAGTTAAAATCTGATCCCTGTCTGTTTGAAAACAATTGTCGTGGTTTAATTATCTCTGGTGGCAATAAGTCAATAGCCAGTCTAACATCTCCTGGTCTCCAGGCTGGAAACACTGAAGGACTGAGTCTGTGGCAGAACTCAGTCTGTCTACATCCTAGAAGTCTTCCAAGCCTGCAGCTTGGCTTACTCTTCCACATGCACCAATCTGCTAAATGTCCCTATATGTGCTAATATTTTCAGTTACCACCTTCTAAAACTTGAAATAACATATACATGTTTTTGTTCTAAACCCATGTCTAACACTCTGTGGTTTGTTAGTTTGAATCTTCCCTTCCATTTGTCTAAGCCTGCATTAATTTGTAGGAGAGGCATGATTCAATCTGAACCTTATTGATAGAACCAACTAATGCCTGGGATTTACATAGAAATAATACAGGCATCAAAAACTATCCAGGAGTTTGAAGCATCAGAAATAATCACAGTGCAATGAATAAGATCATATGAATAATTCAAGAGCTTCAGCCTCAGAAATTTGGATTCCTATAAGATCACTGTTCTTTTTCTCTAGAATTGTAAGCTTAAAAAGGAAAAAAAAAATGCATCAGTCCTTGTACATATATTTAGCTCATCTTGAAAAAACATTATGTTCCTAGTAGTTCCCTGTGATTCATAAGAGTACATGGAGGTGTGTCAGACCAAAACCAGCACTTCTTTAAGCTAAAGTTTTCTAAAATATCTACTAAGCACAAGGCAGCAGAACTTTCAATGAGAAATAAAAAATAGGTATCACCCTTACTTTTAATTTTAATTTTCAAATTTTAAGCATCTGCCTGAAATTCTTTTGTCTGGCACAAGAGCAGAATGCTGGGCTAGCCTTGGGCACCCTCTGGCTACTATAAATACCCTTTTTCAAACAATTTCACACAATTTCTCTTTGAATGCAGCCTCTGTGGGAGCTGTGCCAAAATACGTATTGCAGTGATTGTGCCCAGGGCTCTGCACTGGCCCTGCACTGCTGGTATGGTCCAAGCTGCCCCTCAGTTTTGCCTTCTCCTCAAGCCACTTGGTAAATGCGTCTGGGCAGAGAGAAGTCCTGGATTCCCCATCCCTGGAAGTGTTCAGCTCCACACTGGATGGGGCTCTGAGCAACCTGGGCTAGTGACAGGTGTCCCTGCCCATGGCAGGGGGTTGGAATGAGGTGAGCTTTGAGGTTCATTCAAACCTAAACCATTCTGTGACTCTATGATCTTTCTCACATTTGAAGTTTTGTATGGTTCTATCTATTCTCTGTTGCCCTTTTCTCAATGCTTCAGCCCCATTTTTTCAGTACTCATCAGGCTGCTTTAGTCCTCACACTGCATGGAAAGGGTGGCCCAGACTGCAGGAATTAGCAGCCCTTGGAGAAGGGCAGGCACAGGTTCCAGCCCTGTCTCTGAATGTATTTGTTAGAAAGGATACAGCAGGATCTTGTTTGAATAGACAATAGACAGGAAATTAACAGTTAAGGCTGAAACTCTAGTCCTTCATACCTGTGATTGAAAGAAAACAGATATCATGCTGAAAGAGAAATACAATTTCAGCCTTCATGTGGCACTGTCCTTCAAACAGTGCTTCCCATCAGGCATTATTTCTCTGCAGGTATAAGCCATTAATTTGCTTCATTTAAAGTAAAAAATATCCACAGAAGATTATAAAACACTCTGTATTCCCAAATAGACAGCTCATAATGGCTCATCCTGAATATGCCATTCTGTCTCTCCACACAGATATTAAATGGCTGAGATAAATTGTGGCTTGGGGGTTTACAGAGGCATCGTGTCAGCAACAGCAATGGATTACAAACTTCCTCTTTTAGACAGCAAACACCCAATTACCAGCATCATCTTCCTTCATGCTCTGAATAGTGAAGGGAGGGCTGTCATCCATAATTTTTCATTTCCCAGTAGATGGACGCTGATATGGCAACCTGTGTTGCAACAGCACACATCGATATCCAAAGTCACCATTAAACAAAATGCCACCTTGCACGGCCCATGGGGTGAGAGCAGGGATCCTACTCCATCTTTGCATCCCTACAAAGTGTGGCGGGGCTGTGGGGAGGCCTGCAAATGCTCTGGACATATTTGCACCACAAGCAAATACAACATTTGTGATAAAAATACATTTTTTCAGAAGTGCCTGGGCAGGCTGGAGGAAAAGGCTGATGGGAACCTTGTGGAGTTCAGCACATCAAATACCAAGTCCTGCACCTGTGATGGAGCAACCCAATACAGCAGTCCATCCTGGGGACCAACTGCTACTGTAAATAGGGCTCTGAAATCTTTGGAAGCAACCAGAATTTTACTGGGTAAGGATTGAGCAACCTCAGCCCTCTTTGAGGATGGCCCAGCTGTAGCAGAAGTCAGATCAGATATCTTCCAAACAAAATATTTAAGGGAACTCAACCCCTGACCTTCCCAAGAGCTCCAAGCATGGGAGAAGTCTCCTAAGTGAAGCTCTTTCTTGCTGGGTGATATTAGGCTTTTCAGCTCAAGCTTAAAAAGTGTTCTGTAGAAAATTGCTAGCAATAAAACACCAAGAGATCTATCTGAAAACAATAACTAAGCATAAATTTAAAAAAAAGATTGATCCCACTTGCAAGCATTTAAATGTGCCAGCTGCTAAACTGCAACATAATCCACAGACCTGGATGCCTGTGCCTGTTTCCGACAGTGCTGAATGAGGGCTGTGCAGAGCACAGGCTGCCGATGCTGCCCCTTGTCCTTTTTTGGTTAAGAGAAAAAATGAAGGGGAATATGGAAGCAAAACCCCCATGGACTTCACCAGGATATGAGGATGTAATAACTGTTCATCAGTGTGGCCAAGACCAAGGGATCATGACTCAAAACAGCCTGGAGTGGTTAGGAGGGCCTGGAGATCCTTCTTAAAGTTTCTGCTTGAGAAAGGCACCCAAAACTTAGGAAGAAGGGAATGCAGAGCAATGGCATCTGGAGGAGGATGGCTCATAGGTGGGCACATTTCTAATCATAGAATCATAGAATCAGAATGGTTTGGGCTGGAAGGAACCTTAAACCTCATCTAGTCCCAACGCCTCAGCCACAGGCAAGAACAATTTCCACTAGACCAGGCTGCACAAAGCTCCATCAAACCTGACCCTGAACATTTCCAGAGATGGGGCATCCACTTCTCGGAGCAACCTGTGCCAGTGCCTACACGCTGCATTTGTAACTTATGTGCATCAGGGTCCCACAAGCATTGGAAGTAAAGCTCACACACAACTCCAACAACATCCAAACTACCTCTCCCAGCAGTCATCTCAAACCCATTTTTTGCTGCCTAGCAGAAGCTTCAATTTTATAAAGTATTAAGGCACAAGGATGGCACACATTCCTAAGAACAAACATAGGATAAAGCTGCAGACAGGAAGGAAACAATCCCATTTGCCCCTGTGAAGAGGACTGAGCAAACAGGTCTATTTGACCCCTTACTCCACCTGCTCTGTTTGCAGGGTTGAATCATTCCAGCATGAAGAAGAGAGGGGCACTCAAAAGGGTACTGGGCCCACTCAAGGGGGCTCCATTCCCAGACAGGACTCATGTCACACTCAGATTGCTCAGAATACACCATGAGTTTTCCATATACCCATGCCGCCAACTGGAAAAAAAGGCATGACAGGCATGTGCAGCCCATCCTTGGGAATCATCTCAGGTCCCTTTCACCATCACTTCTGTTCACAGGTGTGTGCCAGGCTGCATGTCCTGTCTGTCTCTTGCTTTTGTTAGTCATTTCACTTGTAGGCAAGGTCTACTACGTCTGCTGCTCCCTTAATTATGGAAAAGTTGTCTGTGCACATTTTAAACAAGCCCCCATTCTGCTCTTTATCAATATTGCAAACACTTCCTGTCTCTCCAACGCTCTGCTTTGCAGGCACACAACATTTGTTCATAGCTGCAGGCTATGTCAGCAAGGCTTTGATAGAGCAACAAAAGAGTTCCTCACTCAAACAAACAGCACAGAGAGAATCGACCGGGGAGCTGCGAGCGCTGCCGGGATTGCAGCCGGATGGAGCTGAGCTGGCTTGAAATGGGATTTCCCAAAATGTACAGGGAATACTGCTACAGCACCTGCAGCTCCCCTGGGAGGTGTTACCCATGCTCCCATCCAGTCTGGGATTTCAGCTGCAAGTGAGCATCCAGGCACGTACTGCAGCACTTCAGGAGGCTCCAGGCTACTCTGCCAGACATCATATGGGAGTACAGGGCAGGAAAATCTCTGCTGCAGGGGAGGGACATGCACACCAAATACCTTGGAGGACTTGAAAGCTGTCATCCTAGGTGTCTCTTAGGCTTGCAAAGCTCACTGGTGTCAATGTATCCAGGCAACATTCACAGCCCTTCAGCACAGGGCACCAGCAGCCCATCCATGTGTTTGGCAGAGGTTCCTTCTGACCTTCCCATCCCTGGAAGTGTCCAAGGTCAGGTTGGATGGGGCTCTGAGCAACCTGGGCTAGTGGAAAGTGTTTCTGCCCATGGCAGGGGCTTGGATTGAGATGGTCTCTAAGGTCCCTTCCAACTCAAACCATTCTATGATTTTGTGATCTTCAACAAGAAAGTTGTAAACCTTATTATGAGTTTCTGTATTTTGCTTCTCTCCAATTTAAAGAACACTTGTAAACACAAACTGTGCACCAGCATCATCATCCACACCAAGAAACACTCTGTTTATGCCCTGAGGTTTTTCATCACAGAGGCAAAATCAGGCCTTTGCTGATTGCCAAATACCAGGAAACTTTAAACCAGGATTCAGTTTTATTATAGAGGATAAATGTCATCTAATCTATCACACTGTGAGTGAGGGCTTACCTTTCATTTACATAATGATTAAAACAAACTTGTGAATCATATACATACAAAGGTTATAATTACCTGCCCTTTTTATGCAAGGGCTGATTTATTTCTGGTGGCTTTAGGACCAGTTTTCAAGTGATTGATTTTGGACCCTTCTGTTCTGAGCCATCTGGACCGACCTAATCTTAAAAAGGCTTTGAAGGTCAGCACTTTCTGAAATTGAAACTTTGCTGAAGTTCTCCTCCTGCACATACACACAAAAAATTCATAATTTGCTTTTTTAATCCCCAGCTGTCACTGCTTAGTCTCATGACCTCAAATGTGCAAGAAGAAAGGAAATAGAAGATCTGTAGCCCACAAAAATGCTAGCAGGGTGTGGCTGTTTTACTGCAGAAACAATACTAGGGTGTATAACTCAATATAAAGAAGAAAAATTACACTAACCAGGAAGATCCAAACAAATGTCACATCCCTGACAAGTGCTGGCACTTCAGTTTTAACTCACATCTTTGGGACTTGCTGCCAGGTAAACTCCAAGGCTGAACATTAGTCAGAGCAAAGGCCCATTCAGAGCTCAGCACCTTGTGACTTGCACGAGAAGGAGAGAATGTAATTCTTGGCCAAACCAGGAGAATAGCAACAGCTCGAGCAGGATGTGGCATCTGGACCCCTGTTCTCTTGGTTGCCACCATGTGCTGACCTCCTCACCATCTGCCAAAGACCTTTCTGAATCCACCTTTGTTTTTTCAACAGCCTGTGCCAACAGGGTCAAGTGACCTCAGCTGACCCATATTCTGGGTTAAAACTACTGCAGCTCAATCATTTTGATGCTACTGGTTCTTGCTTTGTGTAAAACAGCAATGAGTCAAAATTATCTCTTGGCTGACCAAACCATAACCCCTGAGAGGGCCTTTGGAGAAGCCCCTTGTTCTTCCACAGCCATTGCCAATTCCTGGACCTTTTCCAGTTCTACTTGGTTCTCTTCAGAGAATGTGGTCAGCTCATCATTTAAGCTGGGAGCATAAAATGTCCCCATACAAGAGCAAAATGAGGTTCATTTTACCTTGTCTGAAGCTGTTCAGATGCATTTACAGACACCTTCACATCAGGTCCTTGAGTCCACAGATTAGACTGCAGATACAAAAACTACAGATATATGTGGGCTTTCAGTAATTTTGATTCCAGGTCTCCATTGCACCTCAAAGAATAGTGCCAGGGCCAAGAGGGACACAAACCTAAAATTTTTAGACCACACTCTGCATGTCAGGGTCCCTGTGATAACCACTGCTGGCTTTTAGCTCAGTTTGACACATCCAGCATTACACTTTGGCTAAAAGAGGCTTGAATTTTCTGTTTATGGCAGGGCTGTGGTGCACTGATGTGTCCAGAGCCCATGAATGAAACCCTAGGTCCAGCAAAGATGGACCAACAGATGATGCTGGGTCCTGCTTCCTTTCTGGAGCTCAAACCAAGGTCACCCTCTGGTTGAATTGTCAGGTTTTACAGTGTGACTGACCAAGTTCTTAACTCGGAGCTCCTTCCCTGTGCTCTGCCTGGCTTTGGTACAAGGTAAAGCCAGAACCTGCAGTTCATTACCAGCAGAATAACATGTCCAGTTGTTTCACCAGCAGAAGGACACAATTCAGAAATGTCTTTTGCTGAAGTCTCCCCTTTTTTTGTGACTACCCCACTGGTCAGTCATCAGGCAGGGGTGCCCTTCATCACTCTGCCACAGGCTCTCAGCTCCCCTCTGCTGCTGCAGCTCCAGCAGAAGAGGCCTGAGAGGGTCACCAGGGCACATCAAGCAGCTCAGCTGCCCCCTCCTTCTTCCCACCAGGCACCCATCCTCCCTCTGCCAGAGCACAGGGAAAGGGGGAAATTTCTGCAAGTCCAGAGCCTTGCAGGCAAGTTTTCTCTTTCAGGATGACTAGAATAGTTAAATAAAAATGACCATTTGAGAATTTTGAGTCATCAGAGCCATTTTCGAGCAGGCTGGCAATGCAAGAAGCTTGTACACACTGATGCCAGCAGCTCAGCCACAGCTTCACGTCCCTGTACCTGTGGAGCTGGGACAGGCTCTGCTGATGTCCCTGTGGGGAAAGGACTACAGCAAGCTCTCTCCCAAGGACTGATGTGAGCACAGCCCCAGCTCTGCAAGCACAAAATCACAGATAGAATAATAAAATTGTTCAGAGTGGTGTAAGTAGCCACACGAATATGCAGAAGGCCTATAAAAATCTTTTCAGGCTGCTTGCAGATTTCTCACACAGGAAAGGTGAGGCAGAGAATAGTGCTGTCTCTATAAGATGAAGATAAGGAGTTGACTGGGAGTTTTATTTATGGAAATGGGATAAGAAAGATTGAATGGCAGCACTGAAAAATGGCCCTGCTTCCAAAGATTGGGCAGAAAAGAGTGTCTAGTTGCCTTTTTAATCATGTAGTCTTTATTTCCAGATGCAGTTGGGGATCAGCTGGTATCTCTTTCAGCTATGCAGAAATTGGGAGTAATATAATAATAGGTCCTCTTCCATGTCCCATTTTCAAGTGCCTGTAAGACATTTTCCTGCTCAGATGATAGCAACACTTCCAAAGGCATGTAAGTCAGGTAGGAATGTTTTCCTTTTCAGGTATGACTTGGATCTCAATCTACAGGGTGTTTTGGGAATTAACTTCCGGTAAGGTTTTCAGTTTTCACCAATACTCAAGAAGATCAAAGTGGGATTATTAGAGAGGAAAAAGAAGATATCAAGAACCTTTCTGTACCAGGGTTTTAGGAGTCTAAGTACCAATGCTCTTTAGTTTTGGTCCTAAAGATCCAAAACTGGGTTTTAAAAACAGAGCCCCAAACCATCACTATGGGCTCTGCAAACTCACCTTCCCACTTGTACCACAGCAGCCAGGACTTTTTAACAGCCTCTCAGGACTCACATCTCAGTGCCCTGAAACTCTAGAATGGCACTTCAAACAGGTCTGCAGGGCAACAGGGTGTCTTGTCTCTTGGTTTATTCAGCAGGACAGGGACCTTCACCCGTGGCTTCATTATCCTCCCTTTGCATCCCAATGCAAGGAATCAGAGCTCAATGACCCCTGATATTTGAACCGCTTTGTATTACATTATCTGTCCAAGATGAAGAGTGCCTGAGCAGTGTTTTTCTCTTTTCCTGGGATATCTCAAGATATTTTTTCTACAGGACTGTAGCCTCTCTCTAAAACCACTTGGAAGACGACCTCTTGGCACAGGAGTGTTCATGGGAACATATGGCCAATCTTTATCTTGGCATACTGGGGAGGTTAGCAGATGCTGCTCCCAAACCAGGTCAGTGCTGCTGCACACCTGCTGCCCAGCTGGAGCTGCTCACACTGGATCCAGCACAGCTCTGTGGTGCAGAACAAGCCATCCCATGCACAAGGGAGCACTGTAGACAATTTGCAACAGCCCAGAGAACTTCTACCTCCCACTGCCCATCCACTCATCCCAATGCCTGTTCAATTCAACCAGCCACTCTAAAATTTAGGCTTGGAGTTTAGTGGGATGGGAACTTGCACTGCAGATGGCAATAGCACAAAGGGTGGATTTCAGTGTCCAGCATTTGTGACTCTTCCTGGAAGTCCGTGGAAATGCCAGAGCACTGCATTACTCCTATAAATGGCAGCCAGCAGAGAGGGCTGCAGCTGTGTGAAATACTGACACCACTCTGGTGTGATATATCCCTACAGCATGACCCTGCTCTGCAAACTGCAATGTCCCTCAGCCAAGCCTGTCTGAAATGCTCAGCAGATGATTCATCCAAGTTTCTTCTTCAGGAAAAATAACAAATGGGGTGTGTGAATGCAGTAAAGGCCAAAAAAGCTACAGAAGATACATCTTGTACAAAGCCTTGCAAACACAACTGAGCCCTGATAGATTATGACAACACTCCTGCCAATATAACTCTCTCAGACCATCTCCAGAGGCCTAAAACAGGTCATGGCCTAAAGTGTTATGTGCACTGAATGAGGTCAGGCACTCCTGGGGTTTTGGTGACCCTGTTGACTTGAGAAGACCAAGAGCAGGCTGCATAAAGCACAGGCTACACAGTGTCCTTGTGTCACCAGCAGTCCTAGGGACATCCCACATCTCTGCTCACTGAGTCAAAGCCTTTAGGGAGCAGCCAAGGCTGTTTCATTGACATGATACCATGGGATACAGAGCCTTGCTCTGTCCCCACTGTCTACAGCTCCTGGTATACTGAAAATAGCAATTAGAGGTGGCCTCGAGTATTAATAATCATATAAGCACTTGAGCAGTTGATTAGACAGACATCACAGTTTTTCCCTCTTAAAGGCAGCTCATTTTATCAGTGATCTGCAAATTAGTCTTATTTCTATTAAAGGCACTAAAACACCCCTAAATCCCAACATCTTGAAACACCAGTATCAAAACCAGTAGGATAGAAGACATTTAAAATACAGATTAAGACTAAGGGACCATTGGGAGTGCAACACATATATCAGAACTTCATTCTCACCTAACATGAGACATGGCACTGTACAACCCTGCACACACTCAGCCAGTGGGTTAGGGCTGGGCTTGGGTAGATGAATCAGACCCAAAAATAGGCTGTCAAGGCTCTACTGCCTGCATGAATATTTCTGATGTGGTGGTTTGGAGGAGAGAAAGTGGAAGAGTTCTTCCCTGACCTGCTGCCCCTTCTGCACAGGGGCCAAGGACAGGTCCTCCCTGCTGGAGCTGCTCAGTGATCAACCAGCAGGACTCTATTATGCATAATTTAATTGAACATGGTTCAAATGAAACTTTGTGTCCCTGCAAAAAAACAAAAAACAAAAAACAAACAAAAAAAACCAAAAACAAACCAACCCCCAAAAGCGAGATTTTGAAATTGTAATCAAAGTCTTATGTAGATTTTCACCAAATTCAGAGCATCAATTCCATAATACCTTCTTAGGGCAAGTGAACTATCCCACAAGCACCAGTGTGTGATTCCCAGTGGAAACAACTGAGCAGGATGAGGATGAAAATGCACTTTCCAATGCCATAAAAAATGTCGAGAAAAGTCGAAGTGGATGGATTCCAAAATATTTCAAAGAGGCAAACTCTTCAGTCCAGACATCTGAGAAAGTCATTGATGATTAGAGCATGAATGTCAACCTGAAAAACGGTTATTGGCACACCTTGGAGTCTGTGACATCCTAACTAAGAGGGAAAAATTGCTTTACAAGAAGAAAGGCACAAAAGTGCAACGAAATGTGCAATTTTGTTAGCAATTTTTGGGTAGACAATTTAAAAGACCCATTCATTCCTCTTGTAGTAAGTTATATCTGGGATAAAAAAACATGGAACAGAATGTCTTCGTCACCAGACATCAACATCTGCAGTGCAGGTGTCTGGCGAAAGAGGACACCATGTCACCCACTAAGCATGGGATGATGTGCTCTGACATGACTTTCATCTCCATTGATCATAAAGGGAGTTTAAATGTCTGGGAGCTACAGCCATCACAAGTGTGAGCAACTTCAGACTAGGGCAGAAGAAAGCAAAGTAGGAGTTAAGTGGATTGAAAGATTTTGCAATGGCAGCCTTTGGAACTGTCTTTTCACATACCAAAATTCTTCAACAGCTCATGAAGAAAGCAAGGAAGAGGAGCCTGTTTCATGGTCTGTAGGATTTAGAGATTTGAGTTATTCCTTCATTAAAAATTAGGCTCTCCATCCTGCAGGAGTGTCTGGTCTCTTTTCCATCTAACCTCTGACAGAAGTCTTCCCACTGGCAGGGAGGAGCAAGGAAGGGCTGCTCCACATCTCCAGCTGGGTCTGCTGGGCAGGGTCATGGTGTGGACTTCGCAGCACTGACAGGCTCCTCCCAGCTGGAGGAAAAACTTCAGGACATTCTGGGACCACTGTAACCATCCTGCTCCAGGAGAGACATCTCTCATCTGGGGCACTGGGCAAACTAGACAAGGGACAATTAAACAGCTCAAAGGGACACAAATGGATGTTGAATCAAGGAAAAGATCTCAACATTTCAAAGACAGATACTCTGAGCATCACAGAGTGCACACATTCACGTTACTGGGGATCTTTAGCACAACCATATCTGGCTTCAGGCTGGAAAACTTGCTATGAAATACAAACGCTTGCTAGTACATAAGCAGTTTGTTGTACCTGAAGAACACCACCGTCTCCTTGCTTCTCTCTTCTAGTGGGAAGGCTTGGGATTGCTACTTTTCCTCCAAAATTCCTGCCATGGTGAAAAGCACAAGCACTGACTGCTCAGGTGTTTCCATCAGTAATTCACTGAAAATTCTCCCCACATCTGCCTCTCACACAGGCAGCAGAGAGATCCCAAGAGAAGGAAATTAGAGACTTAAGGAAAAAGAAGTGGGAAGGAGCTCTCAGATCTTCCCACATCTTGTTGGCATACCCCATTTGTAAGTGGCATTGATCCACAGCTAACAGGAGAGAACTGAAGCTCAACTGCTTAAGCAGGCAGCCACTCCTGGAAGAGTTTGGATTCATTTGTAAAAAGAAATTTTTTGTAGATCCAAACCACAGTGAAAGATTTTTTTTCAATTTCACAAATCAAAGCTGCAATGTTATTTTTTGCAGGTTCTGCTTTTTCCATCAAAGAAATTTTCAACTGAACATTTTTGATCTGTTTTAAAATTGGTTTTTAGTAGCTTTGTGATTATCAGGAGAGGTTTCTGGATAGACTTAGTTTATTTTCCTTTCTCTCTTAAAGATACAAAATCTGATGCAGTTTGAAAATTTAGTAGCACTTTGATTAAATACTGTGATCATAGCATTCAATATATGATATAAATAAATAAATTAATAAAGATAGATAGATAGATAGATTCCAGAGACTGAGTAGTTTAAACAAACTTTCCAAGGCCCCAGTGAATGCATCTCCAGGAGTGGACTGAGATGTCAGAGGAGCAAAAACTAGTCAATTTTGTAATTCAAGAAGGAATTTTTACTCATATAAATTTAATGTAGCCCAGACAAACTCACAAAGTATTTAAACCATGTAGCAGTTTAAATATTCAGTTCAATACTCTAGATGGTGTTAGCTGCAATGCCTAGAAATGCAGTATTGTATCTGGAAAGCATCTGAGCAGGAATGTGGCACACCAAAGCACCATGCTCTTCACTTGCTCTTTTGGGACAGTCTTCAGATAGGGAGCTTTGAAAGGGATCACACCCTGTAAAAACACATATCCTTTCTTCTGATATTGCTGATATTGCTCCATGTGGTCTCAAATATGAAAATACATTCAAATTAATGCTTACTTAATATCTCAGATTTTACTCTTCTAGTTGTAAAGTTGGATTCTATTCTAGAATTAAACTTGAATATTTTCAGGCAAGCCAAATAAAAACCCACCAGGTACATTTGAAGGTCAGATTTTGTCTTCCCATCATGAGGCTCTGATTAGACCTTGTCTTCTTGCACATGACCAAACCCTGAGCAAGGTCATTCTGTCCTGAGAGAACCTGGCTCAAAGGAGGAATTACTGTGGTGGAATTCTGTGGCAACCATTGACACTGAAGTGACACATGCCACAAATAAATACTCAAAATTATTTCTTTTATTAATTTTTACCCCAAATCATTTCAGCAGTCCTATTACATGTCTGCACCATCAACAGCTGTCTTGGCATGAGTGAAGGGTCAGAAGAAAGTGGCTGGAAGGAGGAAGGTATTTCTAAAAACCAGGTTTCCATGCTCAGCATGTCCATTCTGCCTATGTGCTGCTGAAGTTTGCTTTCCAAGGCCTCAGGGGCACATCCTGCCTCTCTACCATGACATTTCCTGTCCTTTGCTACACAGGATGGACAAGCCAAAATCCCTACTGTTCCAAACACAGGTTCAGCCTCACAGGGTGAGAATTTCTCACCTGAAACCCTGCTGCATGCCTGACCCTCACTGGCCTTAGTCTCCATGAACAGCACTTCCAGCAGTGCCACCACATCTACAGATCAGAGTTTAATTTAATTTTTAATATATATTTATATACATATAAACAAGAAAACAGCTAAACGATTGACTGCAGCAATCCTAGCCAGCTCATGCTCCACACAAACAATCTGCTGTCATGTATCAGGCCCTTTTGACAGAGAGACAAGCAGGAAGCAGGGCCAAGAAAGTTACCTTGGCTATGTCCCAAGTGAGAAAGCATTTGGGGCTTGCAGCAAAAGCTCTTGGTTGTGGGTGACTGCAGTGAACAATTCCCAGTGCAAAGCACTTATCTTAAAAGCAGAGCTCTGAGCACATAACATAAATCAGAGTTCTGAGTGCTTCTCATCCCTTACTTCCCTCAAATCCTGCTGGAGGGGTACAGAAAGCTCAAGTTACAGAGTACCAGAGCTGCTGATGCACAGCAGGAGTGAGCAATAACAACTGCCTGACTCCCTCCAGCCACAGCCTCCTCTCCATGACCACTTCTGCCATGACCCTCTGCAGAGGTCCAGGACTGGAGAAACCACAGCTTTGATGGGATGGTGAAAACTTCAGTCTCACTCTGGTGTGAAGGTGGAAGAAAGCTCTTCTCCCTGTTGCACCATGCCTCAACACCTCAGAAACTCATTGTGGCTGGGGAATGTGCAGAGAATGAAACATGAAGCTGCTGCTGGAGCAAAGTCACAGCATTTTACCCTGGTGATGAACTTTTTCTCTCATTTCCATTTTCATTGAAATATCAATTTGCATTTATTAAAAAGCTCTTACCCTCCTCTCCAGAAAAAGAAAAAAAAAAGAACAACCACCCTGATCTAAAGAAAGAGATTGGTTTACATAAAATCCTATTAGTTTAGCTGATTGCTTCCAAAACATTTCTGAGAAAGCCTTCCATTACCATACAAATGGTGCTGGGCCTTTTGCAGGCTAACTGCTAGAAAGCATAATGATTTGGGCAAATATTCATCAAGGCAGCTGCTTCTGTGAGTGAATGTGAGCCTGCTGCACACCAGGAAAGGAAAGAACAAGAAATAGCTGCTCTCCTCCTCCGTGAAGGCAGCAGCTACACCAGCCCCAGCCCTCTCCCCCTCTTCCTGCAGCAGCTCCCCAAACAAACAGGGAGCACACGTGTCAGTGAGCCTGTGGAGCCAGGCAAAATGAGGAATACAGAGATCAGGGGAGTTTGGGAGAGGAGGAGGCACTGGCAGCCCAGAGTGACCACATGTGCCGGAGCAGAGCAGCCGGGAGCGTGCCCACCACCTTGGCTGGGAGCTGCATTCCTCCTCAGTGTCATCATTTTCCCCTCCTTGCTGGGATAACCACGAGATCCCACAGGCTCTTCCTGGCCCATGAAGCCAAGAGAACTAAGAGTGCTGGAGGTTTATAGACCCCTGTGCAAACTGCTTTTGGAGGTGTTGGCATCAAGTCAATCCTGATGCTCTGAGCAACCTGACCTTGGTGAAGATGCCCCTGCTCACTATGGGGGATTTGATCAGATGACCTTTAAAAGTCCTTTTTGTACCCAATCCATTCTGTGCTTCTGTGACCCCTGAAGCATGCTGGTCACCTCTTTGGGATTGCAGGGTGTAACCTGGGTGATGTGAAAACAGCCAGGAGTGAGGACATCACCTTGGTGGCCACCTGGACATTGTGGTGGGCAGGAGGTTCTCTGGGTTTCTAAAAGGGAAGCTCCTCACTGAAGGTCTTGCAAATTCTGCAAAGATTTTGCCAAGTCAGGGCTTTTGAGTCACTGGATAACCACAGACCCCTGCTGTCATGTGGATGATGCCTGACCCTTTCCTGTAAAGGTAAAGCCTTTCTTAAGCACTCCCCAGAGGTGCTTTTTGTGAATCAGACAGCCATGTGAACGAGGCAAGCATCCAGATCTAAAACACCATTACAAATTTGGTGAAGATCCCAAATCTGGGAAAAGAGCCTGCACAGAGATTGTTTTTGTACTTTAACAACAATCATTGCAATCACCTTTGGGAGAACAAGCATCTCATTAATTGCTGTCATGGGATGCAGTAACAATCTCGGTAACTACTGTAATGCAGAAAGCCACAAACAACTTCATTGGCCTTTAAGAAAAAAAATGTGTATGGGGGAGGAAATATCAGTGAGGACTAAAGATGCAGCATGAGAGAGCAGTAAAAATTTAAACATTCAGCAGCTATTCCACTTAACATTTATAGGCAATTTCCTATTCTAATAAGCCAAAATGAAAAAAAAAAAAAAAATAGAAGAGCTATGGTACCAGGGAGATATCATCAACCATTTCTGAAAATAAAATAAAACATCAAATTCCTGAGACTTTTCATCAAGGGGGTGAGTGAAGGGAACATGTCAGTCCTAAGGCTGTGTTGGAACTTCCCTGAAAGCATCTCCCAATCCCACACCAACAGCTCCAGGCAAATTAGTACTAATTACCCTGTTTGAGTCTGACCAGTGCTTGTAACCAGAGGGTCCTTATTCCCAGCCTTGTGTGGAAACAAGACACGGGGGTTGTGGGGTTCTCCTCCATTCCCATCATCTCAGCCACCAGTGATGCAGCATGGGTTGGGCTGTTAAAGAAAGCCTCCAAACAAACAGTGGAGATGTTGGTTTTAAAAGAGTACCTGGTCAATTCAGCAGCTTTGTCCCCTTTCCAGGAAAACTTTCCCTAAGGCACCTTTCTCCTCAATTTATAATTTTCTAGTCTTAGCACATCATCTGGGGATCCAAATAACACCAGAGCTGAGCAGGGACTTTTCTGCTTTTTTGACTGAGGTGACACAGCACAGAGGGATCATCCAACAAAAGAAAAAGGTCACATCTGGCCTTAAGCCTGACATGCAGAGGAAGCTGAAGGGGTGGATGTGTTGAGGGACAGCCTTCCAAAGTAAACTCAGACTGTCTGCCCCTGTGTTTTTGCTGTTCAAGGTCATCAATCAGTTCAGTATGGCACTGCCAACACCAACAGCAACCTCTCTGTGTGCCCCTGGCCATGTCTGCCATGACAGGAGATCACAACACCCCTGGCAGAGCCATGGGGTTCTTCAACCACTGCCCCTGCCTGAGCAGGGGTTTGGGTCTGGTGACCCACTGTGGTCCCTTCCAACCCATCCTGGGATTCTGTGATTCTGCAATTCTGCTTTCTGGGAATGTAGGACTTGGACTGACCAGCCAGCCTGAGCCCAGGGGCAGGTCCCAGACATGACATAAATCAGCAGATGCAGAGGGACTACCAAAAACCCAGTTTCCTTTGCCTGCCTGCTCCCAGCCTGGGGTGTGAACAAGGAGCAGCAGGCAGGCAGCAGACAAAACAGCTTTCTCCTTCCTTGCACTTCCAACTCTGCCCACAATTTTCCAGCTGCAGCCTGTCCCTGATGCCACGAGAGAAGTAGAGGGGAGCCAAAGGGAAAAAAAAAAGCCCTTTCTGAAGATATCAGGCCAGTTGTACACTGGGAGGGAAAACCCTTGCTGATGTGAGGCCCCTTCCCATCTGCTCCATGGAGGTGACTGGCCGAGGCAGTGGAGCGTGAGATTTGATTATAATTGTCTTAACGCAGAGCTGAAATTGTTCCGAACACATGGAGCTTCTGGGAACAGGCAAGCATCCAAAATAATCTTTGGGCTGCAAACTCAGTGACGAAGAGATGGCATAAACCGACAAACATCACAAAACCCTTTGGAGTCTACTTCCCATCGAGCAGGGTTATCCCTGTCAGTCTGCAATTTCACCTCCAGACAGTTCCCACTCTCCTGCTGGCCTTGGCAGACACGTTGTTTTTCAACAAGGAAAAAAATACATTTATCAAGGGGCCATAAACCAGCCCAACCCAATTAAATCAAACCCAGTGGCTGCCAGGCTGTGCTTCTCTCTGCAGTTGGTTCCAATTCGGTGCCTGCCATGCAAAACCAGTGACACTATGGAATGCAGCAACACAATTAGGACCAAAGCCCAGATCTGTACAGGTATTTAAGTGGCAGCTGGACATCTAAATATCTTTGTGGAGTGACATGCAGTTCTTGAGGCAGAAATAGGGTTTTTTACAGAGGAAAAACCACTTCTATTCCCATGCGTATTCCTTGGGAACTCCTACACAACTCCGGGTTGAGCAACACCTGTAGCTCAGGTTGTGGGAAGCCAGAAGCAGGGGGGCCACAGTGCCTTCCACAGCCACTCCTTTTTCTCCTAAGCCCCAGAAGCTGGAAGCATTTATTACTCTCCTGCTTCTCATTAAATAAGCCTGACTTCCTGGAGGTTGTGCAAAGCTTTCAGCAGTCAGCAGCACACGGCAAATTAGAGCTAACGGGTTTGCTGGAACATTTCACACTCTACATGCTTGGGAAAGACTTTTCCAGCAGTCCACACCACATCATCAGTGGATGCTTTTTGTTTGCTGGGTAGTTCCTGGTGGTAGAGCAGAACTTGGTGAGCACCAGTGGGGATTTTATACAGTAATTGGCCAGTGTGCACAAGGCTTAGGAGTTTGACTGCTGGCACCAGTGAAGCAGGATTTGGCTGCTCCCTCTGAGTCTGTTAATACCCAGATATGCAAAGGAATCTAAACAGCTTATGATATTCCAGGTGGGCAAAGCAGTGTGTAGGGTAGGAGTTCACAAAAAGTCGATCCAGGAGAATTAATATTTCTTCTGGCTGCTGTATCCTGCCTAATTCTAACTCCTCAAGGAGTTATTTCACCAAGGCATCTGTAAAATGAGCTATGAAATTCCTTTTGTGCTGACTTGGCCATGGGTACCCCTGCAAGGGAAATTCACTTAGAAAACCCTTCAGAAATATTCAAGGTTGGAATGGACAAGAACAATCTGCAAGCAGGTTGTGTGGGTACTGCTCTGGGTGGGGAATGAAATTTCCCCTCAACACCTCTGTGTTAAAGCTTCCTTTTTGTGCCTCTGCAATGATGTGTGGCCATATTTCCCTCTTCCAGCATGCTCCCTCTGAATCACATTTCCTCCTGGCATTTGGAAGAGCAAACAGCAACAACAACTGTGAAACCTCTGTGGCCTCGCCAAGTGTGAACCAGCCTCCCTGCTGGGAAAAGTTCTAGGAAAGGACATTCTGGACAATAGGAGCAGGTGCTGCCAATATTCTGTTCTAATCTTTTTGTCAAGTGCAACGTGTTTTTGTTAATTTTCCTGCTGCAGCAGACCTGTGAGCCCTGCCTGCTGTGCCAGGCTCCTTTACTGGCCATCCCACGTTGCTCTGATTCACTCAGCCTCTGGGTTCTTGCACATCTCTATTACTCAGAGAAAGCCCTGTCCGCTGATTGCAAATGCTGAACAGCTTAAAGACATTTTATATCTGATTAAGCACTTTATAAGTCTGTCCATGCAAGTATCAGGCCAAATTTCCTCATTCTGTAGGCATAAGAATATATTTTTTGCTTAGTTCAATAAAACCATTTGTATTCATCTCTACTGATTCCACTATTGTTTTCCCTTGCTCAGCAAGATGTATATTACAGTCTGTTTAATTGTGTGTTTGATCTTTACTACTTAACCAGCTCTATTTATCATTAGAATGCATCAGTACATTATAAAGCTTTCAGGCACATTTATCAACATAACAAAGCTCCCACTACAGAAGAGTCCTCCAGGGAAATAAAGCAACAACAACAACAACAAATACTTCAATGCAATTCACTTAACAGTACAAATATTTGTAATTACAAAAATCTTTAAGAGTGCTTCTTCCATAAATGGCATGTTTTACTTAAAATTGCTTTTATAATGTGATAGTTCCTCCAGTGTATGCAGCTGATGGGTTCCTCAAATTAAAGAAAGCAAGGCCAAATTAGCTGCTTTCTCATATATTCCCTTTTGCTAATGTGAAAGCAGTACTCAAGTTCAATGATGTGCCACTGAAAATTTAGTTACCCCTAATAAAATGAATTTAAAACATTTAAAAAACACTAGTGTGTGATTAATAACTAATAAATACATTACAGTGTGAATGCAATGCTGCAGATAGCTGCAAGCAATGTGGGAACCAAGCCTACAACAATCAATTAACTATTGCTTGCAATGCCTGTTAATCATTCATTAACCCTTTATAAATAACAAATACATTACCCTTGCTGTAAACTGGGACCACCAGGTTCTTTTACACAGCTCTTCATGTTTCTCATGTCTATCAAAGAAAAATACATGTTGTCAATCTATTTTAATTCCAGCAAAATATATATTTTTATATATTTAGCATTCTTGGAAAATCTGGTTTTACTCCATTAGCAGGTTTTTGGGTTTGGTGGTTTTTTTTGCTTTTGCCTCATAGAAAATTATTACAAACTGGAGGGCATCCCAGGAAGTGAGCTGAAAACTGTCATCTCACCTGATCAATCACACTGTTAAAACAGCCAGAACTCTTTGAAGCCACAAGAACTAAAGGTGAATTCATGAATACAAATCTTAAAATATCAGCACTAAGATTCTGAAGGCAAGTACTCAAAAATTAGCAAATCCAAACCTGTGATATTTTGGGAACATCAGAGTGGCCACGTGAACATTATGATGCTGAAGTGACCAGCACCATGCTGCATTTTTCATAGGACTGTACAGAGCTTCCACTCAGAAATCCAGTAGCCTTCCATCAGAAGACCAATGCTCCATTAATAAAAGACTGGCCAAAAATCTGTTTCACAACTACTGTTTTTTTCTGGACCCAAACTATCAGCATTATTATTGTGCCTAATTTTAACACTTAGACTTCAATGTCCAGTCTGCCAGTGACACAAAGAAAGAAAAAAATTCAAACACTGTCCATGTTTCTCAAAGTTCCAGACCAGGAGATTCCCACCACATTCCAAAATGTGGTATTTCAGATCCTCATTTTGGGGCTTGCCTTTCCAAGCAAAACCATTGCCAAAGAAGAGGCAGTGAAGATGCCACTGAAGCCATTGCAGGACCCAGGTGTGCAGGGGATGAATTTCATATCCCAGCATCTCTGAAGAACAGGTACAATTACCCAAATCCAGGTAGGATCGGCAGGGCAGTGAGGTGCATGGCTGCAATGATATTGTCATGAAATTGGGCAAGGGTAGGACAGGCTTGGATGTGTGTGAGATGACTGAAAAGGGCCAGCCAAAAGCATTGCTGTCATCACAGAAAGGGAACTGGAAACTTCCCCACAAGGGCCCCTGGAAGCTATTGAGAAAACAAATAAACCTCCAGACCCTGATGGAAATATGTAACTTGAGACATCTCCAGTAGGCAAAAGCACAAGGACGTATTCCACAGAGGACAAAATCTCACAGAGTCAGGATAACAAACAGCATAATCTATGCCCCAGCTTTGGAAAATGCCAAGGGTGTCTATGTTTCTCTGATTTTCTTTGTTTCATGCCCTTTTTTTTTCCTCCCCCATATTTGTGCCTCTAAAACATTTGGAGAAGAAATGATCCAATATTCATTTATTTGTTTACAAATAGAAGAAATCATTTACAGAACCCCTGTCCTGAACAGATCTCAAATGTAGTTTAAGAAGGGAAATGACATCTGATTTGTGATTAACAGGGGAGCCAGTAGAAGCACAGCTTTTTAACAGTCTCACCAGCTTGGTTAATACCTTATCCTTTTAAACTCTGGGACATGATGGCAAAATCTGCTGCCAACCTCGAATGACCAACCCGTAAATAAGAACAGGAGCACTCACAGACTTTGGAAGGGAAGATGCTCCATGCGCGGTATCGAAACAAGCCAAAATAGTTTACAAAAAAAAAAATAATATTGATGGAGGTGGCTTAAAGCAGCGGCGGGGAAAGCCCAGCCCGGTTTTCCCGGGGGTTCCACACCCCGTTCCCATGCACAAAGTGCATTTTGCCACCTAGTGGCTATCGCGGAGGGACCTCCGGTGTCCTGCGCCTCTGTCACCAACAGCCCCCATCCTTTGGGAGGGAAACAGCAGAAAGGGACAGGAGAATATATTAAAAAATAAAGCATGTATGACATGCACAAGCCGCATCACCCACAGGTCTGAAATTTAGCCGAGAAATCCGTAGGAAAACTCGTGTACCATAGTCCGGCTGCTGCAGAGCCAGGACAGGACCCTGGCGGGGAGGGGACGAGCACGAAGGGAATTCTGAGAAAGGAATTTGAGAAAACAACAGCTCGGAGTCTGACTTCGTTCCTATTGTAAAAGGCAGAGGTTGGCACCGGACAAGCGTGGATCATCCCTTCACTGGGGCCATAGGTTTGGGTTGGTGCCGCAGCAGCCGCCGCTCGGCACCTCCAGGAGCCCGGGGCCGCCGGGTGGGGAAGAAAGGACAGACATCAATTCCATCGCGTTCTCCTCCTGCATGTTCACGTGTTTAACTTGCTGAGGTCAGGCTGCAATTTCTATCCCCTGACACGTTCGGCCTGGCGGAGGCTACAGCAGGCTGGGCAGGCACTGCAATTCTGGAAGTCCAGACCCCTGGAATGAACACACTGAAAAAGCATTTAAAAACCCCCAACATACCACAAACAAAACATTGCCCTTTCTACGCAGGAATCTATGTCCCCAAAGGGATTTCAGAGGCTGATGGAGCTGAGCCTAAGCAGCTGTTTAGCAGTGCTTCCAGCATCTGGAGTTTTAAACCTCACAACAATAGATTTTGGGGGTGAATTATCAGATGTGGATTATCAAAGCAGTTATTCAAAAACAGCTCTGCAGGTTGGAGAAGTTTCATCCTTCTGTGTCCTCTGGGGAGGGATTAGATGGGGGTTGCATGTATCTGGAGAGAGAGGGGATAAGGAGCAGCACACAGAAGTACCTCTTCTGGATGACATTTTACTTCTGCTGTGTGCATCTCCTAAGTAGCAAAGCCACTTTGAAACCAGAAAATTAAAGAATTACAATGAGAGGTTTATTCTGGACACACTCAGATCTTCAGAGACTCTCACTGGTTTGCTCCACTATGATCTCAAGCACTTAACTGGAAAAACCCCATGCATGAAGAGCTATTCCTCTTAGGATTTCACTTAGGTCACTGAAAACAAGCAGAAGAGAGAGCCTAGACAAATTATTCTAGATTTAGGAGCAGCCACCATCTAATGGCTCAAAAGCCTTTTTCCAAGGAAAACTGTGGTGTCTCTGTTCTGAACTCTGCTGTGTCACAGGATCACAGACTACCAGGCACTATCACTGCAGCCCCTCTGACAATTAATTTCACATGAAAACTAGTGAGCTTTGGGGATCACTGTGACATCAGAAAGCTTATCCTACTTCCAGCAAAGTTGGATGTAACACATAGAGAGTTCTCCAAATGATGAGGTTCAGTCCAGACCCTGCGTCACTTGGAAAGGCATTCACCAGAATGACATATTTTGCTCCAGGATGCATCTAAAAATCCAAGTAGGATATGTGCCACAATCCGAGGGGGCACAATTTAATACTGCTCTTTAAACAGAATCAAGACTTCTATTTTTCTGTAAAATAGGATCAGAACTGAGCCACTAGTCACCTGATTCAAAACCAGGCCTTTTTCCTTTAAATTTATGGAGGTTGAAAATCACTGAAATGAGCTGAGTCACAGTGGAGGTTTTTCACTCTTACCTGTGCTTCTTGCAATATGAGGGCTGTGTCCTGCACAGAAAATGGCTGGTCTGAAAGAGGAAAAGAAAAAAAGAAAAAGAAAACTACAGCTGTTCAGAATATGAGTACTTGAAAACCTCGTTTCAGCCATCAGTTTCAAAGGACAGGTACTCCATGCCAGGAATGGGAAGTGATGGCTTTGGAAATAATTACTAAGTGCTGCACCTTAAGGGACAAAAATCTACCATCAGAATTTCATAACACAATAAACGCATTTCACATACATTAAGCCTTAAAAAAACATGAGCAAGCAAACACCAAAATGAACAAAAACTTGTAGCAAAAAGAGGCTGGAAATCCCCTGACCCCATTTTCACAGGGAAACCGCTGGTGCTGACAACTGCAAAATGTGTTACTGGAAAACACCAACAGCAGATTTTTTTTCTGTTGTGGTTTAAGAGCAGTAAAATACAGGACGAACTTAACTTTACATGAGTGTTTAACCAAAATCCTACTGAACAGCAGCAGGGACTTAAATGGGATTTGCTCTGGTGCTTTTAGGTGTGCTGAGGAGGAAGTCTGCTGCTTCCCAAGCTCCCAGGGATGGGGATAGGCTGTGGAGTTGATAGCTTTGTTGGAGACAACTGGCTTGAGAATTCAATCCATTGCACTGGGCAGGACACTTTGAAAATGGCTGGAGGGGTTTGGAAACACAAGTCTGGAATGTCAGCTCCTCAGGAGATTTATTTTTAGATGTTGATTTGCTGTCCTAACTCCTAGAGTTTATCTGGGGAGCCAGCTCCATAAGCTTTTCCCAAACTCTAAAAGGTCTCTGTTTACACAGCACAGACAAATAAATAGCACTGTCACACTGATACATAATTGTCTGCTTATAATACATCAAACTTGACACATAACAAAAGGTTATTGTGACAATTTAAGCTATAATCTTGCTCCACTTCATTGCTTTAAATCTTTGACCCTCAAAACATTTAATTTTGGGGTTCTTTTTAAACTTCCTTTATTTCTTGAGCCAGCAACTCCTTATCCTTTTTAGGCAGCATATGAAAGAAGGGGGGTAGATATGTAAAGACTGTAAGTAACAAATATCTTCAAGGCACTGGCATGCTCAGAGAATCATCTGCGTCATCTTGGGCATGTCCCAAATGCCTCTGATCATCCCAAGGACATACTTTAGTCTGTTTATGGTGGTCATGACACCATCATGACCCCCCCAAAACAAACAGTGCCACTTCGAGAAAACACTCCATTACGGCTCTGAGCAGAAGTGCAAAGGCAAAGGAAAGTGCTGAGACCAGATATGAGGGGGCTTATTTGTTTTTGTGGTACAGAAAATGAAGGAAGGAAACTCCAGGTGAGGATCTGCATTAAAAAAAGAGACCAGCTGGGTGATCCCAAACCCTAAACCAGATACAAAAACTGTAATATACAACATGGGTTTAGTGAGGTGGCGTGCAAGGAGGTCAGCCAAGGAGAGCTGAGTCTGTGTCAAGCTGAAACTCACAGATGGAAAGTAGAACTGCCTTCCAGAAAAGGGAAGAATTCTAGGGGTAACATTCCAGGTCTCCCAAAGGCAAGAAAGAGACAAGGAAGGACATGAGGCAGATGCTGAGGGGCTGATCTGAAGTGTGAGACCCAGGTAAGGTCCATTCTGCAAGAGGCAGACACAAAGTGTGCAGATGGTGGATGATGTGAGCAGGACCACTCAGCTTGGAGCTTTGGCTGCTACCTGGGCAAAGAAGGACAAAGGAGAGGATTAATTAATTTCCTCGAGCATTTGTGACTTTGAAGGAAAATAGCTGACCAAGGAAATTGCAAAGCTGATAGAGGGAAGACAACAGATGAAACATTGAGATCAGAAATCCTGAAATTTCATCTGCAAAAGATAACCATATTGGACTCTGCCATTAAAAAGGGCAAAAATACAGAGTCACAAAGAAAGGATGCATAGTGCAATGGAAGCAACAGGAAAAGAAAAAAAAAGAAAACAGATGAATAACACAGTTTGTTCTTCCTGGAAGATGTGTCACTGACCTCAGTACAAAGGCAAAATGGCTAAAATGTGACATACTCACCAAATTCAAGCCAGCCTACATGACCTCATGTTTAACATGAAACAATAACTGGAATTTAGAGGCAGGGGAAGCCAAATTAAATAAAGCCATTTAAAAATTACAGCGACAGTCATCTGCTGTTTAAACAAGCTATTAAAGGAAATAGCAAAAAAACCCCCATCACTTGACATTTTAACATAAATACTAGAAATCTTTCTGAAAGGTTTACTGAATTCAAAACACGGTATCAGGTTTAAGGAAGACTCATATCACCTATCACATTTAACAGCTTTACTAAATGGTCAGACAAATGATCTAATACTACACTCTGCCCTTGAAACCAATGACTTCTATTTTTTTCTTCTTTCAATTTACAAAATAGTAAGGTTGGAGTGAACTGAATAAACAAAATACTGGTAGTGCTGCCTTCTTTTTCAAGCAGAACAACCAACACCCTGTATCCACTGAAACAAGAGGAGAAAACCCTTCAGCCTGATGCAAGGAGCAAGCTGGGAACAAGTAGACCACAGCAGTCATGGTCATTTAGAAAGCCAGCCTTAACCATCTGAGGTGGAAACCAAAAAAGAAAATAAGGCATATTCTCAAAAAAACCCCAAAACCCTGTAATAAGGGAAAACCCCTGAGGCTTGTTAAAAAGGAAGTTAAAAGTGTTTTATCCTGAATGGAAAAAAAAGTCTCTAGTTGTTGATAAAACCCCAACCCAAACTGCAGAGTCGCAGGACCTCGACAGAGAACTTTTCCTAACCCCATTCAAACTGTCATGTATCAGCATTTCTTTAACATTTCTCCTTCCTCCACAGCATTTGTTTCTTACAGCCATTTCCCCAGCTCAGCCTTCACTTTTAGCTGAAAATATTGTTATTCCAATTTCCTCCCGAGTCCTGCAAACCATCAGTGGATTTGAGAGCCCGACTCTCCTATGACTTCAGCTCCAGCTCAGTCCTTTGAAAATGCCTGACCAAAATTGCCCAGCCAATGCAACAGGTCCTGTGTAATATCTCTGATCCATTCTCAGACCTACCCAAACCACCGTGGCCAGATGAATCTGCCACCACACTTCTTCCCACAGCACCAACCCACCAATCCTACCGTGGGTCCTTTTTCTGGCAAGTTTTTGATTTGCAATCACCTGACTTTGCATCTGCACAACTGGCACCTTTCTGCCCATCGTTGCACAGCACCAAATTCTTGTGCAGCCTCAGAGCCTCCTGTCATCCTGCTGTTGCCTGCAGCCCTTGAGCCAGCAGCATTCTTGTCTTGTAACCTCATTCTTCATCAAGACCTGCAATTCAAATGACACCAAAAGCAAATCATGTTCAAAGCAGGCACTTCAACCAAACTCCTCTTTCAACACTGCCTCAGGTCACCTGTAGCCTCTGCTGCCATTACCTTCTCCACTCTGTATTTTCCCACTGACTGCATCTTCTGCTGTCTACACTTATTTAGCACATCCTTCACCAAACGGAGGAAAATCCCATCACACTTCCACTACCCAACAAAAGCACTCATAAATAAGAGGTTGCTCTGGCTTAACAGCCTTTTGTTTGTTACGGGCCACTTTATCAATCAGTCATTTACCCCAAGTTTGGCTTTTCATTACCTTTCAGATTTTCAGACCAAAGTCAGTACCCATCAGTCTTGTCACTGCCCAGATGGTTTTTCCTTTCTGAAGCAGGGAACTGCATTACTCTGCTCCAGCCAGACCAAGAGAGAACCTCCAACACCAACAAAAAAACATTGAACTCAGTGCATTTCAGGCTCAAATCCTGAAAAGGTTTGTGCCTGAGCAAGCATGGACAACAGCTCAAACGCTTCAGAACTGAGCCCAAGAAGAGCACACAATAAACACCATTTCTAGTTCAATTATGTACCCACCAGAAACAAAATGTACTTACACAAGCCATGTCCAAATGATGCAAGGAACCCTCTTGGTTTTGGTTTTTCCTTAGGAGATGGGGCTGCAAATGTGCCTGTCAGCAATTCTTGGCAGCCAGATGTTAAATGTTTGTTTTACATATGTTAAAGAAGCAATTTCAGTCTGACAAAGCAGCATCTTAAAATATGAATTACCAAAGAAATATGAAATCCCACTTCAACAGCAGGAGACTGCATTTGGTGTTTTGCAAGTTTTTGGCCTCATAGCTCTCAGAAGTGTCTTTGCTGGGATAACTTGCAGCTTTAGGGCTGTTTTCTGTTTCATTTCACAGAGGGAACAGAAATAGTTTTACCAGCAAATAAATTGTAATGGATGACATTTTTCACTCTGAATGTTCAAGGCAAAAACTTCCTTTCATCCATGGAGACAAAATCTCACTGTACATTGTGCTCCCTGCATACAGACCCACAAATTTCTGAGTTTTGTGATTTGTAGCCTCTTACCCTTTCCTGGACTGAGGTGGAGGCTGCTCTGTAGATTTGCAGGAACAGGGGCCAGAACTTTTCACAGATCCCATAAAACCAGCTCACCAACCTCAGGTGGGTGCACTGTTCAGACTAATAGTGAATAAAGAGACACAGACTAGGCAAGGAGGTTCAGGTCCAGGCTCACTTTTGCCCACCATGGATTTCCCTCCTGAAGGAATAAACTTTTGTCTTTTTTTTTAAACTTTGCAAGGATGAAGGACCTCTTACCCAGGAGCAGAGGAAAAGTGAGAACAGCATCTAACCTGCCTTGAACACACTTCTGCCTGTGCTCAAAGAAACAAACTCCTTCAATATAGCAAATACAATTACACCCTGCTGCACCCTTCCATCATCACAGGAGCAAATAAAACAATGGACACTTCTCACGTTGGACTTCGGCAAAAGACATTTATTATTATTATTATTACTGCTGTTGTTGTGTTGCTGTTGTACCTCCTCTGCTCTGCCCACAGTGGTGGCATAAATGCTGTTACCACATTGTAGCTGATGATGCCGGTGTACAAATCAAAATCCATCTTAATTTCAAACTCCATTAGAAACACAGGAAAAAAGATCAACATTTACGAAATGTAAAGGGAAAAATGATATGGAAAGAATTTTTTTTTTTATTTTTCAAGCTTCCAAGACAGTATTACAAACAACAGAGAGCAAAGTAAAGCTAGAAATGAAATACTTGACAGCATCTGTTTAAAAATTACAGCTAAGGAACCTAATAAAAGTTGAATAAACAGTTACTAGAAATAAAAATTTTTACACATATGATATTTGTCTGGGATTTTTATTTCTTTAAAATAATTCATACAAATGGTTACAGTCACAAACATGATTTTAACCAAAAATATTGCTAGCCTACCACATTACCAGGAAGGAATCAATGTAGGCAATGAAATGCTGCTACTTTTCAGTAGTCTAGTGCCTTTTCCAGATACCACCAATAATATATACTTTAACTGGTGACAAAAAGCACAATGCTCATTTATACAAAACCTCTTTTTTTTCCTCAAAATCTCTTTGCAAGGTTGTCTTCATTTTGAAATAAGGGAATTCATGCCAAAATTAGGAGAAACTGTTTTTCTTTTGTTTACTAAATTATTCTAAAAAATAAGACAAGCAGGTAGAAAAAACAATGCACTGTGTGGCGTAGAAAGAAAAATGGGAAAAATTCATTGTCCTGAGAAGTTTGCCAACTGCCTCATTTTTGGGCATGTTTGAAAATATAAAAGAAAGGATTTTTAATCTCAAAACTGGTTTGTTGAATGCCTCCCTTATGTTTTTCCTTGTTGACAGCTAAGCAAACAAACCCTTTTTAATGTTCTAGAAACTGTACACAGACAAGTACATTCATGATATAATTAACTACTAACTTCTCTTGCTTAACAAAGAACCCATAGGACACAGAAACAGTGAATCAGTCCACTGGACAGGGACAAACTACAATTTATACGGAGGAAAAAAATGTTTCCAAATCTTCTTTTTGTCTCCCACCTTTTTTCCTTTTATACTGTATATTGGACCAGTTTCTAAACCAATAATCGTCTCCTCCTGTAAGTTCATGGTTTTTTTTGCCTTTGATCAAAATCCAGGGTTTTGCTTGGTGTTGTGTCGTTTTCCACGCGCCGCGGTCGGAGTCTCCGGTGTTGGGAATGCTGTTGTTGGCTACAATTGGTCGCTCGGGTGGTCTCTATCAGCCTCTGGTTTGACAGTTTGGCCGGGGGAGGGAGCGTGGGGCGGGTGGGCGACGGCGGGGAGCCCGTGTGATAGAGACATGGGGTTGGGGACTATTCCTTCTACTGCCGCAGGAATGCCGGTGGAGGCCACGCTCACAACGCCCGGGGGATACCTGCTGGGAGGAGACAGACAGAGCACACATTGAAACCAGACCGAGCAGAGAGCCCATCCTGCCTCCTTCTACAGCTACAGAGATGCTGCTTTTGCTTTCAGACCAGTTAGAGAGACAGGGAGGTCAGCTCCAGGTGAGATGCTGCGTGCAGATGCTGCTACATAAAACAGTGGATGCTGTATTTTAACCAAATGAGACATAAAGTTTGCCAGATTGTTTCTTCAGATTTAAGAGCAGGAGTAACAGCAAAGGAAACCAACTTCAAGTTTTGCTCATCTCAAAGCACAACCTCAACAAGAACTAAGTCCAGCTGGGTCCGTGCAATACATTCTCTACAACTTCCCCTTTTTTCCTCTTTCACGGTCATGTAAGAATTTTAAATCTTCACTGCTGTGGTTTGAAAAAATATTTCTTTACACTATTTTTGCAGTCTTAGCTTCCTTGGCTCCCCCAAAAAGCCATCGCACGGACACACTTGTAAGATGACAAACTCAAGCCTATTGCACCTGAGTAACTTTGTTTCAGCAGCAAAATTGCCACCACACTTGTGTGAGGGAGAACCAGTACCAGTTACACAGAGGGCAAGTGCTTTAGGCAGACTGCAAGGAAGAGAAATGCAACCACAAAATTTATGGATGGTTTTAAAAACTTCTTACTGTATCTGGACCAACACTGAGGCCTGAATATTTTATGCATTCAACAAAAGCATCACCCTCTGATTCAGCTTGATTTTATGATGGCTCTGATGTTATCAGGCTAAAGAAATCTTGCAAATCTACTGTTCCAATCTTAAACTTCAGATGGAATTGATGAACACTGATATTTCACAGTGCTCTACAAAAACAACAGCTACACATGGATTTAATAAAAATATGTTTTCTTTTTAGTCAAATACCTCAATACCTATTTGCAAGTTGTGTCATGCTGGCCACTTCCAACTGACCCCTTGCCTCCCCTCCTCATCACAAAGTTGCACACTCATCCCTCATTTCCCTCATTCTCTCCTGCTGTACTCTGCCCACCCCAAGCATCCTGGTGAGAGCATTATCCATTTGAAAGCCTGAACACACTAAACTGCCACTCACTGAAGCTTTTGCTACCCAAGTATTTACCCAGAACTACATGGGACAAAAGGCACTCATCTTGCCAAGCATTTTTCAAGTATCACATTATTCTGCTGTTGATTTTCTCCTCATCAGAGCTCAAAGCATCAGGGAATTTCACCCCATTTCTGCATCTTTTCCATGGTAATATATGTTTGTGCTGCTCATCCCAAGTTCCCTCAAACTGGCAGAAAATTAGTGCAGAACTTAGGCAAGACTGAGGAGAAAAAAGCTGGATGCAAGCAGACTGACTTGGTTTTTTTTGCTTCCATCACAGAAATATTATGGGAACTGCTTTTGGTAACACAGAGCCAGAGGGGCTCAGCAGGACTGACACAGCACAGGGACAACAGGGACACCACACACTGGCCTGGTCATCCTGGGAAAGACTCCTACACACCACAACACTGACTGTAATCTGGGATGGGTAACGAGGCTGTGACTGATCACACCACCTGTAGGCCAGATAACTTTGTTCCCAATTGTACGCATATTTACAGGGCCTCCTATGCTAATTCCCTCTCCACAGAGGTTCCTTGGAATTAATTTGCAGTTGCTAATGGAATTAGTTGCTTGTTTCACTAGCTCCATTTGAATCTTATTAATCAAATTTGTTTCAATTCCTATGAAAACTGTCAGACAGTATTGTTTCACTTAAATTTAATTTTGAAACAGTTTCTCTGTTATTCTAGGTGCTTTGCAAGACAGACAACATGACAAATTTCCATTTAAAAATGGAAACACTGCAGCTGTTCTCAACACACTATCTCTACTTTCTAATAGCCTATTCCCTGAGTATCAACACACCAGAGCTGGAAAACAGTCAAGGAGAGAGCAACTTCTGCAACTGTGTTTTCCTCAGGAAGAAAAGCCTGAGCCTCCCCTCGTGAAACTGGACAGTGAATCAGGAGCATGAAGAGTTACCTTACAAGCACATGAAACATTTCACACTGCATGGCTTTAATTCCACTCTGACCCCAAATATCCTTTCTGTATATAAGGACATTCCCTTGGACCCCAAGTCATAACCACCAGGACTCTACCTGCCAGCACCTCACCTCAGGTACAGGTTTTCTGTATACTTTTAGTAACATCCAGAGGCCCTACAACTGTTTTTCTTGTCCTAAAGCTACACAGTGGCAGCAGCCAACATACAGAGATACCACACTGTTCCACAGAAACTGCATTTTACTTGACAACTCCTAACCCTGCTTTGCAATCCTCTTCTTGTAATTTTTGTCCCTTTTTAATCATCAGTGTTGCTCAAATCCTATCTCTGAAAGGGCATATAAACTCAAGCCTCTACGCATGAGCCTATGTATTCTACATAACTTTCCTTTTTGCTGCTATTTATTGCTTTTCTAGTATTTCCATTTTTTCTATTCTTAACCACCAAATACATCCTCTCCAACACTTCATTAAGCTCCCCTCTATGTTCCTCCTCTAGCAGCAGTAAGCTGGAATGTTTTCCAGGTAAAACGTCCACTGAACTAAATTTTTGTGAAAGCAGAAGTGAGCAATCAGTTATACCTCTTCTGTTAATTCATACTCTCCCATCCTCTTCCCCCATGTAGGAGGAAAAATACAGTAGCCCTCTTAATTACAACAGATGGGCAACTTAAATTTCTACTTTACTCTTATCTTTTAAACTGCAGAAGCACCTTGAAGTCACTATGTTAAGCTCTGTTCAAGAAACAGAGCCTGTCCTAGAAGAGGTTCAATTTTTAAGTGCACTCTGTTATGCACTGAGTCTGAAAATCACCAGTGATGTACCTCAACATGAAATAACTCCTGAATTTCCAACATCCAGCTATTCTCATCCAAGTACCTCTTCAGTACTTGTGTGTTCACAGAATCATGGAATGCTTTGGGATAGAAAGGACCATCATAAAGATCATCTTGTTCCACCTCCCTGCCATGGGCAGGGACACCTTCCACTAGACCAGGTTGCTCAGAGCCATATCCAGCCTTATCCAGCCTGTTGGGAGGCAGGAAGATGTATGGAAATGTCTATAAATGGTACAATCACTGTTACTGGCTGTTGAATTTCTCTGTGCCTATGACCTGCCTGCTCTGTGGCACAGGAAATGGCAGGGGGTTATTTCACAGGCAGCTCAGTAACAAATACCCAGCAATAACACAAGATCAGGGTATGTTATGCTGCTTCACCAAGACCATCACAAATAATTCCTTCTCAGGAGTATTGTTATCTTTACTCTTGAGATAGGTCCTGTTTGCATAACCTTTAGTGTTGACAGGGTGTCTTACATTTCACGCAGTAACTGGTTTTGTTTTCCCCAGAATATGATGATATTCAGATGAGCTAGATTACAATCTGCTGACTAATGCTCAGTGTTCTTGACTTGTGATAATATCTGATAATTTGAGATTTCTGTGCTACATCAAAATACAAGTGAATTATATATCCAAAATAAAACAGCCTCATTAGTTTTACTTCACCAAAAGAGATATCTGCATTTTTTAACATATAAATTATTATACCAGGTCTTATCTTCTAATGCAATTACATGAGTATGACACAGTTATTAGCACATCTGAAACATCATACTCTCTGTGAAAGACTCCAGAACTCACTAAGATCAACATAATCTTGGATTGCCAAGAAGACAGAAAAAATGGGTTTGAACAATCAATTCAAATGCTGTACTTAATCCAGGTAGGAATTAAGCATCAGCAAACACTGCTATTGAAACCAATTTCTTCATAAAACCTGAGCTTCAAGTGATGCATATTTTGCACTTCACACAGTAGTAACTGCCTTTACCCACATTCAAACTCTATTCCATTGCCCCTCCAAAAAGCTTTTCAACATTTATTGTATAACTATTAACTCCTGCCTCAAAATTCCTAAAATTACTTTTATTTTGCATTTGAAAATAATTAAATCAGAATTTTACAATAAATTTTCTGTATCAAAATAATGGACTGAAACAATGTCTTAAAAAGCCACTCAGTTCTGTGTTTATCCTGCTTAAATTGAATACATATGGTCTTTACCTTGTAAATCATTAACTCCTCCAAACATTCCAGTTAGAATTAATTTCTGGCTGCAAAGCCTGCTTCTGCTGGACTTGTGACCCCCAAAACGAGAACAAAAACCTGCATTTTATTTGGGCATGGACCCCTGTTCTTAACTGCCACGACAGGGTTGGAGTTATTACCTCCTGTCCAGCAACACCTGTCTTTAAGCCCCAATTACACTACTCCAAACTGAAGCCCATGAAACCAGATGCTGAGGGGAGGAGAACATGTGTGCTTGAGCTTCTCATTTAAGCAAACAAAAACAACCCTTCTTAGATATTTAGGGCTATGGGTATACCTGCAGAAATAAACATCTTCAAGTGGTGTGATCACCAAATCCGAGTTATTCTTTTCCTTTGGGGCACTTATGGCTCCTGATGAGGAGATTGTGGCAGAAGGTGGTAAAATCCCTCATCCCTGACACCCCTCCATCCCCTTCTGGTGAGATTGTTCCAACTCACTGGGACAGGGTAACTTTGCCTCACTCCCCAGCAGGGCACAGATGGGTTCCCATGCAGAGTAACACAAAATCAGGAATCTCCCCTCTACTAAAAGTATGAGGACACCTCCTAAAGAACAGCAAAGGTAAAGCAGATGCATGAAGAAAGACAGTGGAAAGATTAGGATAATGGGGTATGGCAAAATAGTGAGGCTGCACTGTCCCTTTCCTCAAGGCACTGAGGGAAGCAAGCAATTGTAGCTTTCTGCCACTTTCATCCTACTTATGTGCAAATATCAGACTGGAAAATACAAAAACTGCAGCTGTTTTTCATAAATAAAAATTGTTTGAAGCTGGCTACTAGGAAGAATCTGCTGCTAGAATGGCTGCCAGGGATAAAGGGACAGAGAAAGACTCTTGAGCAAACAAAACAACTAAGGAATGTGCATATTAGATGTAAAAAATTGCCCCTTTCTATTAATTATTAAGACCTGCTTTCACAGTTGGCTGAGAATACATAGATCAAGTCTCTCAAATGCTTCTGCTTAAAAATTAAACATGTAATTTAGAAAAAGCTATTTTAAACATATTTTAATAATCACCACAGTCTGTTCCACTGTTTTCAATACTGAGTTACTTGTTCTCTCTTGTGTCTGGAGGCCACAAAATAACCCAAGTTTAGTACTGAGAGTCTTTCTGTAACCTACAGCTGCATCATTACCTTCAGCAAAGGAACACAAAACTTCCACTGTAACACTGGAGATGACTAGAACTGTTTTACTTGAATATACAAACAAATGTATATTGCTCACACACTAACCTAACAAAAAAAGATTGTAAGAGAATTCAGAGTTAGACACAGCATGACTGACATCAACTAACAAAACAAGATTATTCTCTTGAACACAACAATTACAAAAACAATATAGCTGGTGTGTAATGCAAAAGCACTTCAGTCATTAATAGGAAGGTCTTTTATCTATTCTTGAATACCTACACTGAATTATGGAGGTATTTCTTCTACCTCTGCAGCACACTTACCTGTATGCAGCACCATTGAGCTCTGGATGAACAACTCCAGGGTCCATGCTGGCCCAATGTGTAGCTGCAGTCAAGTGATCTTTGTTAACACAGTTTTTCAGACTGTCTGGAATACGACCTAAGATGAAGAGGAAATAAAAATATGTAAAAATTGTGTGCCTTATACTCCTAGTATGTCTATGCTAAAAATACTTACAAATATTTGCATATTTAAATCAAAACATAAAATGACACTAAGAGCTTGTTTCTGATCCTTGCTGTAGCATTTTGCCTGGGACTTAGGTAATAATGGCTGAAATGCTCTGTTTAATTTTGACTTCCCTGCCTCTCTTTGTTCCTTGTATATAGAGCCTCAGTAAAACCATAATCAATAAAATTCATCTTTCCAAGAAGCTGTAATTTGGATATAGAGCATAGGTACCAATCAAATTCAGTAGTGTAGCCCCTTCCTTTCTGTCCTTAACATCACTTTCCTCCTTTTCCTTCTACCTGTAACAGCAATTAAAAACACTTAACAAAAAATATAGAATTGTGAATGGAATTGTGCCATAAACCTGAATATGACCAACACTTATTCCCCATCCTCCTGAACTTTCCTTTTTTTATCTAAATTGCTCTTCACTTTTATTTACTGCAATGTATTAATCCTCAGCCGTGCCTTTTGTCCCTACATAAAATGAAAATACACCAGAATTTCCTTTCTTCACTTCTTCAAAAGCTTTCCTTAACCTCTGAAGTACAACTGAAGTTTTAAGACTGGAAAATCTGTCAACTTGATTCAGCACATACTGGACAAGGCTGTGACTATCTTCTGCAGAACTATCTTCAGCCCTGCAACAAATGACATGAGCAGATCCAACACAGATTTTCTTCATAGCAATAGGAATGTTTCCACCTATTTTAACAGGAGAGAGATCAATTGGATCACGTGTTTTTTCTGACATCTGTTTTAGTGTGTCTCCACTGAAGTTCAATCTTACAGTGCATTTGCACACAGAGGGGCAGAAAGACGTAATTTTGAGTCCACTCCTGCCACTGCTGGCAATGCTACTCCAAAAACCCTTTCAAAAACTGACTATGCTCCATCATTAAAGAATTCAGCCTTTTGTCTCCAGCTTCCTACTGGAAATTTGATTAAGGACTTCACTATCTTTGCTTGTTCTTTCTATCCATCAGCGTGGCCACAATGGGGCTGTAAAAAAAGCCTTTCCACAAAACTACTTCTCGTGCAATGGAGACCATCAATAGGTGTTAGTCCATGACTTCACCTGATGTCCCTGAACCTGTCACATCTCCTGTGCACAAGCTGGAAGGGCTTTTAGCTCAGGCCTGAACAAGGTGAGGTACATGCCCCATTACAGGTGAATTCCAACCATCTAGAAATCATCTTCAAAATACAGCTGAAATATACATCCATCTAAACTTCTGCCAAAACCGTCCACAAATTTAAAGTGTCTTTCTTCTGACATTTATTCTTCTCAATCCCATCTTCCTCTTTGCCCCTCCTTGTTCTTCATTTTGCTAACTTCTGTAGGCACGTTATACTAGTCTCCCCTCAAAACCAGTATTTTTTTTTAACTTATAATGATCCTTTCACTTGCCATGCTTGCCTTCCTCTTACTTCCATTCCAGCGGTCTTGCTTATTTCATACTTGGAATGCTTTCAAGTTTAAAAATATATTTAAAAGGGTATTTAATCTCTGCTGATTCTTTCTATTTTACACATCACAACATCACTGACTTGTAAGTAACAACAGAAACACTTAACATTTTTATTGTCAGATGGTAGTCACAGCCTTCATTCCTACACTTCACACCTTTTTCCAATTATTCTCCCTCTCAACACCCTCTCTTCTTTGTGCTCCCCTATGGTTTTCATATATCCAGCTTTATCCCACATTTCCTGTATCTTTCCTACATTTGTTTCACTGCAATTCAATGTCATTCTCACCTCCTTAACGCTGGTCTCAGTTTGATCTTACTCAAAACCATATGCAAACACTGAAGTGCTGACAGCTTCGATACAAATCAATGATCCAGATCACTGAGAGCACCATCACACACTTGAAGGAACTGTAGGTCTGCTTTCCTAGGCACATATGCTTGGGCTACTGCACCAATTTAACATAAAACCAGCTCTGGATAGCTGGCTCTTCTTTAGTTTTCACACCATAGCCTATTAACACTGATTTGCACATCATCCTCCCCAGGAAGGTATTGGATGTTGGTTTGTGCAATCTCCCCCAGAGCTATCTGGGAGCAGGCAACAGTTATTGAACACCCTAACAAACAAATGTACCACTGGAGTTCTGGAGTACAGCCACAAGGACCAATTCCAGCTAAGGGACAGTCAGGCTCTTCAGGTCACCTCTAAAACAGAGTGAAATTGTCCAATAAAGGACAATTCAGATGAGGAATTTAAGAGGTGCCTTTAATTAGCATCCAGAAGAGAATCTTCTTTCTGCACAGGCTATAAATGAAAGTAAATTGCCCAGCCTCTCTAGGCACAAGCCAGAGGGAAGGCTACTGCCAGTGCTTTTTGTGTAACAGAGCAATGTGTTGGCACTGAGCTACTCTCAAGGTGACACAGATGGCCCTGCATGTCTGCAGAGCATTCAGACAATATCGCCAAGGGGGACACAGCAAAGTCCAACCAAAGAGAAAACATTAGTGCTTAATGAATCATTTTCCAGTATGAAAATCCTTCCTTTTATTTTAGGCTACAAGGGATTCAAACCCATGCCAAATGGCTCAGTCCTCTCATTTTACTTATTAGCAGTGCATGTTCGAGACGTAGCTGTTTTCTCTTATGTGAGCAGTTTACAATTACATGGCAGTTATATAACAAAGACACTCTGCCCTTTAAAATGCCAGACTTCTTTAGCAAGGCTTTAAAGAGGGGAACATCTGAAATAGAATAACCTCCCAACAAAATACTCAAAACTTTACGCAGAGAACTGCTCATGACAAGTACAAGGGAACATCTAAGAAAAGCTGAGGAAGATACCAGCAATACCAGGAGGACTTCCAGTCAAACCCATCAAATGGGTAATAGTTATACGAAACAAAGAAAAAAGCAGATGATTTTTCACATACAAACATGCTTCCTTTACAGGAAAAAGGTACTTATTTTGCAATGCCTGCCCTTCCCTTTGTAATTGCCAAGAACCCCCAAAATTACTTGTTCCAATTCGGAGAACAGAATTAGTGGGCATTTGCTGATTTCTGTGTTCCAAATATTAGAAACAAAACCCAAGGCTGCTTCTTTTTGGCATCTTTCAAGATCAAAGAAATAGGTTTCTTAAAAAGAAATAGGTTTCTTAAAAAAAACACAGGGAAGGAGATAATAATAATAGTAATAATAATAATGATGATGGTAAGGATGATAGCCAGTACCTGTGATCGCCCTTCGGATCTCTCGTGCTGCTTCCTCCCGCATCTCAATTGAGGCTTGTTCACTATACCAGGCTGCATGTGGGGTACAGATCAGGTTTGGTGCATCCTTCAAGGGGCCCTGACTAAAGCTAAATGAAAATTTAAAACAAGATCAAATGACAAAAAATATTGGGGGGCATGACGAAAGCAAGGTGGGGAATCCAGATGGATTTGTACATACATAGATTAATTTCTATAACACAAAATAACTGCATTTTTGTTATTTACTGAATTTGTTTATAGTTCTGCCTGTTAATTCAATGTACTATTTGGGGTAGCAACAATCACTTTTTATAGATTTAAAGGGTGCAACTTAAGTATAGCAGCAACATTAGCTTCTGTCCAATGCACTTATTGTAACTACAGCCACTGCCACTCCAGTTCTGGAGCAGAAATGCATAAAGGAAAACCCAAATTGATTTAAGATGCCATTCCATTTGTCCAGTTCATCACAATTTTACTTTTATTACATTAACCAACAAAGCTCTTCTCTTTCTGTCAGTATGACATCTAATCATTAAAGAAAAAAAAATTTATTTCCAAATCAGAAGTGTGTCCATCAGCAGCCTCTATGCCTTTTGGATAACTTAGGGCTTTTTTTCCTTGAATTTTTAGCTATTTTTTCTTTCCCATTCCTTTACAGAAACTCAACAGAAAGAAGGAAATTTAATTTACAGATTGTTTTTCAGGGAAAGCAATGAATCTGTGTAAAAGTGTTATCACAGATACAAAGTAGAGAACCTGAATGCAATGGAAACTTGCTCCTCCTATTTATTTCCAGTTTTAATAATCTTGCAGTCAACTGTAACAGGAGAGCAAATATTTTAAGACAAAAGCGTGCTTTCAGAGTTGGTCATAATTCATAAAATGCTAGATTTCATCTGTAGTTCAATAAACATCAAAATATCTGGCAAAACTCTTGAATAAAGAGTTGCATGCTGTGATCAGATAGACATGCAGCACTGAAGCCAAAGGAAACTGTGGCTGTAATCCTGCAACTGAATCTCTGCACATGGCATCTCCATGCAGTAAATGGGGCTTCCCAGAGGTGCAATGGGCTGCTTGTGCAGATTCCAGATAGGAATTGGGAAGAATGTATGGAGCTGCAAGTCCCTTGAGCTGCTACACTCTGGCTTTGCACAGCACCACCGCATTGTAATGACTGCACTTAGGAGTAAATGAATCCAGGGTATGCATAAATAAAATTAAATACTTGAGATGTGGCATTGTGCCTCAGAAGATATAAAAATTCTGACTAAAAGGATATTATTCTATTTTTTCAAATCCTCAAGCTGGAAGGAGAGATACTGTCCTCCCTCCGATCTTTACAACCTGCCCTGAATCTGTTCTTCTTCAAAAACTTATGTGGATTGTTCCAGCTAAAAATAACATTTTTCCCTATCCAGGCTGAAAAAGGCTTGTCACATGCAAGGACTAAGCTACAGCAGTCTGTTCTCAAGACTCAAGGACATATGAAAAAGGCTCATTTTGATTAGGAGTGCTGGTATCTCAATGTCAATGCCACGTAGGGGAGTGGTACATTTCTGCTTGCAACACTGGACTTGTCAGTCATTCAAAAACTCAGGCTTGTGCTACCAGCCCTGCCACTGACAGCAGAGTTACTACTCCCCTTATAATGGGTAAAACAAAACAAAACCTGCACTCTGACAGCCTTCCTGAATTTTTTTTGCAATCTCTTACACACTTATGGCTTTCCTACAGAGGCAATCTGGACAAATGTCTTTTCCTTCAGAAAGGTGTCAAAGCAGTTACTTCTCCCACCACATCTCAACTCCTTCCTTTGAAAGACTGTTCAGATATCAGCTGCCTCCAGAGCTGCATCAGTGGCAAAGGTGCACTCCCCTTAAAGCCATGGCCAAAGCCATGCCCAGGATTTGAACTCAGGTTCCTGCTATTTCTACTAAAATAAACCCACTGTTTGTTTGTTTTTCTTTTTAAGGAATTAAATCTTGGATGTCACTTTTTTCACTTCTAACCACACACACAAGCTCCATCTACATTTGCATTAGTCCAGTGCTGCACAGATTCATGTTGCTTTGCTAAGGAGTATTTCGCTACCAAATGAAAGGAAAACTCGATTTACTTGTTGCTGTTGATTGCATCATGCACTAAGACTTAAAAATAAGAAAGTGAACAAAATAAAAGAAAAGAAAAGGAAAAGCACCTGAATGGTTCTGACTCATGTACATCTAAGGCTGCCCCTCGTATCCTTCCTTCCTTCAGGGCCTGTGCAAGTGCTTTTTCGTCTACTAACCCACCTCGAGCTGTGTTGACCAGGAAAGCCCCTTGTCTCATCTAGGGAAAGTTAAAAACAAGAATGATGAAATAAAAATAAATGAAATAAAATCGTTGTGGCATTATTTTTTTACTCAAAAGAAGCATCCATTATAACAAAAGCTATTCAGCTGGTTTAAACTGTAACAGTTGTCTTCCCTCTCCATTGGAAAGTACCACCAAATGTGATGCTTCTAACATAAAATGCTATTTCACAGCACTTAATAACCTTTTGTTTCTTGTAAGTAGTGTCTTTTAATAGAAGCGTTGTTTCAGATATTGTGCAGTAACATGATCAAAAGATACAACTGTGCATATGAAAGTGACAGATCATTTTATGCCTTTTTATTTCACTGTGAAATTGCATGAGACAGAAACTACAGCACATTCTTAAACAAATTCGTATTTTGTGGCTTTCAACTTTCACACAAATAAAAGCCTACATGAATTTTTCAGAAAAATCAATGCTTTTGGATTTTCAAACACTTTTCCCTTTATCTGCCAAAACACAGTAGATGTATGTATTATTTATTTTTGTTACATCAGCTTCCTCCTCCCCTGTGAGACTTTTCAAATAAAGGTCTAAAGAATTCTTCTATTATTCAATTAAAAGGCATGAAAATGAATTTGGTTGAGAACGCTGTGTGCCCAGGAGAGAAGCTGTGCTGTGCATTGTGCAGATTAGCATTGTAGATGACACTACAATCAGTATGGGGAGAACTACAAGAATTTACATCGTAATGTATCCACAACTTGAAAACGAAGTGGCAGTTTAAATAAGAGAAATGGTACTGAAATAAATATAAATTACAACATCCTCCTTCCAGCCACCCTGGTATTTCATCTTTGACAGATGTCTCAAACACCTCTGAGCATGAAGGAAAGCACGTGAAGAGCAGGAACCATGGTGAAGATGAATAATGAAAATCTCATTTTGTACTGACGCCGTCTCTCGCCATACAAATAAGCAAACTCCAACATTTTGACACCAACTCAACTTCATGAAACCTACAGATCAAACTGAACTTTAGGTAAATGGATCCTTACACTCAAATACTGATTCAAAATGCCGAATTCATCAACAAGGAGGTCTGAATAAGTCAGCTTGGTTTTCTTTTTCCTTTTAATGAGGTCATAGGGAATATCAATATGCACATGCTTACAGTAGCTCTCTAGGTTTAATGTGGCCCTGCCTCTCTCCATTTGCAGACTCCTGGGCCTACAGGAGAACCATCCCTTGGTCTATACACCAAAACCAAACTCCAGTTACAGGAGCAGAACTAAAGGATGCTTCTCTCAGCTTTATGTAATTAACTTGGGAATCAGAACAGCAAAGAAACTGGGGCAGAATTTTAAGCTGGTCTGGTAACAAATAGAGATTCCTTACGGGAACAATCACTGCTCCTCCAGTTGTTGGGTCAGCTGTAGGAACTGTACCAAAACCAGCACAGGTGGGCTCACCCAAGAGCCACTCACAGCTGTGCAGACACACCATAAAGGCTCATGGAAGCTCATAAACCCTTCCCATTTCTGTGCAAACTGGTAATTTGAGTTGTAAGTACAGCTTGGTGTATTTACAGGCCCTCTGAAGGATATGAACATTTTACTTAAAGTGAACTCTGCTAAAATCTTCTGTCCAATCTGTCCAACAACCTTGCCTGAGTTTTCATTTTAGAACTATTTATGAAACTCCAGAACTAGTACTAGGACACATTCAAATCAAACAGAACATGTCTGCATAAATGCATTCTAGAGGGAATGAATTATGTGACTCATGATAAACTGTCAGGGTGGATGCAGCTGGAGATGATCCTGAACAATGGGTGGAAGCTTGAAAGAGCTTCACAGCTGGAACTGCTGACGTCTGTTAAATTCACCTACACTAAACCTGCAGAGCTGCTTTATAAAAGTATTGTGTTTAAACTGCATTTTTTTTCTCAAATCCGTATAACTAAAGATGACCTCAGCCTCTTAAGAGCACGTGAATACCACAAGTTCATTGAAACACTTCTCTGAGCTACTCTGGGACTACAAGGACAAGCAGGATGGCTGTACAGAATAATGATTTAATTCACTAGAAAAGTTACCTAAGAGAAGAAGGACACCAAATTTTCAAAGACATTTTAAGTTTATGTCATTTGAGACTCAAGAAAATTCAGGGTGCGACTTCAGTGAAATGAGATGCACCATACTTCTCTGTACTTTGTCTAAAAACTGGTTATTACATGAGCATGCAATATTGGGCAAAAATGGTATGCAATGCTCTCTAGAAATTCTAGGCCAACTCCAACATCTGTCAGCTTAAATCAGAATATGCTCTACACAAACTAAGCAGTCAGGGGGGTTACAGTTTCATGGGTTTTACATCCACTTCACTATCCAGAGTGTTTCACCCAAACTCCTACCCAAAGCAAGAACTATCATCTAACACTTTAATTAATGCTTGCTTTGATCATGAAGGATAACAAATAGGAAGTTAAATGCTTACAAGATACTTTCCAGTGCAGAGTTTATTACAGGCATTTAATTTCAGATGGTATTACTCAGTTTTAACATGTTTTCCTTTATTTGATTCTTTGATTAATGCACTGTGCCTTTTCCTGAGTTTAACACATTTCTCTGCTTCCACTAAAAAACTTCCTGTGGTAAACTGGCCCCAGTCTCACAACTGCTGTATAATAAAGTGGTCAATGCTCAGTGGTCCCACAGAATTCAGTATGATGCTTTTTGGGTCTAGATGTCTGCTTGAAAAGACATCTTGCCATGTAATAAGCACTGAATGTACCAAGCCATACAACAAAAGACAATATTCAAGGCAGGGTGACAGAGCTCTGGTCTCCCAGACTTCATTTTAAGCTTCTTGATTTTTTAGAGTTTTAACTCCCAAATCCTGATTCTATCTTGTGATGGATTTGCAAAATCCCTAAACTCTCAAATCAAGAAGTGTGTTGCATTGTCATTTTTTTGCCATGATCCTACATGACTGTGGAACATTTTCAGTAAGTTCTTCAGTTCTAAAGTTTTAGAGTAGTAGGTACAAACTATTTCTCAGAAGAGAAGCAATGATTTTACTGCAAAAGAGTGCAAACTGTCACTGTTACCAACATACAGACCCATTATATATGCATATATATATAAAAAACAGCCAAATCAACTATTCTGTCTTAGAGTTTTTTTTCCTGTACGTTGCCTCCATTCTTATGTCTCAGTGTTTTACTTCTGGCTGTTACCTACAATAAAGTTGGAGTCAAACTTTTTCATTAAGCATCTGGCTTCTAGCATCAAATTTGTCAATAATGGAGCAGTTACTACACCCAGATTTTGAAATTATTTTACACATTACCTACAACTTTAGGGAGAAGTTAGTACTAATTCCAAACACATTATTTTTCCCAATAATGCAATGCTGTAAATGAGCTCCATCCTTGAAGTGCTCTGCGAGCATCAGGACTGAGCACAGGGGGGAGCCATTTAGTCATAATCCTTAAATTGCATTGAAGAAACTCAAACTGAGAGACAGCAGTGAAAGGCAGAATTGCTACCTGAAAATATACATGTAAAGGAAGAAGATACTACAAGACATAGCAAATGTGCTTTTACATCAATGCCACTTCATTAAATCTGAGCGGTATTAAGAAGAGCAAATTATTTCCACAAATGCAATGTTATTGAGACAAAAAGAAAGTAAAAGTAACAATACATAAGCAACCAGCTAGTTCCTAGCCAATTATAGACCTGTTTGCTCTTAGACCAGGAAAAGAGAAAGATTTCTATCAAATAAGAATCTTCCTATTTACAGAAATAAATGCTATACAGAGTTGGCAAACAGCACTGGTGTGGAGGGCACCCACAGAGATTATTACCTGCTTTATGGTGAAGTCATTAATAAGATGATGATTGTGTTCATTCAAGTTGCAGTGCAGGGTAACACAGTCACTGTGGAACAGCAGGTCCTGCAAAGTGCTCACCCGCTGCAGTCCCAGAGCACGCTCCATGCCATCCGAGAGGTACGGGTCATAGAAAATCACACTGAAGCCAAAGGCTTTGGCACGTAGTGCTACTGCTTGCCCAACACGCCCTGGAATAAGATAAACACGCCATGAGAGCAGATGTGAAGCAGCTGGTGTAAGGTGGCCTCCTCCTTCCTAATGGGAATCTTGTATCAAACTGTAATGCTTTGTACAGTAACTGCAAGGGCAGAGAACGGAGGCGTCTCCCATCCCACTCAGAATCATCACTGACATCAGAAATGGTACATATGGACTGTTTCACACTGCCTGGAAACAAAGCAGGAGGTTTGCACCTTTTGTCACCAGATATGTGAAATGCCAGAAGATGTCACGTAATCTGCAATAATCTGTGCAATGCAAGGCTTGCCTGCTGGGCCTGTTTATGGCAAAACACCACTGCCTGTGAACACATCCTGCCAAGGGCTTATCCTTACCCATGTCAAACCAGCTGCCTTTAATAAAAAGCTATAAAATTAATCCTCAAAAATGGATGCAATGACAGATAATTTGTTTAATCTGAAGCGCAACCATTCTCAATACATGGAATCTTATTTCTGGTACTTTCTTTCATTTTGAAGACCATCCTTCCAGCATTAAAATGCCTACAAGAATCCTGTCATCTAAGGCTTTAAAATGTATTTTATTCAGCTACCTAAATAAGCACAGTACATCATATGGCACCTAATTAAGAAGAGTGCACTCCCACTTGGAACTCACATTCAACTTTGCAATTTTGTTCCACTTTCCTTCCTGTCATATTTCAGAGCTGTGCCCAAAAGTGCTGTATGGGCATGACTCCATACCACATGTACCAGGAGGCGTGTACTTCCCTTTGACACACTACCAGTAAAACACAGAGGGAAAACACCCCTGAGTACATCTAATGAGTTACAGGCATTTTGAAGAGTGAGAACTAACACACTTTTCAAGTTAGAAGTTTACAGACCAGATATTCATGTTAGAGTACTACAAATGTTGGATAAAGATGTTTCAAAAGCATCACTTGACACACCATAATAACAATGCCTAATTTAAAAAAAAAAATCAACAAGTTTTCCTTTGTAATGTCTAAGTTTGTTCAAAAAAGCATCAACTCAACACAGGGAAATCCCATTTCTTCCCAACTGTGCTTGAAGGGATTTCCCTCTGCTTTTCAGTTTCCTTTTGAATAAACTTCAGAAGCCACAAGAAGAGAGGTTTTTGCTGATCACTTAATGTGAGCACAGCAATTCTGCAGTGCTTAGTGACAGATGTGCTTGGAATATTAAACAGTATATCAATCTGACAGGGGCTGTCTGCTTTTCTTTGGGGACATCAGGTTAGAATACTCCTCAAAATCTTTCATTTCAACACTTGCATGAATGTTACTTGTTTGCTTTCCAGGCTGTTTTTATAAATTTGAATTAGAAAATTTTCAACACAAACAGTGTATTGTTTCCAAATTTTGGCACGTCCACAGCTCAAGGAATCAGTCACACATCTGTAAACATTTTTTATTTTTTTTAACAAAGCATATAACTGTTACTCCAGCTCCATTCATTCTCATACGCAACGTTCTGTCATCTGTTCTTTTTTTACACTCTTTACAACACTAATAGCTGAGGGGATTCACAACAGCAAAATCTCTTACAACAGCATCTCCAGTTAAAGCTACGCTCTTCATTCACCCCACCCAGGCTAATAAACCAAAGCCTTCCTCAATGGGCACAAAAGTTTCCTTCAGAAACACTTGGGAATCCCATCTCTGTTTCTAACCAGAATTATCTCATTACAGTATTTTATGGGATAAAACTCTTCTGCAATTGACAATTTGTATTTAGTCTTAGTCATTAAACAAGTACACAGCTGGACACAAGGAATTCGCCAATTTCTTTTTAAATTACCATCTGACATAAAGAACAACCACAAAACCATGACTTTTTTTTTTTTCCTTCCCTGAAATCTTCTATTATATAAGGCTCCCCTGGGTATGAGGGGTGGTTCAAAACCTACCTCAACACACTGAGGACAATACAGCACACAAAGCATCCCACCTTTGGGACAACTCTCTGTTAAAGAGCATATCAAATTGTTATGAATATTCATGGCTGCTTCCAGGGAGGGCAGAACCTTAAGCCCAAAACATTAAATTAATTTCCCCATCGGTAGTGTGAGAAGAATGCAGAAAATGAATGTTGCATACAATTGCAAAAAAAGCAGAAAACAACAGAAGGAAATTTTCTAAATCAAAGTTCTAGGAAGATCCATTCATCATCTCAGAATAGAGACTCAAAACACCCAAGTCTCCTGTTGCAACCTCATCCAGTCACTCCCCTGCAAGTCTCCCAAATCCCCCCAACTCAAGTGTCCCAATTTTTAGGTGTGTCTGACCTTGACCCCTGCCAATGACCTGATCTGAGTGTGACAGTTACAGCAGGTGCAGGTCAAGGACCCCACTCAGCCCTTGGGCAATGCACACATCCTATACTGGTGTCACAAAGTTTTATAAAATGATCTTGATACCATGGAAATGATGATGAGGACCTGCCTGAAGACTTCCATAGTAAGAGAAAGTGCTTTCACTGAGCAGCTCTTCCCTGCCTGTGCAACAGCAATGGAGAATATTGATAATTTTTCTCCTTCTTGGAGAACTCTGAAATGTGGAGAGTGCTGCTCTGTTACACTTCCTGCTGAGCACATTAAGAGAGCCAGCAGGACTGCTAGGAGTAGATCATTTATTGCAGAGTAGTACCATTCAACTCTTAAGCCTTAAGACAAGTTTGTAATTTGGCCAAGCATCTAGGTAGGGCACTGGGACTGTTGAGAGAATAGAGCAGGTGAGGAAAGACAAACTGAGTGATGACATTCACTGTGATGTGGAGACAAATTTATTTAGAGGAATTTCACCTTTCTTGGGTGAGGAAATGCATTAGTCATTAGTCTCAGCATTTCTCACTGAGAAGGAAGGGAAAGGGAGTGTGACTTCACTGCTGTAAAATTATCATTAGAGCAGAACCAAGGCCAGATGTCTACTCATCCAAGTACTTACATGCTGCTGCTCATAAATATTCCTCCTTAAAAAACACACAAACCCCTACATTTCTAGATATAAGGTGAAAAGGTAGTTTTTTAAAAAATTATTAAATGGGGGGCTTATTATCCACATTTGTGATGCATCACTTAAAACACAGGACACTGGATAGTAATAAAGATTAAAGGTGACAAAGACAGTTGTTTAATGATGTGATATTATTATTTATGTAAGGCTCAAAGGATCAGTCACTTCAGGAAGGGAGAAAGAGGCACAGGCTGTGCCCTAAGGAGCTCAGGGGCTAACCAAACAACACAACAATGATGGATGGGATCCAACAAGCACACAAGGAAGCATTATGCTGTTGAGTCTCTGCTTATCTTCAAGCTCAATACAAGCAGAGGATGAGAGATGGGGTTAACTTTAAAGGAGGAACACAGAGTAATAGGATTAAGCAGGACAGACCAAGTGTCAAAGCAGGAATATGCATGAGAGGAGGGAAAGAGAGTGGGTGATGGAAAGAAGGCAAGTGAGTCACGAAACTTGGCTGGATCAGTGGATAAGGAAGTGAGTAGCTGAAACTTTGGAGACACAGTCATTCCCTAGCACAGAGATAGGCAAGAGCTAGGGTGTTTCTCTCTGGCAAAGAGAAAAGCCCAGGAGCAGATGTTAAGAAGGTCTGCAGATAGCTGTTGCAGCAGCAGTGATAAATTTAAGCAACCCACTGCTGAAGAGACCACAAGTTTTAAGACAAGAATAGAGGAACATAGTTGTGGCTGAGAGGAGATGATCTCAGACATGTTAACGACAAAGGACAGAAACTGAGATGCCACACAGAAACAGAGGAAAGGGCTTAGCAACAGATGATGAGAACTGTTTATTTTGTGTGTAATACATTCCCTTCATAGCATCTGGGTGGATCATCACTTCTGACACTGACATGTCTAAATAATAAACTGAGGCAAATCTCCAGATGTGGGGAGAGGCCACTAGTGAAGAAACACAACCAAAGGACAACAGTCTTTGGCTGAAAATACATGTTTGAGTCTGAAACTCAAGACAGGTAATCTCTTGCAGAGATCTGTACTAGAAAAGGGGGCACATCACAGCCTAAGTGCCTGAAGTGCTCACAGAGAAATTCTGGAAAATCTCTCTAAAATATTACTCTTCATTAATATACAGATTCATAGGAGTTTGCTAGAACAGGTCAGAATCAAGGTGTTGTGCCTATTCACATGCATGCACAAGAAGGAAGAGTGGAAGTTTTCAAAAGTGACTTTACAATATAGTATTCCTTGAAATTGTGAATATCCTATGGTAGGAAATATACAGGACTAACAAAAGGCTACAGATAATGACCAATCAATAACTGCAAGAGATGTGTGCCCTTAAAAATCAGATTTTACTAGCCTTTTTAGTGTAACATGCACACAAAAGGCTTGCTTTTTAAAACCAAAAACTGTAAAACTACAACCTAGCATTTTGCAAAGCTTTACACACATACTGGCAATCTGATTACCCATTTGTTCCTCTATACTTTTTAGTCATCGAGCACAAAACTAGCAAAACCCACTTAAGGAAGTCAATGATGAAAGACCTTTTCTTTCTTATCTCAAGTCGGAATTTGTTCAGTAAAAACACCAAACTGAAAGACAGCTGTACAGATATCTGCAGCAAATGTACACATTGCATCTGAGCCAAAGTTTAAGTTTCAAAAACCAGGTATCCATTTCCATTTTGGAAACACTGCAGGCAACTGTCTATTATTTATGTACAGACACTATGACTGTGAGCACAATAATCATTGTGTGTTTAAATGAGATGCATAATTAAATTAGTATAGATTTAAGAAAGCAGCTTCGTGACTAATTTCCTGGAAGTCGTATTTTCCAGGCAATTCTTTGATTGTGAAGATGAAGAAATCTTTGATTCTGGTGTATTGCAGGCTCATTTAAATGAGCGCTATGTAACACCAGGTTATTTGCAGCTTCCAAAAGTAAGAGTTCGTGGCTTGAGTTATCTGACAGCAATGTGTAACTGGAGCAGTCATTTAAATATGATGCTTTGTTGTCAAAATAATATTAATAATTCCTGTGGATGAATAGCACAGCAATTACATCCACAATCTATCAGATCTGTGTAAGACAAGCACATGACTGAATAATTTTTATATAGAAACTGACTTGCTTGTTTTTCTTCTGTACTTCTGTAACAGACAGTAATTAATTCATCTCAAGCCTGTCCATCTGTTGGATACTGAAAAACATTTAGGGTCACTCAGAGAGGTAAGTAGGTGATTTTATTAGGTCTGGAAACATTTCAAACTTCCTTGCATATATTCTTCCTCTCATTAGATTTGAAATACAATTTCAGATCCAGCTCAATCAAATGCACACAGTAACTGAAGCAAAGACTTTTTAGTTATGTAAAAAAGTGTAAAAGGAAGAAAGTCCAAACAAAATCGGATATGAAAATGGATAAGGGATAAAGCATACACATGCAACTGGGCTGAAGTGGCAGGATGCTTGTCCTGGAAATGGGAAGTGATGATGTCTCCTCTTACAAGCAGTGTGCCTGACAGCAGGCAATACGGCAACAGAAGGACGTACAGAAACTCAGAGAATATCAGCAATAAAATAAATTTTCTGAGGAAAATGATTATGTCTAAAGGCAAAACATTTGAGTTATATAATCATCAGGAATGAATGCTTGACATGGAGTGAACAAATGCTGCATTTTTACAGCTCAAATCTTCACTTTTTTTTTTAAGCAATGGACAGCAAAGAGCACGAAACCACGTACGAAGAGAACGTACCTAATCCAATAATGCCCAAGGTCTCCCCTCTGATCCGGGCAGCTCCAGAGGCCACTTCCCGAATCTGCTCCACGCTCTGTACCCTCGTGCCTTCCCTCAGGGCCTGGTGCAGCCAGGTGGTTCTCCTGTACAGGTTCAGGATGTGGCACATGGTGGAATCTGCCGTTTCTTCTACGGAGGCGGCTGGCACGTTACACACGGCGATCCCTGCAGGCAGGGGACAGGATGCCAGTTGCCAAACAATGCTCACTTTTCCCCATTTAACAGCAACACAGGAACATGATGTTTGAAATTACAGCTATTTAGACATGTCTTGCACAAATACTAAGTTTCTGACTGTAATGGCAGGCAGATTAGCTGACATAATAGTTGACAACTACGTGCAAACTTACTTCTCTGATTTTTTTATTACTAATTATCATGATTTTATTTTTTGCAAACTAAGTCAGATAGTAAACTTGCCACTGCAACCATGGAAGGAAAGCACTGAAGAGGTCTGATAGTTTAGAATGAGTCTTGGTAAGCATTTTGCATTTCCATTGAGCTTGGTGTATTGAACAGCAAAGAGAAATCTGCCTTGCTCTCAACGGTGTGGTCAACAATCACAGTTCAGGTTTAATTGAGTGAGTTAGCTTTCCATCACTGAGCAAATACCCTTCCCCAAAAGCTATCTAGGCAAGTTACAAAAAGGATAAAATAATTTATAACGACAGCAACTCTTCTAAAGCCTTCACAGGATGACTGCTAGCAATTCCACATCATGTACAGGTAATCATGACACAGGGAAGGACAATTTGCTATGGATTTCACAGGGGTTTTTAGAATTACAACAAACAAAACCCCAGGCCTTTCCTAGTCCCCCACATTAAATGGAACCCATCTAATTGTCAATAGGAAAATGTAGAATCTGCTTCTGCATGGCATGCAAAGGTAATGCCAAATAAGTCCATGTTCCTAACAGCTGAAAAGCTACCAGTTGAAACCAGCGTAACATCAAGCAGCTTAAAGTGTTACAGACTTCCACAGAAAATGGTGGAAGGTGGATTATTGATTCAAGACTCACAATAAGCCTATTTTACTTCAAAAAACAGATGAAGCAACAAGTTATTGTAATTACATGCAAGTTATCCCATTCTTTTTTTTACCTTCAAGTACTCAATACACAGCAGTTAAGCAAAATGCTTGAAAAGCTCTGTGTTGTTTTGACTTGTCTCTGTTCAGTCTTTCCATGTTCTGCATGTTCTTTCTCTAATCACCAGCTCCCACAAATGTTTGTGTCTCAGTTCTGCTGACTGAGACAACAAACAGCACACAGTATAATTTCATGGTGAAGGAAAAAAAAAAAGTGTTTTGTATCCTAAAAGCACCCAAAAACTGTTTTCACTGTTTGGGATTTTACATAACTAAATATTCAGTAAGTCCTCAGCTAATGCCAGAGTATCTTAGGAAGCAAAGAAGAAGAATAAACATTCTCTTCAAAAACAGCAGCAATAGTAATATGACAAATAAAGCTCATACTGTATTTATCTATGTTTTACATTCAAATGCCTTTATTCTGCTGCCGAGTACTTTTTTACAGCTTTCTCTGCATCACTAAAAACCAGCACAAGGAACTTACAGAACTATTTTTCTTTCCTCTGCTGCAGAGATAAGCCTGTCTGCTGAGTCACTGCCCTTAAGACTTACAAGAAGATATACCAGCATCATTTGCTGGAATATTAATCTTGGCATCCTGCTAACATCAATGGCAGTCACAGGAAATTCACCATTTTTAAAAATGGGGAAAAAAGCTCAACTGGGAGGGAGAGGTGAAGGACTGAAAAATAGCATCCCTCTAAGTACCTCACATTAAACACCTGCATTTGTTTATACAAAAAAAGTCTTTTTCATGGAGCAACAATGCAGGTTTTAGATGGCAACGTAAATTTAATAAATGTGCTTCCTAATAGCTGCCATCAACAAAATTACACTTTAAAAGGAGCTTAAAGAATTATATTATGTATTTGGGAAGAGGAACAATACACCTTCTTCCTTAATAGGCTTCCTTAGGAAACTGAGGGAACAAAAGTCAGATAATTTCTCTCCTGAACGGCAGAAATTTGTTTTTCCATATTTTTCTTCAACTTTAAAAGCAGCTCATTTTTGAAAGGAAGAGATATAATGACCACAAAGAGCAGCAAGAGAGAGGCAAGGAAATGAAGAGACATTTCACATGGGAAAAGACAACACACTCTCATCTCACATCCATCAGTCAATGCTCCCTTCCTTTTCCCACTGCTTTCAGTGATTTTGTGCACAGGTTCAATGCTGAAAAATGCAGGAGTCAACAGGCATTACCTGGGCTCCCACTTCACTTGCATCCAGCTACACCCACAACCTGTAGGTATTTTCTAGTCAACTATTAATAAAGTGGACAAAAAGCACGTTTTATCCAAGAAACATGTATTTTCATGCTTTCTGAGAAGATTTAAGTGCTAATATAAAATAATGCTTAATAGGAAAAGCTGGTAACAGCCCCATGCACCAACTGTATGAAAAATAAGAAGTTACTACAGAAGTTCAGAAATACGTTGGACTCTGGTCTAAATCTACATTTCAAAAGCAAATCAAAGCCTTTTATAAAGAGCAGATCACTCTCACATTACCTCCTTAAGGTTTGTGTTACTTACACCAGTTCAACAAATGGAAGGCTCTGTCTCAGTAATATTTTATTCCAGCCATTTCATCCAAACTGAATATTAAAATCAGAGATTTTACTGTAATCTTTCCACCATTTACTGGCTTTTGACAGAGTGGACAATAATATTTTGTAAATTAAGGAGTATACAAACAGGTTCGACCCTAACTCTATAACTCAGTCTAATCACAAGACAGGAACTGAATGATGAGGAACGTGGCCATTTAGTATTTCATATGAACAAGAATTTCCCAAATCTGCTGTGTACTCTACCTTGAAGAATTATGTGGCTGCACTTAGGTTATAACTTGGGTTACAATCCAGCATAGAGACCTGCGGAAGAGACAGCCAGCAACCTTCCAAAGATGTTCCTCTTATCAGGGATTTTCTGCACAAACTGGGCTCCTGACTGGTCTGAGCCTTTGATCTGCACCTACATTTTGGCTTTTGATCTAGGATTTTACCCCAGGCCAATCTCTCCACACACACAGGTTTTCTGAGGCTCACAACATGTATCTGACTGTGGCACCAGTTAAAGCAGGCAAAACACAGCCTTGCACACTTTCAGCCCTGACCTGCTCTTTATAAAACTCAGCAAGGAGTGGTTAAGGCTCTGCCACCATTACAACAGGTGAATATTTTTTTATCATTAGCTGATAACAGACCACACTACAGCTCCTCACTACATCAGTGGGGCTATTGCTAGGACTAAGCACTGCCACACTAAAATGAATGTTTCCAAGATCTTTCCACAGCATAATGGGAAACATACTTGGTCTCCACAATCTTGCAAAAGAAACAAAGAAAATCTTTACTCCAAGTGGTAGGTTGACCTTTAGATTACAGGTAGGACATAGTTTAATTTAAAGTAAGAAAAGTACAGATCAGATTTGTTGCTTTTTTTTCAGTCCAACATCAAGCAGCACTTCTTCATAGTTCCAGTAGCTGAATTTATTCTGAAAATGCAACAACTGATTCTCCTATAAAATAGGTATTTCTATTTTATGGAGTGGTTTAGTACTAAATTTCATGCATCATAAATAAGTCTCAGACAGTTGATAATGATCTCATTTTTTTATTCAAACAGAAGTAGTATGCCATGGTGATGGAATTATATTTTGTAATTGGATTACAGAGGTAGTAATTAAAATATACAATTGGGGTAAAAAAAGAAAGAGATGAAAAATTATGGCCTTACTCCTTGGGTTTATATTGAGCAGGCGGATTGCCATCCTGCCACAAAGCTGTTAATATTATCACTTAATTAACTAATGCTAGTATCTCCATAATGAGTTTTATACTCTGATGAGAAAATTATACAGCTTACATATGATGCTAGTATAAAATACACAGAAAACATTAATACAAAGATTTAGATGCTATCCCATTTCTGGAGGCAAATGTAAGATGCAAAATGAAGTTTGTAATAGCCATACCTAAATCTCCAGCAGATTTGATGTCAATATTATCAAAACCGCTGCCAATTCGGACAATTATTCGAAGTGCTTTAAATTTCTCCAGGTCTTCTCGAGTTAAAGTTATAGTGTGATACATCAGTGCACCCACTGCTTCATTTAGTACCTATAAATAAAATGGAAAAAAAAAAAACTTATTTAATTTTTTTCTTTCACAGAATCCCAGCTTAATCTCACACACATATATTCCAGTATAAAAGAGAGTAAAAGCATTAAATACATATTCAGGGTTTTTTTTAAAGGTTGTTTCTCCAAATATCTCCCAGCCCCTTGGTAAGCCTTTTTCATCTGAAGTCTCCACTCTAGCATGATGGGATCAGCTTCAAAAGAACTAAGTGATCTGTACCTGTGCTGTTAATAAAGAGAGAAAACTCTTCTCATTCCACAGGAAATGCTCTGCAATAGTGACCCCAGTACAAGTGCTGCTGGACTCCATCTGCACACACAGCAGCAGCACAACATGGCAAAAAACAGTCCCCCCACACAGTGAGTATTTTATGCTTAGGCAGCTGACATTCAGCTTTGAATGGAGTTACAGGGCAGTATCTCTTCACAAACACAGTGGTACAGGCATTCACTGCCCTATTAAACCACTTGATACCTGAATAGAAAACATTCAGTGATTGCAAACCCCTTCGACAACAGAAATTGAAATTGGTCAATTCACTCCCAAGAACAAAAGTGTTTAACCCCCAGTTTACTGACACTGCAAATAAGCTCCCACTGATGGAAAACTGGATGTCACATAAATTGGTATTAACTGAGATGCCAAACTTGACACTATCCAGGAAAATCTAAAGCCTCTGAGAAATGAGAAACTGCATGAAAGTAAAAATGCTGCAGAAAAAACCCTAAAACTCGTAAGAGCACCAAAAAAAAAAGCAAAAAAAGGAAAAAGAGTCAGAAGCCCCTGACAAGTTAAATTATCTTAGAGTGCATCCAACCTACTCAAGAGCATTTAAGAGGAAGGGGTGTGGAGTAAGGAGAGGGAGAAGGGAACCAGACATCCCAGCAGGTTTGAATTCTGCTACCGAACAGTGACACTGCCCCACACACCTGATATACATTTATTTTTCAGACACGACAGAGTATTTTCCTCTTTATATGCAAATTGCATGATCTTCTTCAAAACACTTTCCTCTGCTTGTGCCTTCAATGCACCAGCTAATATCCTAATTGTTCTACAGGACACAAAACATGCAGAAATCACGTCAGTAGCTGAGCCAGCTGTAATGACTTCAAGAGATTCCTATGACACACTTCACACAGAAGTTCTGCAGAGGCTTTGAATTTCTTATTCAACAGACTTTTGGGTCTGGTACATGTACAGATTCTGTCATCTGAATTATTTCTGTTCATATGAGTATTTCCCAGAGTACTGCAAGGTCAGTAAAAATAATCAACATACATATGTTTTAAAAAATTATTGCAGCAAAGCAGTCTTGCACAGAGGAATACAAATGCTGGAACCCAGGATCTGCAGCAGTATTTAAAAATACATAAAGAAAAAATTTAAAAGAAAATAAAACCAGACACCATAAAAATTAAAGAAAAGCACTTATTACTGAAAACTTCACAAGATTATTTATGTTATTTCAACATGTGCTTCTGGACTGAGAACTTCAGTTCTAACTCAGATTCCTTTGAGCAGAATTTGCATTTACTACTAAGAACTGCAAAAAAAAATTACGAATTACACATCCTTCAAGAATGCAGCTACAACATAATTCAAAGACCAGCTGTAGGCTCTGATCTTATAAAATGATTATGCACACAAAAAACTTGATTTTAATGGTGCAAACAAGTCCTTTGGAGATTACATCCAGCAGTTGCCAATCAGAAGAAGTGCAATCACCAGAATGTGTCACCTTGGGCTGTTACAGGGGGCTAATAAAAACCCAACACAGTTTATTGGGTTTGCTTCTCCAGTGACATTACAGCTGGCATGGACCAAGCCTGAGGTGCCCTACACAAGGAACAGTCCCTTTTAGGGTAAGAGAGCCCACCTAAAATGCCCTTAGGTTATTTCTGCTCCCACTACAGGCTGAAATAAAGTTGTTCAAGGATCTCCCAGCTTCAGTGATGTGGAAATTTCTTCAAATTCAGTTGCAGCACTTGTTGCTTCAAGCCTCAAGGTCAAGTTATGATATCCTGGCTGTCTCCAACAAGCCACGTCCCCTGTTCTGTGCTGTATCATTTATTTTTCCCCACCTCTTGCAAGGTTGTTCTGGGTGCCTGTGCTGTAGGAGAAAACATCATCTGTGCAGCTGTTAGATAATCTAAAATTGAAGAAGCTTAGAAGTTCCAAGGAAACATCCCTAAGGCTCTGTGACAGCCAGAGCCTCCTCTCCCAGCCTGGAAAAGGCCAGTGGTGGGTGTATTTTGGGGGGGCAGAGCTGCTTTAAGGACTGCATCCACAGGGGTTAAAGCACAGCTGAACTGGCTCAGACATTTGTGTTTTTACTATCAGAGTGATTCACTTTGGAAAGCAGATTTTCATTTCATAATCATGCATATTTTATTAACTTAGCCAGTCAAGACTGGCATTTGGACTCTAAGAGCACTGGTGTGGACCCATTACGACACAGTTTTTGGGCCCATCTAGGTTATGGCTTGGCACTAGAAGGAGACAGAAAAGTGCTGGAAAGCTTGGGAATGCGTTCAATAAAGGGAAAATATTTCCTAGCTATAGCTTAATGCTGACACCAGCCATTTCCACAGGCAGTTATTTACCCATCACATGGGATATGGAACAAGCAAATGCAAGTGACAAATCTTTTAGAATTTCTTTTTAGTGACTGAGCCTCTCCCAGGATTATGGGCTAGTTAGAAAGGAAATCTGTTGCCCTGATGCAGAAGCTTTTAGTTGTTTATATTCTTGAACTGGAGATTCTCATGAAGCTTCACAAAAACAATATGTATTTTTAGAATTTATCTATTGT
>JBBMKD010000170.1:65295821-65329889 GCA_037834095.1 Argya squamiceps | reverse complement strand
TTCAGGTCAGAGAGGTGGCCACCTGTGTAGCCAATCTCTTGACCTCTGTACAAATGTATATATAGAATGGAGTCAGACAATTAGAATAGAAAAAAGAAGAATAAAGAACCACAAGCTTCCCTTGACCTGCTGCGTCTGCCTCGTTCCTCGGTGCCCTGAAATTGTTACAGAAATCCACTGCTAAAAATGTAACACCCCTCCAAGTCTGTTATATCACATTAATTTCATAATTTAATTATGTCATTGGTCTTTGCTACCGGACATGAGATCAAAATATGCCAAAAAGGCAGAAAATAATAGCAGAAAATCTTAAGTTAGAAGCATTCAGCATTGGTGAATGTTAATAATGCCACTTAGATTAAAAAAACAGTGAAAGTTTCTGCATTTTGAAATTATTTGCATTAATTATATTCTCAGTCATTACATATATTAAGTGAACATAAGAAAGTCTGACAAGTTTTTCAATGAGTAAAATCAAAACTTGACCTAAACCTGAATGTAACACATGAAACTGACATCCAGTATAAATGTCAACAATTCCAGAAAATGAAGTGATCTTCTGTGCATAGGAATAATTTACTAATGATTTAACAAAAGAGATGGATGCATTGAGAAAATTAAGGAGAATATGTGATTTTTCTCCAGCATTTTCCATAATGAACTTGATGGAATTTTTAACAAATTCATGGACGATTTTATTACAAGGAGACCAAACTTGTGAGTGAGATAGCAGGCAAGGCTGAAATTCCAGACCAGCCTGAGCATGTGGCAGTCAGACCATGCTCTTTGATGAACTCTTGTGAGGAAAGGCAACAGAAAAACCTGACAGAAAATGAGCAGAGTCAGCTGTGTCCCTCCAACAGCCATTCCTGCTTTCACCACACTGCAACTGTGCTCTCTGGGAAGAAAGGATCTGAGGCAAAAGCTGAAATGTGGGACATGAGCTGACTTCCTTCTGTTACCAAATGATTATGTAGCTCACCTGCCTGATTTCTATGCCTTCAGACTCGCTTCCAGGTGAAACTACAGCTCACTGTTGAAAGTCTTTTCCATTCCCTATTCCATGAGCTGACAGCTTTTCCCATCACAACAGCTTGGAGAGGTCTTTCTGCTGTTCTTCATCCTCCAAGTGACTACTCTGCTTTCACAACATGCCAGGTCACCAAGGCTCTTAGGGAACAGATGACACAGTAGTGGGAGACATTTCTATTTCCAAGACTTTTAACAAATCCTGAGTACTGATTACCCAAGGTTGAAATCCTTCTCAATGTTTTCCCATCTACATTTTTCCCCCTTCTTTCAGCACCACACTAGTTTAGCCATCATGCCAAACATCACACAGTCACCACTGTGACACACCTCTCATTATCTGGGGAAGAACTCTGAGCATCTTGCTTACTTTCACAAAAACATAAAACATGCTAAGAACTAAACAGCAAGGTCTCCTCTTCTTGGAACATCTCAGGACACTTCTATAGATTTGACTATGAGAGGCTGATCCCAGACACTCGTGGATCAAATCCAGAGCCCAGAAACATAACACAGTGCATAAAATGCCAAACTACTTCAGTGCAGAGACAAAAAAAAAATTATAAATTACAAGCTGAATATGACAAAGTAGTCATCTTAAAAACAAAAATCATCACTAGAAAATGCTGTATTTAATCTGGTTCTAGAAACTACAAAGTGTTGCATTTCTTGGACTTGAAGTTTGATGTGTCATCTCTAAAAAAAATATGTTCCAGTGTCACCAAGAGACTTGAGATATTTTGCACATTTGGGTGGAACAAATGTACTTTACCAAAACCGAGTAGGCCTTGCCTTATTTCACTTGCAAAAAGCAGCTACACGTTGAATTTGTAACCAATAGTCTGTCACATGGGGAAGGCTGCAGAGACTTGGAGCTGCTCTCAACCCTGCAAAGGGGCCACATGAAACCAACTCCATTAAAGCTAAAAAGAAAAGCCAGTGTACTCAAGTGCTATTTAGGGGCTCTCCAAAGCTCTGTTACATTGTGTTGCCTTTTACAAGTTCTTGCTTCTCTTTACAAGCTCTCAGCTCCCTGTTAGGTTCCTATGATCCATGGTGCTGTCAGTAACCCACCTATTTCATACAAACTTTACTCAGCCAGGTTACTCTCTAGTGAGGACCCTAAACATTAATACTTAAGTTTATACTGTCCATAAATACAAGTATAAATATTTTACACAAACATAAACAAAACTTACTTGCAGGCTCCTGAAAACACACTCTCTAAAAGCCTATATATCCATACACTATATAAACTACATATATATACACATGACATATATATGAGATAGTGTATTTCTAGTCTTCTAAAAATTAACCTTAAAAATATATATACATACAAATAGATATGCAACTACATAAATAACCTGGATAGTCTATACACAACTTCCTTTTAAATACTAGATTGAAGCCAGTTTTCCAGGATTTACTGACCATTCCATGCAGCTTTAAAGATAGAAGTCAATTTGAGAATATAGACTACAAAAACATTTTTACTAAATACAAGGCTTCAATGAAAAATCTTCAACAGGAGCTCTGTTTGTCTATTAATAGGGCTGAATTGTATCTATGCATAAGGTTCAATTCAGGTCAACTCTATCAGACACTACAATGGATTGAACATCTACACCAATGGACATTATGGAGTTACGGAAGTCACCGGTGACAACTCAACCCAGTTTTTTTGGAAGTCTTTCATTTGGAGTCTGATCCAAAGCTCATTGGTTTCAGAACATTTACAAGGTTTTGGATCAGCCCGAGGTGACAACTTACTCCCAAACAGACAGTATTGTTTAGAACAAGGCTGCTTCCTTTCAATCTGTGTTCTTTGAGAATTTAAATCTGATGGAAAACTAAAATGCTTCAACTGCATCATGAATATAAACAGCACTGATGGTGTAAACACAAGCTTTACTGCTAAACAAAGAACTGGAAGCTTGAAAAATTATCTCACTTAACCATTGCTGTAACAGGGACTAATCAAAGAGCTGAACAACAGCAGCATTCTGAATTTGTTTGTATCAGTTTCAAAACATTTGTCACTTTTCAGCTCCTCTTTGAAATGGTCTTTGATAAAACTGCCATCACTAGAACTGTTTCTACATTTAATTCCTATGTAAAAGTGTGACTGAAAAATTTCAGGTTCTGTTGAACAGGAAGTTCAGCTTTAATTTTTTTTAACTGAAAACTACAAATACAGAAAATCCTTTTGAAAATTATTTTATGTTGTGCTCAGAAAACAGGAGTCAAAGGATCTGACACATCCAACCCCAATCTCTGCTAAGGCTGGGGCACAGGTTTACCCAGACTCTGTTCCCACCTCCATCCAAGGACTACTCACTGCTCTCATCAGTGTTCTGCTCAACTGGGTAAATGCTTGAAGCTGTAAACCCAGTCAACCACACACATTTTTCTTCTACTTAATTTGCAACAAGATGTAGCAAAGCACATAATTACAGAAAAAAGTAAAAGAAAAAAATGTACTCAGCTTCAAATAAACTCTTGACTTCTTTCCAGCCTGTACATTTTGTTTTAAAGACCATTCCTAATCAGTTGTGCTTCCTGTCTTTTCATCTGGGTTTGCAAGACTCCCTATTTTCTCTCTTTTTGGTTGAGATGCCTATTAGCAGCTCTTGCATATTGTTTACATTCATCCCTCTCCATCTACACAGCACTTCCATGTTACAGAACACACAGCAAAGGTCAGGAAGTCCAAAAAGCAAAGAACATGAACTCAAAAAAATCTTGGGCAACACAAAGACCTCAAGGGTGTGCTTGAGTCTGTTACGTCTTTAAAGGTACAGAAGTGGAAAAGAGCAGCAATATTGCAGGAATCAAAGTGCTGGGTAGGCTGCCAAGGAGCCAGGAAAAGCAGGAAACTGTGAATGGCACTGAAACTAAGAGGGATTGGGAAAAAGAGGCAAACAGACAAGGGAGCATGAGATAGTGAAAAAAGAAAGCTGACCTGGAATGAGGATGGAAGCAAGCTGAGTGTTTTTAAATAATTTTTTTGGATGAACAACTGTATTTTTGGCAGAACAAACCAAAACACAGTGTACACTTGGAAGCAGTCTTAGTTACTGAGAGAACTTATTTACACATCATTATTCGTAAAATAAAAGCCAATTTAAGCACAGAGAGTAACTTTTATAGACAGCAATGCAATCTCTAATAAGAAATTTAAACACTGAAATCTTAAAGTATTTTTACCCTAAATGACAGACGTTTTCTGATAGGATGCAATGAACCAAACTCCCAGTTATGCCATGATAAAGAGTCTGACAAACGTAATGCTCAACTTCACATGGCCATATGCAACATCTACAATAAAACAGAACTTAGGAGTTAAGGGATAAAAACATCTATTGCAGCCCTGCAGACTGTATGTATCTTTATCATCAAAGTTGCTTTCCAAAGCAGTGGAACAGGGAACAAATGCTTTGACCTGAGATGAATCATAATTCTACTACGTGTTATTATTTATTTGCAACTTTAAAACTTGTAATTTATTTTCCACAGTTTAATCTCCTCAGCCATAAAAAGTGATTGACAAATGAACACTTGGAAGAAGGGAATTCTGGCTACAGAACTGCAACTCAGGAATTATCCAGTTGGAGAAAACTTTCTTGAATGAGCACACAAGTCAGGTATTTGCTAAAATCCTGCTTTTGACACTGCACACAAATGGCATTCAAATCCTCACTCGTTTTCTACCTTTCTTTGTGTTAAAAGCTCTCAGCTTCCTTGCTCCTTTATAAAGAACTACCTAGCTTGTACTTTGCTGTCTCACAAGCTACAATAAATTCCCCTTTTCACTCTATTTCCTTGAAAAACTGAAAACACAGTATTTTAAAGCACTATCTTGTCCCTGAAACTCTTATGACCAGCAGAAATCCATTCTGCAGGTTCCAAAATGTTAATTTCTCAAACTCTGACTCCTCACAACCCTGTGATCAAGGCTCCACAACAGTGCAAGGTGAGTAAAGTTACTCTGCAAGTCCATTACAGATGAAGACTGGGAAGTTTTCAATGCCTTGCATGTGTTCTCCAGTTAGGTTGACATTCACCACGTTTTCCATGCAAATTTTGGGTTAGCAATTGTTTCGTTAGCAACTGTGCAGTGACAATTCTCAGTGCACAAGGCTACCTAACCCAACCTGCACAATTCCTTGGCTAAACAAAGAAATCAGAAAGTTACCCACACAGACAATCCAACACTTGAGGCTTGTCTTTCCAGGCAAAGGCTGAGCAACAGGAATGTTTCCAAGGAGCATTTTAAGATATCATGTAACAGTATTTTGCCCAGAAGTAACTCTCTCCATGAACCTAATTCAGTAGGGAAGCAGAGGGACAACACCCAGCCAAGAACACACTAAAGCACAGCTCACCACAGGCATTGTAATGACACGTCACAGCTGACAACATTGTCCTCAATCATCAAAATATCTGCATTTCCTGAAACACCTCAGCTGTCCCTCTTAAACATTACCTTTTCATGAATTTCTTGTGTAGACTGTGCATCACAAAATGCCACTGTGGCTACATCCTTCAGAATAGGCATTTCTACTGTGCAGTCCCTGCCATCCAGCAACGCTACCAAAGGCCGCGGGTGCATGGGCCCGTTCATGATGGGAGGTCGAATGCCTGCAAAGAAACACAGAAGGTTTGTTATTCAGGCTGTACAAATGTGATTAAAAATAGGTTACAGCTAGTCTTGTTTATTCTGATGGCAGAAAAAGATTTCAAGGACTGAAGGTAATAAAACAGTCAGCTGTCAACCAAACAAAGAAGACCTTACAAAGAAATGCCATGGAGGTTCAAAAGATGGATAATACCACTGAAGGAACAGTATACCTGTTTTTTAAAGATACATCCTTACTGCACTAATAAGAAGTGTCTGTGCAACCTTATTCAACCTTTAGGTTTTGATTGGATTCCACATCTTTGTGAGCTCTAGAAAGAGTGAGAAATATCTTGCCCAGGCTTGCAAGAAGAGTGGAGCTTATGGAATATCATAAGCAACTCAGTGAGGATTTCAGTATTCAATTTACATATAAAATGATGATTCTGCTGACATTAAAATTTAACTTAAAAAAGCCTACAACAGCAAAATTTTCCATTTACTGAGGATCCAGTGTCCAAGTTTACAGGCAAATTGCTGATCTATGTAGGTCTGTTTAGACTTTAAAAAGTTTTACCAAACAGTTCCATATAGCTTAGTCAAACACATCATACTTAATCCACCACTGAAAACTCTTACAAAACGAAAAAAAAGTCACTCCCTAAATCAACGTCACACTCTGAACACTGTGGGAGTGACAAAGAAATTCACGTCAAATATCTGTGAGAAGGAAAATAGTCCAAACTGAAGACTTAATTTACATCCTCTTTACAGAGTCTGGGAATGAAAAATAATCCGTAGGATATTTAGAGAGCATCTCTTTAACAATACAGATGCTATAAATACACTGAAGTACTCAAGGGAATAATATTAAACCATTACATTTACAAAAAGTAGTTAAGCATGGGTGGAAAAAAGGACTTCCTGAGGAGATAATGAAAAGCAAATCTAACAGTAAAGTACATGATCTTTTTTTCCTCTTTTAAAATAGGAAGTTTAAGCACTGCAAAGTGAATCAGGCTAGATATTTATTGTACACAAATTTCAACACGTATTTGTTGCAGTGTGAATTTTAAAACATTGCTTATTTACTTGATAATCCAAGTTAGTCCAACACCAATGCAAACGACTGAGGTGCCCCAGTTAACTTCTACAAGCAATCCTTGCATCTTATGACTGGTACCTGCATTTCAAGTGGATAAAAAAATCAGTAGAATCTGAGCTGTACAAGGTATCTGGTGAATGAAACCAGGTGCTGGGAAGAGAATTTTCACAACTCAACAAAAACAGCACATAACTTCCCCTGGGACCAGCCTCAGGTGTGGGGTGAAGGACAGCTCCAGAGATGCTGCCCTCACAGTCCCTCTCAATGGCCCAGCCTGAACCCAGAAATTCCATGTCCACTCCTAACCAACTCAGGACAGCCCAGTACCACTACACTCTAGCATTTAAATTCTTGACCTATTCAAACAGATTTTATACCTAAAGACAAGAGAACAACAGTCACTACATTTGCTTCTTTTCTGTTCTACTTCCAGCATGTCCCCACATCTGATGATACCAATGGACTGACTGACTCTGCAGTACTCTCACAATTTTTCAGATGGGAGAAAAAATGCCCACCAGCAAAGTTTTCCATGGAAATTACACTCTGTCGTAAAAACACCCACTCCTAACCTCTACTATGATAGACGGGCTTAGAAATGCTTCTGGTACACATTATTTCAATAATATTCAGCAGCCAAAACTAAATGGGAGACATTAATATGTAATTTTTGAAATCTCTGCATCTTGACAGTTCATACTTGTTTGAATCAAAAATGGCCACATAACCCTCATACAGACATTTTTGGTGAATAAACTGCATACCAGTAATGTGGTACAGGACACAAACACTAGAATATACAACATAAAAATACTTAAGGTATTAATAGAACAATTCTATCCTTTAATAGGGATTTAATTATAAAATTCCACATTAAATTTACTTAAAAACACCCTAGGATAAAGCATATTATAGACTTGCTCACATTTTTTTAAAAACAGTATATATAACAGCATTAATAAAATGCAATTATGTCTAGAAACATATGCAAAAATGACATTGGCGCTTCACTTTGCTTAGAGTAACCGTGCTCACTCAACAAATGAAATGTTATGGTCATGGTCTTGTCAGTGCAGGAAAGGCCAAACTTCAATAACAAGTCTGAATGCTAGCTAAAGTAAAAAAAACCAAAAACAAAACCAAAAAAACCCCCAATCCACCCACAAAATGGAAAACTTTGATAATGAAGTTGTTGCAGATGAATGAAGAAAAAAATACGGCACAGGTGATTCCCTTAGACCTACAACTAAAGCACCTCTGTCAACAGTAGAGCACATAGTCCAAACTGAAAAAAGTAGATGAGATTAAAAGCTCTTACTTCTAAGAAACACTTTTCTGATTAGAGCTATCTCAAAAAAATCACAAAATGCTACAGCACTAAACAGAGCCCTTTCAGATAATGATTTCTCTAAAATACAAAAAGGTATGGTCTGGCTTTCCCCTCATGCCACTGTATCTAAGATTTCAACCAAGTTACTTGTGTAACCTTGTTGCTCAGGGGAATGCCAGACCAAGCCCCAAAGCATGGGAACAGAAGTCAAAAAAACAAGCAGAAGGACAAATCCTCCCTAAGAGAACCTAAGGCTTTTCTAAGAATCCTCAGAATTCAAATACATCCAGTGGCCTTGACCACGAAAACCCTACAAACCTTTGCTTGCCAAAATCCTTTCTGAGCTTCAGGACTTCCTGCTGCAGAGTCTTTTTGCCTAAATATCCTGCCCCTGAATGGCAGCAGTAACTCCCCACTTAGGTTAACTTACAGGAACTTCATCACAGTGGCAGTCACCATTGAAAGTTCATTTGGGAGGACACGGTTTCACTATGAATCAGAACCTTTTGTACAAAAAGCTTCCTCTTCGACCATTTAGATATGATCTGCCTGGTTTTTATCTAGAAACATCACACTGCACTGTGCCTTTGGCTTTGCAGGAGACTCTCAGAGAGGCAGCAGAAAGCAAATGTGTATTTAAGAGCAGTAGTTTCCATGCCTGCATTTACAGTGAATAATGCAACTCTGTGCCACAGAGAAGTAACTGTAAGGTGGTCAGAAGCAACATTCAACACACCAAATGTGAAACTGATTGGAAAAAAATAATTTCACTTAGCTGGCTTATTTAAGTATTATGGTATAGCATTTCACATTACACAGATAACAAAAATTAGACCATCCACCCCCACACCCTATAAACTTCGTTACAGGAAAACAGTCTCAGTTTATCCTAACTCAAGACTTTCAGGAACCCCTACCAACCTGACATTTCTTAATCTGAGCTTGATTTCCAGGGTCATGAATTCGATTTCTCAATGCTTTACAATCTTCAGTATTCTGAGGCAAAATAGCAGCCTGTCATTCCATCCTCATTTCCATGTCTTTAATTTTTCTTGCAGCCTCCTGTAATCTTGAACCAAAGCTTTTATACTTCTTATCCACTGCAACCTCTGTAGCCTGGATGGTGTTCAAATTTTTACTAAAAATTAAACACAAACAATACATTAAAACAACGTTAAGGGTCTGACTCATCCTCACAGAAGGCAGGAAACCCAAAGTTAAAGCTTCTCACTGCATCTGTACCCTGCCCCCCTATGGCTACTGGCTTTCCACCACACCTGCTGTGCTGCCACTGGCCATTAACATTCCAGGGAAACCAGTGGAGTGTTAAGACACAGGACAGCAGGTGTATTGTAAATACACCTACCTGGAAGGGTGGGCACCACTCACATGGCCAAGGCTTTGCCTGGGTGAGCAGGGATCCAGGGACAGTGTGTGACCTCCAAAATCCCCATGCTGGAGGGCCAGTGGGTACCAGAGATGGAGTGAGAAGCCTTAACTCTGAACTTGATGGTTTTGCTGGGTGTAAGTCAGGCCCTTAAGGTTATCTAAATGTATTTAAAAAAACACCAAAACCCTAACACTTTCCCAACAGTTCTAATCCAGCTGTTAGTCTGGGGTTTCTGCCCTGCCCCCATGTGGAAATAATCTGGTGGGGAAGCTTTTATCCCAGTAATAGCTACTGTGCCAGTGGCTGCTGGAATTTTTCTAAATTAATACCAGGTATAAGGTGCAGAGACAGACAGAGCAGCTGTCCTTAGGCAGCAGCTATTCACCATGTGGCTCACAGCACAGTGCTTTTGCACAGCTGCAGTCTGGACTAGCTCTCCTGGAAAAAAAAAAAAACTATCAAAACCTCATTCTAGTCCAGCTCTTATGGAAATAAACTTGGAAACTGAAAAACCAGTTTCCAGCTGCAGAACCTGAGAGGAGGCCAGCCCAGTGCACAACTGACTGTGGGTCCCACAAACAGATGGATTAAGGAGCTCATCATCCAGCTTTGAATGGAAGGGCCGTGAATTATTTTACCTCCACACCTTTGACACCATGGGGACTTACAAGTGATCAGACCAACTTTAGCACAAGATGTATTTTTTTAAACTGGGAAGAAGCTACCTAAGCAGGGTAGTGTCCTCCTCCCTCTCAAATCCGACCTGCATCTCCTGCTCCTTAAACAAAGGTGCATTGTTTGTGCTACACTCCAAGGGGGAAGAAGCCCAAGTCATTAGGTACACTCTTGACTGCAGGGTAAGAAAGCTCTCCCTGACATAATCCAGGCTGTTAAAATTTATTTTAAACTTTCTGTAAAACAACCTTTCATGGTACAAACTGACAGTAATTGAAGCAATCACTTTGCACAAATACCAGAGATCTCAAAGTAAGCTGCCACGCTTTACTGACATTAGAAAATGTATTGAAATGCAAAGTTATCAAATGAATGATGAACAACATCATTTTCACATTTTTCTACTGCTGATTAATGTAACATCATTAGGCTGGGGAGTGTCTCATATAAGGCATACATGTTAAAAGTAAAGGACACTGTCAGGTTTGTAGGCCCAAAACTTGACCTACCTTTCATTTCCTTAAATCTGTTTGCAAAGTCCATGTAATTCTTTAAATGTGTTTTCCTTTTTTCAAAACAAATGCTTCAATTCTTTTTTCTGAAAAATACATCAATGCCAAAAAGCACAACACTTATCAGTAACCCTATAATCACAAACCAAGAGGCACATGAAATGGAAGAGAGCAGCCTGGCAAGAGGGTTTTCCTGTCACTGGGGATTCTTACAAGTGCAAAGATTAAATAAGGAAGAAAAATCCCTTGACAATGTCTTTTTCAAAGGATTTGTGGTAAAAGATTTCCTTTATACACTGTAAAACATCAAAGTGATTTACTTTTATAACAAAATGCAAACTACTGAAAAATCTCATCAATATTTACAAAAAACAAGACCCTGGAAATGACAGGTTGGACATTCAACTAATTTATAGTCTTGCACACGTAACATGAGACTAACCCCCTTGGCATTTACTTTTATTTTATATTCTTAGGTGTAAATTCAGTGAGAGCTGTCACTTATTTTCCATAAACCCTCACAAAAATTTGCATTATTTTCAAATTTTCAAAAGTATTAATTCGAGGAAAGAATGAGTTGTCAAACAAAAAATAGACTCCTCATAACACAAACACAGAAGCTGCTATGAATTAGATTTGCCAATATGCACTATTAAAATTCCTAGAAACCCCTTACTTAACGATGTATTTTAATGTTCCTGACCTATCATTTTTACATTTTGGACTGTTTTGGTCCATTGTTTTGTGCACCATGAACCCAAGTTCAAGATGTTGAGATTCAAATTAGAGCAAAACTCTAAGAGCAGTCAATTAAAGTTTAAAATACAACTCAGATACAAGGATTAGTGAAATGGATGCAAGGAAAAAAAAGCATTTATCATCCTTCAGTATTTTGATATTCAGCATATTTAGATGCTGAATATGCAACACAAAAGTCTCATGATTCCATGAGAATCTGAGTCAACACTTTTTGCTGCTGCCTTCAAGACAAGCAGGATGCAATTTCCCATGATTTGGGATGCAGGATTGGAGGGAGGCACAGGGGAGAATACTTTTAAATAAAGAACACCAGCAAGGGACAAAAGTGACAGCCACCCTCAGAAAACTGAATTAGTTAGCAGATTAAATTTAATTTCCTCCTTTTATCATCTCATTTAATGCTTCTAACTATACTTTCTAAGATTTTAGGAACCCGCTGCAAGGCTTACTAAAATTTAGAGGAACAATTTCAAACTGATTTTCCAAGTAACAAGATGGACTTCAAAGTACACCTGCAATAGCAAACTGAGCATAAGCTGCACTCAAAGCACGTGTGCAGCCCCTGTGGACGTCCCCAGGGCTCAGAGGTTAACACTGAGCACACTGGGACTTTACTGGAAGCACACATGCTGCTGGTATCTACGCTTTTTATTTACCTGAACTCAGCAAGAACAAGTCATCTTCCTTCTTTTCTTTTTAATTTGCAAGAGACCAAGAAAAATACAAGTGGTTTCCTGTGCTGTGTTGACCCAGTGACGTGCAGAGCAGTCACACCCAGCTGTATCCTCCTGTCACTGTGGAGGTCGAAATGAGCACAGAGCTCTGCAGGACACTCCCGGCTCGTTCCCGACACAAAATGTAACCCCGACAGCACCAGGGTGAAATCACCACCCCGCTCCACAGCCCTGCACGGCTGTAACATCTCTGCACACATCACATCACTATTTCACTGTGGGAAATGAGCCTGGGCAATCAGTACAGCAGACAACACAACAGCCTCAGCACAAACTATTTGAGACTCTCTTGCTTGATTTTCCCTTTTGGCACAACCAAAACAAAATAAGCCAATGACTGCTGTTTAGAAGATTCTGCATTTCCCTGCTGTTACTAGAACCTGAATCATGATTCCTCATTACTTTTCCGTACACAGCAAGTCAACTTGCCATTCTCAGGACATTATTCTGACAACCAAAAAGATATGGGGCTTAGCTGTGTTTTTTAATAGTAATCCCTAACCAGTCTTTTTTTTTTTTTTGAATCTAGTAATTTTGCTCTTACTTGTCTAACATCTGTCAGTGTGCACACAAAATCCTAAGTGCCTGTCAGCGTACAAAAACCCAAACATTCCACAAGGCACATCTTGAAAGCCTTTGATCAGAAATAATGTTCTGTTAAGGAGAAACAAAATAATCTGCCAACATTTTCTATTACTACACATGTACTTCAAAAACCAATGTGAAGACTGGAAGTATTTCACATCTGTCAAAAAATTACTCAAATTACATATTTGGAGCATGCTGTAAAGATATGCCTAATCTTAACTAACACTTTTCAAAATAAGACTGAAAACAGTATGAATCACACCTATTTAATGTAAAATAAACAAGCATTAGCACCACTATGAACTATGGTAAAACATTTTAATTTTTCATCACCACTTAAAAAGCAAAACAAATGACAATATTCACTAACAACTATATCAAGTACCAAACCCAGAAAGTCTTAAGTATCTGCAATAAAACACACATAAAAACCAACATTGCAGCAGTGTTGTTTTCAAGTAACAGATACATGAAAACAAACTCCAGAGAAAGGCAAAACATTATAAAGGACTGAGTTGTCTTAAGATGTGCCTGTGCACAGTGAGTATTTACCTGTTTCAAGTATGTTTAGCTTTATTAAGTAATAAGTGAAGGAAGGGGTAAGATAAATAAATTGGCAACAGTGGAGCTGTCCTAGTTCAGTTCACTCACATCAATCTCAAATTCTGAGAGATTCTGGCTAAGGCTGCCAATCCTGTTAAGTTATTCCACAGGTTTTACAGTCACAGTGGAATGCCCCTGCCCACACACTGTGGCAAAAGCCTCAGAAAACTACTTGGTCACTTACAGGAATCCCTGCAGTGAACTTGGGGACAGACCTACAAATTAAGACCCAACGAATTTGAGAATTGTGACTCTCAGCAACCACGTCTGCCCACAGCTATGGACATCAATCTCCCAGTTACTGATGGGGCAGCTTCTCCAAAATACAGAGCTGAGGGCATGAATCAAGTCTGCATTACAGACATTCCCACAGTGCACCATATGCTGGGTATATACCAGAATATATCTCCACTTTCCTCTTCCCCCAGGACAGTGACCATGGAGCTTATGGCATCTCGGGGGTGACCCACCCTAACAAGTTCCCAAACCCTGGTTTAAAATACAACTGAGCTTATACTTCAGACCATAAACTTTATTAGTGGATGGGTGGGACTTTAAAAAAAAAAAACAACAAGGCAGAAAATTCCCGCTGGCAGAAACTGGAAAAACAATCTGTTTCAACAATTGCACTAGGAGCAGAATGATTAACTCCCTGAGCCATTCCAGTAACACAGATCATGCCAAGGCTTACTAAAACACTTTCCATGGAAGAAGTGGTACTGGAGATTTTTAGGGAATACTGAGGATAAATAACACAAGGCTGGAACAGACTGGCAAGAGAGGCCTGTGCTGCACATGAAGTGCATCAGTGGCCTTTATCCTCACTCCTTTACCCCTGCATTCAATAGAAAGCATGCAACCATTGACTTTCCATTTTAAATCAAGTCATCAGAACTAGCAACTTGGCTGTGATTTTGATAAAAGTTCAACAGCTACATAATATTAATTTAAGATGTAATTCCCTCAAGGAATGAGTCTTGATGTGCCCATGACACACATATTTGAACTATGAAGGAAAAAAGAAGAAAACTAGTTTTTTTCCTCTCAACCAAAAGTGTTACTCTTATAACAAGCTGTTTTATTCCAGCAGGTTTGGGGATTTTTGTTTGTTTTGCTTTAAACCACTGCCTGAGCTGGAAACATGCTTTGGGAGAAAACACCACTTTTTAGCTTTGTCATTACAACTGCTTTCAGAGTATTAATTTCACATTATGTTTTAAAGACACTGCCAAGAATTTATTACAACATAAAATTTCTGAATGCAGCCTGTGCTAATGGCTAGGCTCTCTGTGATTTTCTCATATTTTACATGCTGTACAGGATTGCTGTCTCTGAGAAAGAAACCAAATAATCCAAGTGGAGCCAACTTCAAAGGCTTCCTTTATTCTGATCCCAAACACCAAAAGCAATTTCTCCAACAGCACACCTGTACTTTGACCCAAGAACGTTAAACTACTACCTGGGACACTCCTTATTTTCCTTATCAAAAAGTCTGAAGATAAGCAAGTGTGGGGCCTTGGATAACCAAATTATTTTCACAAGGTTTATTATTTTTTTTCTTGAGGTCAGTAGAACACACTCCGATGACACTAAAAATAACAATATGGAAATATTTTACATATTGAACGCCGACCTCTCCAACTTCTTTGTAACTCCTTAACTTTTTTTTTTATTTCGGGAAAGCATCAAATGTGATGCAATATCTTCTCAAATTAACATCATGACACTGTCTGTCAGCAATCCTTACAGTGAAATAACAACAAAAAAATAATGTGACTTCTTTGGGGATGGGAGGAAGGGAGGAAAGCTGGAAACTTTAAGACAGACAGCTAAAAACTTGAACAAATATATATATATATACATAGTCTAAACTGCTAAGATGAGCATAATTAAAACAGGTCAATTCAACACAGTATTAAATATTCTGGTAAATTAGGATAATAAAATCCCTCAAGTTACACTTCATATGTTCTTCTGAAAAACAAAGCAACTCTGAGAAACACTAAACCTTTGCAAAGGGCTCCTTAAAGCTTTGTCTCTCCCTGTCTGGTTCCTCCCACAGCCCCGACCTCTGCTGTTCTCTGTCAATATCAGGAAAATGGCTGCTGATGATTACAAACTAGAGAACAGTGTTGTTGTAAAACTGAGAAAATTTGGAGTATAGTGAAATCGAAATCCTGCACGTCCAATCCAGAGTCCTCTGCAGCTTAAATAATCAAGCTTAAATAAATAGCTTTTTCTAAAAAGATACTAATTTTGAAGGTAAGCAAACAGGATGTATAAAAAATGACAAGCTCACTGAGAACCAGCCAGTAACAACAGTCCAAGTGCCAAATACAACAGGCAGTTTAAGGCAAAAGCTGGGTTTATGTTATCATGTTACATTTAATCATAATATAACCAAAGCACATGATGTAAGAGAGCTGTTCTACTGAGCTTTTCTTTAAGCAGAAATTTGAGTTTCAATTACAAAGGCTCTGGTCTCAGCATCACAGTTAAAGCTGCACAGAAAAACAGTTCAAATTGGGAGTTGTTTCCATGACTTGATGAGAGAAGCAAAATACTTCTTCCCACACATACCATGTGCTGAAGGGGTTTAGGGAAGGTTTTTGAATGTTTTAAGATCATTCTGATGGTGAAAAGCCAGAAGTGTTTAAAAATTACCTATATTTGCATTTTTTTACTAGGCTTTATAGTTTCTTTTAGTCTCTGCAGTTTAACCATTTTCAACCTGAAAAGAGTCCATTCACATGCACTAAAAAGCTTTGCAGATAATTATAATAAATTTTTCAGGGCACAAATCATGTTCTGTCTCTGTAAATTGCATAAAACATTTATCAGTGCTAGAAAACATCAGTTAGAGGGGAACTATTATATAAGGAGTTACTGAATCCATTATTAAGAGTTAGAGAACCTTAAGGAAAAACGGTACTCATCACTCTCCACATGGATTTCTTGCCACCTTCTCTCTCTGAATGTATATTTTTGGTGTGATTGAGTGCTTGTATTTTGGAAAATGCATTCACTATTACATTCCTCTGTAAATACAGTTAACATGACAGTTCATAGTTTTATTCTGGCCTGTATTCTAGCCTAAAAACAAACTTGCTCCAGCTCGTGTGTCCGCCAATGTGGAGGCAGAGACATTTACAAAATCTGCCCACGGCACATCTGTGCGTCACACAAATGTCATCTCCCCCTCTCACAGTGACAGCCTCAGACTTCTGCAGTGACACACTTTGTGAGAAACACACAATTACAAAAAATGGACCCCTTCTGAAACAAAATATAGACTGACAACAGCCGGAGCAGCAATTACATTGGTCTGATTTCCATTCGATTGGATGTAGTAAAAAAAATCCCCAAATAAGAAATCTTACTCTATGATTTTTCTATGTTTTTGAAACCAGAAACAGGAGGGATGTCAGTAGCAGGATAAACAGCAGCATGCTGAAAGGCTGCAGGAACACTCTTATTTCTGCAAGCTGACAGGGAACACATTACTTGGAATTTTATCATTCGAAGATTCTCAAACCATCACTGAGTTCATGCAAAGTAAACGTGAAACTCATTCCGTTGTTCAGACAGTGGACACGGCATAGGGAAAGATGTTGGAAAACGAGTTTAACTGCTTCCTACTGGCTGTGATTTCTGAAAAACTGGGAGAAAATGACAGCTGAGAGCTTCCCAGTGCAATACAACAGCCACCAGATAACTCCCAGAAACCAAGAAACCATTATGACTATTTTCCAGAACATCACAGAAGAACATGAAGCTTGAATCCTTGACCTTGGGATTGAGACAGAGTAACAGGTCCTCATAACACATTATCTTCCCTATTTTCTGAATACTAAGCAAACCAAATTTGTGCCGGTGTGTCACTGCAAAAGTAAAAAACCAGAAGTTATTTATTACTTCTGCTCCCTAACTTTGGCTACAGCCACTCTCCTTTTGCTCATTAGGTATTTTGACAGCACAGCAATTATTTCAGAAGAAACTGTAGCTTTTAAAAAAAAACTGTAGCTTTTTCATTTGTTCTGTCCCTCTGGGTCAGGACTGTCACCCCAGTTACAAAAGGCAGACAAAAAATAAGTGCTGAGAGTAAATGAAATCTGAAAAATAACTCTTTGTGATGAAAACTGCACATCCATGAGCAGCCCAGATGAGAGAGGCATTTATTTCATCTGCACTGTAAACCAGATTAAAATAATATAAATTCAACCAGTGATTAAACAGGTGCTGGTCAATGAAGTAAATGCTTTAAGAGGAAATTCCACTGTGCTCTTGTTGCTTTTTGGGGTTTTTTGGGGGGTTTTTTTGAATAATGAATTAGCCTTATTTCCTTATAAAGTCTACACCATCACAATACATTGTGAAATGTGACCCTCGGGCTGTGATATAATTCTCAATTTAATCAGAGCTATACATCCCTTAAAGCTTATGTTAAATACTTCACATAAAGGTAATTAAACTTTTATGTCAAAAATATTTAAAGGACAACAGGACTAGCAGCTTAATGCTCTGGGAGGTCTGACAAGGACCCACAACAGAACATGGGAGAGCTTCCCACCATACAGGAAGCCTTTGATTTCAGTGAGTAAATGGATTTGAGAAGGGACACCAGCCACACTCAACATTTGGTTAAAGAATGAAAAATATGTAAGAGGCTGTGCTGGTTACTGAAAGTTTAGCTCCAGAAAGAATATGAAAGAAGAGTTCCATCTACACCAGAAACATTACAATTCAGTATGTGGATTAAGTGAATTTACAGTGGGAGTTTTATCCTCAGTGTGTTTGTCTGCAGCCCTTCCCAGGCCAGGAGCACCATCAGACATTGCAGGGAGGGATGGAGAGGGAAAAAACCAATTTAGTGCATCCTGTCACCAGTTACTCTGCAGTACACCAAGACTGCTGTGGGACTCATTTTCTTTTTCAACAGACATGTTGAAAGAATGAGGGTGGGGGGTTGAAGGGAGGAAGGAATGGTTTTATTCTGCATGATGAGATAGTGTCACACAGGAAGCATCAAGGCCCAACTTCATCTCACAGTTGCATTATGATCAGTGAAAATCTGGTCTCTAAACTGTAAAAAAAGCCCTCATTTGATGTGCTAAACTCTCTCAACCTCCAAGAAAACCACTGGCAAGTAACTACATGAAAGCTCTGAACAGTTTCGGTAGAAGGGCTTGACATGAAGCGAAATCTTTTTTTGCACCAAAGTTATTTAAAGAAATTATGAAATGCAAAAATATGGGGGTAGGACCTAGAGGATAGACTTGTTTTGTTTTACAGTTATTTTTTTTTAAACTGTCCAGAGGGAATGAGCAATATGGTTGCTGAGTAATGCCATGACATTCATAACACTGGGCAAATGGCATGAACAAAATATTTCTAACCTGCAGGTCTGTAGTGCTTTCACTGGAATGTGTTAAATGCCGCACAGACTCACAGCTCTGAAACTGAACTGTGTGTACTTTAACTTAGAGAATAAAGGAAAAGCAGTTCAGTACTACACCCAAACAGGCCAGATGAACTGACTGTTTATTAAACATGTAAAATTGAGTTATGAGCAGTACCAATTGAATTTATTTGTTTTGCACTCTCCCTAATAAATGGTTAGTGAAACAAAGTGTCTGAAGCCTGGAACAGGATGGAGAAGAATGAGCCAAAGTACATGAACTCAAATCTTATTTTTATTCTGCATATCCAATCTGTACAAAGCTCTTCAGACAAAGGTCTGGAGCTGGTAGGAATGAGATTAAATCTCATCCTAAAGAACTTGAAAGCAACTACACTGGAAACAAAAATTCTGCAACTGCTCATAGCAGATCTTAGGTTAGATAGTTATCAATAGTTAAAACAGTATTTATTCTGATACAGTTCCAAATCTCTACAAATGTAAACAAATACTAACAGCCTAACTACTTTCTGTGAAGATGTGTTATAGTACTACCTGTTTTTCTCCAAGCAGCAGTTGCTGCAGGACACAATCACAGCACTATGAATACTGTTCCAATAACAATAAAAGATGCCCAGAATGCGATTTTTGCCAGTATTGAAGTATTTCAGGAACTCCAAACTCCACTAACTAAAATCATAAAATATTAATGAAATTATTCCCTTACTTTCATCAGTACTGATCAAAGTAAATCTCTAACTTTTTTTCCCCAGTGAAATGCAGTGAACTCTTAAAAGAAAACAGGGCACTCTGCCAATAATAAAAAAAAATAAGAGCAATGTCAATAAATACATTAATGAAACAAAAATTAATGAAACAAAAAATCATTTTGCATTATTAAGAAATGCTGGGTACTTTCTGAGCATAAACTAAGCTTTGGTGTTAGTCTTTGTTTCACTGATTCTGCTAAATTATATGTATTAAAAAAACTTATACGAAGTACTGTCTTTCTAATACAGTGCACATGATGGAGTAATTTTTTTTTCTTGCTTTAAGAGTACATTTTTCCTTGTAAGACTGAAGGCAAGATAATTTACATTGCTTCAGAAAGCATGCACGTATTAATGATGGGGAATGATGAAGAACATAAATGGTTTCCATTTTCACATTCAAAAACAAGTACCTGCAAATTAATGCTAAAAAGCAACTGGCCTATAAAGGAGCCATGTTTCCATGCCAACTGATCACAGAAAGACATATAATTCAACAAAAAAACTGAATAACCTACAAAACAAGAAAATAAAGAGCAAGTAGAAGTGCTGGAAATCAAGATCCTGACCATACCCAACTATTTTACAAGAATAGCAAAGAACCCAACAATTAAACTGCAATTTAAGATGTGAATTGTGTGCAGCTAATGGCACTTCATCATTGCAACACTTCCAAAAGCTGTCAGTCTCTAGTCAAGAAAAACAGGACCCAGAACACTTGTATTAAGAAGGAGGGAACATTTCTAGAGTCCTTACGGAGGTTTCACAGTTGGAGGACATGAAAGCACAAGTTACTTTTCAGTGCACATCTTTCATTAGGATTTTAACTTTTTGTCCTTAAGGCCTTGCTTTGTACCTCACTCACAGAGTTGTTCTGGGCTCCTGCAATCAGTCAGCAGAGGTGGTTGCTGTTGCTACCTGAGTGCTCATTGCAAAATCAGGCACATTAGGAAGGAGCAATAGGTATCTGCACACGTGGCCACGCGCACGTATTTATCTGATGCCATTCAATTTTTCTATGTGTATGAGCAAAATTCAACTTCACAGCTGATAAAACCATGCCACCACTAACAGAACTAAAGCAAACAAGTAAGTTCATTAAGTTCATGAATAAAATAATGGGATATAGGTCCACACATGTCAATTTCTATATGGACAAACCAGACTTAGTTTAAGCAAGGAAACTTAGAAATACTGAATTGACAAAAATGCTACTGGATCTAAATATAACTAATTTCAAGATACTGACATTTACATGCAATAAAACCAGAAGTTTATATTCTTTAAATTTCAAGAAATAAATAATCCCAACTAAAAGGTCCATAAACCCTGTGTTCTAAATGAATACAAACTGAAGACAGGATAATAAATTTCTGTTTCTTAGTATGCCTTTATTTTATCAAGCAATGGTGCTTTTCTTCCTATTTAGCTCTTAAGAACATATTAAAAGTCATTAGAGGTTTAAAACAGATAAAAAATTATGGTTACAGAACTGGAGTTGGAAACAACACCACTAATGCACTTCAGTCCATTTGAATTTTACTGTTTTGTCTCCTTCTGCATGAGTAGAGAATAGAAAATTACAAGTGCCTGTACCCACCCAACTGACTTCATATTTATGTGAACACAGAGGTTACATGACAATGGGCCTAAACACTGCATGGAGAAATGCAAAGTTCACAGAAAACGATCTTTAGTTTCATTTATGAGCCTCAGCCTGCGTAGGGACTTCAATGACATCAGTGGATGAAAGAAAATAATTATACAGCTATGTTCCAGCTTATCCAGATAGCATGGAAGATTAAGGCTTTCAGACTTTCTTCCTCTGTCTATTCAGAATTTACTAAGAATTGAATTTTCAGATGTGACAGTTGCTTGCTGCCCTTTTAAACAGCCACTGATTTTTCTAGGAAAAGCTTTGCCCTTTAAGGGTAAAAAGTGTATGTATTCTAGTAGAAAAGATCTAAGCTGGAAAGTTTTTAAGTCACCAAGAGGCTTTTTTTTTTTGTAGTAAAGCCCATGTTTACATCAGAGCTCAGGAAACTACACAGTAAGCATTCAGCTTCCCTGAAATTTTTAGGTCTCACTCCATTTCTCCAACCTTTCCCTAAGGCTGGCCACATCCAACTGACTGCATTTCTGTAGCTCTTGTACAAGCTGAAAAATGACAATTCAGCTGTGTGGAGAGGCCAGGATTTCTGCATCTTTCTTCATGTCTAAACTATTGCTTTTAGGCTTACACACTAAATTCCCATGTAAGATCCTTGAAGAAAAACTAATAAAAAGAAAAATTTATACACAGGCTCAAGACACACTGACTATTCCCAACTGATAAAACTCCATTTGTAAAGTCATGTATGTCACAATAACCTTTGTGGCATGCCAACTCTTCAGAAACTCCTGCACTACAAAGAGATGAATTCCAACAGGGCAAAATGCATTTTAATAAATCCCTATCAATGTGTAGTATTACAGAAGTTACTCAGCAGCAACTGAAAGCTGCCTGTGCTGTGCCTGGCTGACAGTACCTGCACTCCCATCTCCAAGCTTCCCTGACAATTAATCCCTGCTATGTTTTGGAAGGACCAGGAGTGGCAAAGCTGACAAAGATGAAAAGTCAGTTCAGCTTCTCACACCTTCACCTCTTTTTATCTATTGTCAAAGAATCTCTTCTGTTCTCCAAACACCCTTCTATTTTTTGGAGCCTTCTCAAAGTCAGTTTTATACTGATGACATCATTTCACTACCATGGATGAAATCATCCACAGTGCACATGGATTTTTCACACAGAACTGCCTTGGGCAAGATCTTAAAAGGCAACAGAGCAGAAGACTCCATGTTATTTAAGTATGAAGAGAAGAACAATAATAAAATAAAGTAAATAATTTTCAACAGAGCAGCAACTGGAAGGGCAAACAGTAACAATTTCACGTTCAGCAACACCTCTTAGCCTTGGCCAGCACTGTCTGTTTATATAACTGAAAGAAAGAATGCTGCCCTGCACTTGCCCATTATCCCACAGAAAAGGTATTGTGGGAATGTTAGTTTTTACCTGGCTAACTTCCAGATGCTGGCAAGAAAAAAAAAGTCCTTTTAAAATTTTAGTCAACTGAAAAATACTTGACATTTTTCACATTTTACAATTATTCCAAGTTATGTATAAACTAACACAGGCATTGAACTAAATGCATATTAAATGGTCATAGTAAGATGATGGACTGCTGTGCAAAAAAAGGAATCGAGGGGTCTCACAGCCAAACCAAACAGCCAGTACTGCATTTCTTAAACCACAGCAGCCTTGCTGAAAGCAGGCACATTTCTAGAATAGCAGAAATGTTTGCAATGTCCATAAGAGCACTTGCTGGACAATGAGAGCAGGAACTAAAAGAAGTGCCATCCTAATTTCAGGAATGCAGCCCAATGCTGTGACACTGAGCTGGTGAAGTGTGACCAAGACATTGTTTGAAGTCTGCATTCTGCCATACAGTTAATGAGAGTGAAATGCATCTTGCTATGTGTCTAATACCTGCATGGGACCCACAACAGAACCTGCAACACAGAAGAATCACTGAATTGTTTAGATTGGAAAAGACCTCCGAGATCATGAAGTCCAACCTGACACTGCCAAGACCATCACTAAACCATGTCCCCAAGTGCCACATCACAGGTCTTATAAGTATCTCCAAGGACAGTGCCCTTACCATTGCCCTGGGCAGCCTGTTTCAATGCTTGACAACCCTTTGTGTGAAGAAATTTTTCCTAATATTCAGTATAAACCTTATCATGTAGGTGTAAAGACAGGTATGGTCTTATCTCAGCCTCCTTTTCTTGAGGACAAAAAATGGACACACTTCAGTGTCTCAGTATCTTTTTTGTAGTGAGGGGGCAACAAAAACACAGGATTCAAGGTGCCTCGCCAGTGCTGAGTACAGAGGGACAATCAGTGCCCTGGCCCTGCTGGCCATGCTACTGCTGGTACAGCCCAGGATGCCAATGGCCTTCTTGGCCACCTGGGCACGTTGTGGGTCATGTTCAGGCACCCCCAGGTCCTTTCCCACTGGACACTTTCCAGCCACTCAGCCCCAGCCTGCAGCTGCAGGGGGTTGTTGAGGCCCAAGGGCAGGACCCAGCACTTGGCCTTCTTGAACCTCAGACTCACTGATCCATCCTGCCCATATCCCTCTGCAGAGCCCCCTGTCCTCCAGCAGGTCAACACTCACACCCAGCTCTGTCATCTGAGGACCTGCAGAGTGCCCTCAATCCCCTCACCCAGGTCACCAATAAGAATATTAAACTGAACTGGAGAGAACCAAGCATAATAACTGTGGACTTGAGAAGACCCCAACACGAAATGAGCAAAAATCCCCTTTCTGTTTTAAACAGAAGGCATTTCTCTTGCTCTTTTCCATCTGGCACTTCAAGTAGCTGTCTTTACTTAACAGTCATCTTGAAGTTTTTATTAAGTCGTACAACGTGCAAACTCAAACTGAAAGAAATGATCCCTTACTTCTTCTCTGCCAAAGTTCAACTGCTAAGTAAAAATAGCTCCCAATCATGTTTCTGCTCCAAGCCTCTGCATCCCAGCAGGAGCAATGGTCCTCAGTGCAGGCACACCATCATCCCCATATTCCAGTGCACAGCAGCACATGGAGCTGCAGCCTCCTCACACACCAGGGCTCTGCTTCTTCATTTGCATGCACATCCTAACTGGAGGAATACAACTTCCCAATTCAAATATACAGGAAGGGTTTTTACTGTTTGAAATTACATTTTTAATTTGGAGAAAGCAAGCCCTTCAGTCACAGTGGAATGTTTTTCAGAGTGTTGTGTTCAGTCAAGCCACAGGTTGTCTTTTTAATAAGTGCATTTACCTTAAGCCAGTTCACAAATGAAAGCTCCTTGCCTCCCAAACTGTTTCTGTGTGATAAGACAAAAAGATCAGCCAAGCACCTACTCAGAGCACCACTAACTAAAGTGCCCTACTCTAATTTAGTGCTATTTCCAACAGATCCCAGAGCACTTTCTCAGGTAAACTCACCATCATTTGCATGCACAGAATGCAGGGTGGGACTGGGCACAGAAACACTGTGAATTATCCCAGGTCACTTCTGAGGCTTCTCACAAATGTGAGAAGAACCACCACGACCATCTGAGCCATTCCACAGCCACTTGGGACATTGGCTACCACTGCCATCTCTGCCCTCCTCTCTTTTCCCATCCCCCTGGCAATTATCAGACCACATGTGCCCTGACAGTCAGCATGTGCACTTGATTATAGTACTCAACTAAGACTTTTAGTGACCAGAAACAACTTCTACTACAAACAAAACAAACCCCCAAAAAACGAACAATCCCCCCAAAAAACAAACCCCCCCAAACAAACAAACAAACAAAAACCCCAAAAACACAGACAAAAACCCCAAACCCTACTGCTACCAAAAAACAACTTCAGGAAGGTGGTTCAGTTCTCATGTAGGACATTAAATTCCTAACACAGGTCCTTCAGTGATGTTCCTTTTATAGAGAGGTACAAATCCCACACAAAGCAGATGTATTTATGCTGAAGTGTACTTCAAAACTAGAACACACATGCCTAACAATGTCACTGCAAAGTACGAAGTAATTTGGTTTTCCTGATTCCTAAATATCTTAATGCAAATGTGAAATGAGCTCAGTACACTTAGTCTCACTTTACTTACTTAAAAAAGATTTCAAAGAGGCTTTCACTACCTTAACTAACTTGATTTAAAATCACACTTAAGTAAATGCAAGCAGTTTCCCAGGTATTACATGGCTTATTCATGGACTACTTCTTTCACTGTACACTCCTGTGATCAAAGACATCTTAGATGTAACTGGTGAGGTTATTTACTATTTATAAAAACATCCACTGTTTAATCTTCTTTTTAGAATTAGTCTTCTAAAATGAAAACTAGTTTTTATTATTTCTCTCTGAAAATCTGAGAGAGAACTGGATGAATTTGAACACCATTTTTTCCTGCACAAAGGAAAAAAAATGTCAATAAATCTTTAGGGCACCTCAACAGCTGCTGGAATTGTGTAAACCACACTTTGGAATATTCATCACCTCTATGAGAGAGTATCCTCAGGACAGCAAAAAATCCCAAACTTAATTTTCAACTTCTTAGCAGTTTTTTCTTTCCCCTTGACTGTGGGTCTAAGAAAATAGTTTCTATTTATGTATTTGTTAACAGATTTTTTTAATATACTTTTTAAAAAAACAAAGCCACAAAGCTCAGAAAAATCACTAACAGAATTTAACAGACTTGAAAAACAGTTCAGAGGGAAGATGGTAGCAAAGTTATGAAAATCAATGCAAAACCGCAATATTCCCAGTAGTTCAAGTTCTCAATTACCAGCTCCACGCAAGACACTCTTTTGTACTTTCTTTATTCACAGGACTAAGAAAATAAGACTCATGATTTTGGAGAGTTCCCATAATTCTGAGTCTTTCAACTGAGTGGCAGAACTCGTTCCTCAATTGCCAGGAATGAAACAAACCAATCTTTGAGCAAAATCTCAGCAGAAGTGTTATCCTGCAGTAACTCAGGTTCAGCGTGGAGGATGCAGCCAGAATCCTCTCCGTTTGTGAGCCCACTCCAGGTCCCATCGATACCAACCGGAAACTGAGTAATGTCCTGCAGCATCCAAAGCTGCTAAGACAGGAAAAGTTGTGCCTGCAGCTTGCTGTTCTCCTAATTCCCCCTAAAAACCTGTTCTATTTCTTTCTCTAAGGAAATGGTTCTCACTGCTGAATACACAATGCTGGTTTTAAATTTTAGAGGCTGCAGGGTGGTCATGAAACAAATGCCACACAGAGTATTTGCACACCTCTCTATTTACAGTAAGAAGGAAAATCATCTGGATTCAAGGATTCAAAACATGAGATCTTTTGAACAAAGACATGGTAAGAGAAAGCCTTGAACAGAAATCTGTCAAATACAAACATATATAACCAGACCCAAAAGGCAAAGTATTGGGAAACCTTTCAAAACCATACAATACTATAGGAATTAAGTAAACTCCAAACTCCCCTGCAATACTCCCGTCATAGCTAATTTGTGATTTCCTGTACTCTCAGTACTAACAGCACAATGGAGCCTCTATTGTGGGCCTCCTCCCACAAGCTTTTAAAAAATGCAAGACATTCTTTTTATCTAGACTGGCGTGGCTAAAATACATCGAGCTCTACATAGATAAATGGTAATTTTAGATGCTGCTTCTGCTCATAGGAACAAAAAATAAAAAATGTGCTGCCTGGTGGTGCTGAGTTTAAAGTTCGCAAAGGATCAGTGCTGTGGTGGCTAAACTTCTGACCATGGATCTCAGGCAGGGCAGATGAAGGCCACTTTGTTTTAGGGTAACAAGAGAAGACTGAGAACTCTCTGCAAAATCAACACAATTCGAATCAGCTTTTAGAGTCTTGCAGAAGCTGAAAAAAATGAATGAAAATTCGGCAGAATTCATGGGATAAACCAACTGCAGTATTCACTGCAAATCCTGATTGAGGGTGAAAGCAGTGAGTCCTTTAGGTGCAAGTAACTAGTTCATGGAGGTTAAAATTAGTATTGCATACTTTTTATCTTAAAGGATCCTGAAAGCTAACCCAAACCAATCAAAATGAACAAGACTTTCTGCTGGTAGCAGAAATGAAAGACAATAATCCTGGCACAGAACAAGCTGGGAAAAAAGCACAACCAGCACACACAGACTTTCAGTATGCAGGAGAGAATTTGGTGGGGATGCAAAACAAAACCTAAAATGCTGCAGTGGCTTTGATCAGCACCTTAATGACCTTTCTTAGTCAAAAAAATAATGCGTTAAAATGGAATTAGCTGCCCAGTTCCAGTCAGCATGGGAACACACACACAACACTGAATTACTTAAGATCACTTCTCTGTAACCCTGATTATATGAATGGGAAAATCAACGACATGAGAAAGGCTGTGATACACATTAATACTGTTCACTGAAGCACCAGACACACATTAAGATGCTTGGTAGACCACAAATGTGAAAACGCTCATTACCCGGTTGAAAATAAACAGTTTAACATATCTGGTACAACACATTAAAGTGAAAAAATATTTAAGTATCAGTTTAAGAGTTTGGAGACTGGCTTGTGGTTATCTCTGCTAAACACTTTTGTCCTGCATGACTCTGCAAAGACTGAAGCTATGCACTCAGCAAGAGACAAACTGGCTGCAACCATCTAATGAAATTTGACTCATCTGGGAATTTTGATGAAGTGCTCCACACCACTGTTTCTGCTAAGCCATACATTTTCCTTGCAGGATTGAGAGTGCTGCAAATATGCAAAAAGCAACATCAATTTTGGACTGTTTGGCTTAAAATAGAAGGTTAATTCTGAAAATCCATATTCAGGTAAAAAATACCACAGAAGCCAATGGAAACTTTGCAATTATAAAATAAAGGTACAGGGGATCTGCATCAATGGCACAGTCATTGCAGTCTGTCAGCCCCCAGCAGCACCTCTTGCCAACTGTAAGTCTGACTAAGAGCTGCCCCAGGCAGCTCTCCCTTCCTACAAACCCTCCTGCACATCAGCCCAATCCAACTGGAGAGCACACATCCTGGTACAGCTCCTTTCTGGCTCATTCTCCCAACTTCTGACTCACCCAAGGGCTATGATGACATTTTGCAGAGTGAAAAAAAATCTATGTGTAGTAGCAGATGATGAAAATCCCCTGCAGTGCTGCTTCTCTCCTGGCTCTTTTCTGAGCTCTGCCTGGCCAGTGCACTGTCCAAGCACGCTGCAGGGACAGGCCACTGGCCATTCCTCTGCCTGGCCAGGCACACAGGGCTTCACAGCACACAGTGCACGGTCCTGCCAGAGGAAGGAACACAGTTTGATGGGAATGCAGCAGGGACAGCCTTGGAGAGTCCCACTGCTATTCCTCCTGTCATCACGTGGCAGCCACAGGCTAATTGCTATTGATCACGTTTGGAGAGTGGGAAAGAAGAACAATCTGCCACATGGCAGCAGCAACAGCAGCGAGCCCAGCTTTCAGAGGCTCCAACATGAGCAAAACTGAAAGCAGGACCACTCTCTTCTGCTGCCCCAAGAGCTCAGCTTTGCTAAACCACCACCTGCTGTGGTTAGACCCTGCCCTGACCAACAACCTGCGGGTGAGGGCCTGTGTCCCTTCTGCACCAAACCAGACACATCCAGGTGAACATGCACAACACTGGGCTGCTCACAGTGGTTTCCCCAACTACAGACATTTCTCACTTCAGAAGGTCACGCATGAACCAAGCACAGAAGGTGTCACAGCAGCAACGCCTCCTTTGAAAGGCAGCACAAGTCATGCTCTTGTCATGTTCTGCATGGTGGTGTGAGAATTCACTGCTATTAAAGCTTTCAGCACATCCTCCTGGGACAGAACTCCCACCTCCCTCATCACAGGGTGTGCCTGTGCTCCACAGGAGAAGATGGACTCTATCAAAAAATGCTGGTGCTGCTCAGGAAGACTGTTAGAGCCCATCCAACAATGCAGAGCTTGGGCTGCACACAGGAATCTGGAACTGTGACTCAAGTCAAGTAAGAAATGTTTCCTTGCTTCCTTCCTTTTTTTTTGTGAGTTGGCATCAGAGCTCCCCTAAATAGACCAAAGGAGAGGAGGGGTAACGTGGTGAACTCTGGCACACACACAGGCAGAAAGCAAGAACAACTTTCACTGCAGACTTATGTAACTTTGCTGGTGGTGACACAACTCGCTGAAGGGTGGCTTAGGCACAGATAAGGGACATCCACTGACCTGTAAATAGAACTGTTAAAATATGCCTTAAAATACCTCAGAGAAAGCAAAATTATATAATCACATTACCTTGTGCTTTAATACTGAGACAACAAAGGCTTCATATGCAACAGAAATAAAAGCTTTCTATTAATACTTCAGCTTCAGAATTAGCTGAACAATTGTCCCCAGTCCCCAGGGCCAGCTTTTTCTGCTTTCTGCATAGAATCCCTTCTGGCTGACTACCCTGGCAGGTATACTGCAAGGAAGTTCCTCTAAAAGCCCCTTGAAAAAGGCAGGTATAAAAAAAGATGAAAATGCAAGGATGAGCAATAGTCATCCAAAATAAATAGCAGCATGAAATACGCTATTGTATTAACTACACTTAGTTCAAAGAAAAAAAAAAATCAAACAATGTCAATTTGCAATTATGTTGATTAGACACAAACTGGATAATTAGTAAATAGAATAATAATATAGGAAACATGATACGTTTGAAATGAAGTGACAAAAATATTCCAGAAGAGAGAACAAGCTAATTCATAATCTTCCTCAAAAATTAATTACTCATTCTGCTATAGAAACATAAACACTTTATGTTTTGCACATCAAAAAACAATTAACCTATTCATCTAAGGCACAGATGTTTTTCAGGAGAGGTTCTTTGAGCATGCTTCTTTTTTATTTCGTGTTTAATTTTACCTTGTGATCTTTTTTTAAAATTATTATTTCATTACTGCTGGAACACCCATAGGGGCAAAGACCCAGGTTAAGACAGGCATCCACCCTTGGGCCAGCCCCTGTGGGCAGAGCCTGTGGGTGGGGCTGGGGAATCCAGATCCAGATCCTCCCATCCCGACACACCACAGATCACAGCTACCAGGCGGCACAAATTAGAGGAGCCCAGGGACTGTCTCCTTGAAGAACCAGATAGATTTCTGGTCATGTTCAAAAACAATCTCAAGTTTTAACCCACTTCAAGCACCAAACCAAAGCTGAACACCAAAGCACCCCTGATCTGGGGACTCTCAGTGCCTTTCTCATGCCATGAACAATTCGGGACGCTTACTCCCTTTCCCCTCTCCACAGCACCACTACACGAGGCCACACAGCAGTTTCAGTCAGCCAACACCTGGATGCTGCCAGATTCCCAAAACACTCCTGATCCCGTTAATCATTTGGGGAGATGGGCTGAGGATTACTGTGCAGTGGAAAAGATCCTGTGGTAATCACAGCTCAGAGATCCTAAACCGCCCGCCACAGCTGGAAGCGCCGCCGCACTTCTGCAGTTCTCCCAGAGCAATAGTGGCAAGGGAGCAAAGGGTTACATTGCAGCAGGAAATGTTAATTTTAGATTTATCTGCAATGTTTTCCTGATCAATTCACAGACTAAAATGAATCATCATCTCTGCTCTTGAAGCAATAGGGGAGAAAGAGACCCAAAACTACAGCTGGGAATTTGTCTTCCTGAGCTGTAAATCCATTGCTCTGCTGTCTGGGAGTGAGAAAGCACGTGGAGCTGAGGAACTAAGGCTAAAGGGCTCTGTACTACAACTTTTATCCTCACCTTAAGTTTTAGGACATGTATTAAAAGTGTAACTTCATCTCTACTCTCACACTAAATAAATAATTATGGGGCCAGGAGGTGAGGGAGCCTCAGAGGAGGCTGCTACGCTGCCGCACTGCCAACTGCTCTGGGATTTGAAAGCTTGACACATGCTGGAGTATCACCTCATCAATGTTCCCAGCTGGCTTGGGAGGCAAAAACCTGACTACTACTCTTAAAGGCAGTTCTCTTTCACACAGGAACAGCCAAGTGCTCCAGATAAGCTTCAAGAAACACAGTTATTAAAAACACATGGTACGTAAGTCAAAACAAAATGGGAACAAGCACTTTTAGCCCAAAACATCAGCACAGTTTCAAGTTCAGTGTTGTATTTCACGTAAGCAAATAAAAATGATGTTGCTTCTCAGCATCTTTGCTTAAAAGACATTAAAATCTGTGCCCTTCCATACACTTAATGCTGTTCAAACTGTTTTCTGGTAAAATAAGCTTTTTTCCTTTTTTTTTTTTTTTTTTAAATATATTTACAGTTTTCACATGAGAAAAGGTACTTTGGGAGAATATCAGTTTCCTCCCCAAAAGGGATGACCCAGCCTGGTCAGTGATCTGCAGGAGATGTTCTTATTTGAAAACGAGGGATTGACTTTATGTTTCAAAACGTTGGCAAGTGCACTACTGTAACTGTATGATAACACTTCACAGTATGCAGCCCAATCCTCATCTCTCGGATCACACTTTTGGCTAAGAGCTGCAACCCACTTCTGTTTACACTGCAAATAAAACAATAGCTCTCAGAAACGGAGAGATTAATAAATTGAAGGATCACGCATTTTTAACAAAGGGCAGGCACTATTTTATCTTTATGATGCAGAAGGACAAGTCAAGAGGTAACCAAACTGACAAGCATAAGGGCACTTGTAATTTGTTTTATCATTATATCAGAACTCCACAGGATGACAAAGTATCACAGCAGATACAATATTTACGATGAGGAGCTTTCTCTACTGTGTGCTGGGAAGCTGCACGCTCCAGCTATTCCTTAACTACATATGACAACACTCAACTGCAAAATTCACAAAGGTGACTGGCGTAGTTTCATTTCAAAATAGCAGTTTCATTGACTAAAACTCTCCTACTGAGCATGACTACAGCAGTTCTCAGTTACTATTTTATTTGCCAATTCAGTAATGAAGTAACATATTCCCTGATGGAGCAACATTGAATCTGTGTTATTTGTGGGGGGCATGGGGGGTGTGTTTACAGAAGGACAGAGAACACACTGACTCTGTACCAATTTATACCCTCAATGCCATTGAACATACACAGAGAAACCAAATTCATGTCCCAAGTATTATTCTACATTAACAATGACAAAAAAGAGGGAACAATTTAATTCTCCCATTTTCTCTCATCTGTTTATTAATTGCAGCCACCTCACAAACACCCATTTCTTGTTCAGGCAGCAAAAGAGGCAGGTTGGGGGCAGAGGGGTTTTTGTTTCCTTTTGGTTTGAAATACACCAGTGCATTGCCAATGGGCAAAATACTTTGTCACTACCTCACTCTGGGGATGGCTGACATAATAATAAACTGAAGAGGATGCTATCTGTCAAACATTAAGGAATTCCAATATTGAAATCTTGCTGCCTTTGGGGGTCAATAAAGAGCAACATTACAAAATGCACTAAAGTTAGCAGTTTGGGCTGCTAATTTTACATGCGTGCTTCACCAACGCACAGCTAAAAATAGATAAAACAGATAAGAGCACAGAACAAAGAGATGCACTGGACAATTATCTTTCTGCTAGCAGTCTAATTTATACCCAGCTTTTTAACCCTTCTTATTTATATAGAAAACAGATTTTCCAAGTATTACTTAATGCAATCTCAATATGAAATTATTAAAGAATGTTTTATTTTTCTTAGTGTTTTCTTGTTCCCTTCCTAGTGGGACAGAATAATGAGATTTAAAATATTTTAATGAGGGCATCAGGCTACTTGCCAAGGGGCTCGAATACTAAATAAGAATATTTACATCTTTTAAGACCCTGGAGGAGGAATCAGTGCAATGCACTTGAAACACGTACTCACATCACAAATATGACAGTTAATTTTAATTCACTAGGAAAAAAAGTACACTCAATTCAGTTTATTAGGCCTCATTATTTTCAATGAGGCTAAAGGGATGATTATCTTTAGCTGCTCCGACGGGGCCTAAAAGCAAACATTCTTCCTGATAAGGACAACACTTACTAAAATATAAGGCAGTGTGAAATTGTTCAATTTAAGTTACAAGAGGTGAAATTTTAAAAACAAGCCCTTTTAACAGTATTTTCTACCATTATTCTGTCCAGCTCTGCTCTATGACTTAAATCCTGACTTTTGAATTTAAATTTTTAGACGAAAACAAAGCAGCATAGCAGTCTGACTCATGTCTACACTGTAAACAGGCTTATTCTATGCTTTGTAGCCTTCTTTCGGTAAAATTTGCTTACAAAATGATAATGTTTATAAACAGAATTGATATTCTGTCTCCTTATGTCTGGAGGCAGAAAAAAAAATCACCTTCAGATTAACATGACAATTTATGCCAAGCAATTCTGGAAGCATATCTGTAACACCACCCTGTGCATATTCTTCACGTTACCTTAAAAAACAACAGCACAAATACATACTTTAATAAAAAAATAAAAGAAGGGAAATGAAAGGAACAGAGAAACTGAGATTTAGGGTGAAGACTCTTACCTCTGATACACAACCCGTCCGCAGCTCTGCCAAAACCATCCCACCAGCCAGGCCTTAAGCACTTTTTTACAGCAATAAAACGCCGCTTTTAAACTTCCTGTTTATCCAAACACCGGCCCAGCTTTCCCGCAGCTCGGAGCCGGCACCGCTCACCCCACGGAAGGAGAGGGGGGACCCAACACCCCAAACCCCTCCTGGGGGACTCAACACCCCAAACCCCTCCCGGGCGCAGCTTCAACGCCCTTTGAGTTTGGTACTTCGGGACGACTCGCACCCCCCACCTCTCGTTTTTATTTCCCTTTATGTTTTCACCCAACCTCAAAAAAGCGGCCACCGGGCAAAGTTGCGCCGGCGCTGCGGCCGCCAGGGCAGCACCGCTGCCAGCGGCGGGGCCCGGAGCGGCGGTGACGGGCACACAAAGCGCGGCGGTGGTGGCGGCGGCCGCTCGTGTGTGTCCCCCCCCTCCGC
>JBBMKD010000170.1:65209953-65295500 GCA_037834095.1 Argya squamiceps | reverse complement strand
GGGGTGGGGCGGAGGGGGGAAGTGGGGGGGAGCGGCCGCTGCCGCCGCCGCCGCCGCGCCCCCAAGGCTCGATCTCCTGGTTCTAGGCGGGCGCCGAGACAAACGAGACAGCGGGGCGGGCGAACCTGGGTCGTCCGCGCGCAGCGAAGCGGCGACCTGCCCCGGGACGCGATGTCGCTGCTGCTTTTTTTTTTTTTTCTTTTGCTTTGTTTTGTTCAAACTTCGGCAAAGTTAACGCCGCTCGGGTTCAGAGAGTCACGGAATGGGTCAAGTTGGAAGGGACCACAGCGGGTCATCGAGTCCAACCTCCCTGCTCAAACAAGGTTTTCCCAGAGCGCATGGCTCGGGATTGCATCCAGACGGGTCTGGAACATCGCCAGGGCGGGAGACTCCACACCCTCGCTGGGCAACGTATTCCATGTGCAGTCACTGCACAGGACAGAAGTTCCTCCTCATGTTCAGTTGGAACTTCCTGCCCATCAGTTTCTGCCCGTTCCTGGCATCCCAAAACATCAGCACTTCTGGTGTTACACTGTATTTGTGATTCGGCTAAGGCTTTTCCCTCACGAACTAAAAGGAATGAAAAAAAATAAAGCAATAACGCTCTAAATTCTGCCCCGGGTGAGAGTCAGTGCCTGCCTCCTGCATCTTCCTTGATCCGCCCTGAAGAGCCCCAGAACTAACCCCGCGGTCTCCGCAGGGTCGGCACCGCCGTGAGCGGGGACAGCTCTTAGGGAAAGAGCAGCGAACTGCCCAAACTCAAAGCACCCGAGGCCGATTTCTTCCCCACGGGGATGCTCCCATCGCGCCCACGTGGCCGCGGTCCCTCGGGGTCACCCCGCGCCCGCCATGCCCGCCCCGCCCGAACAGCGGCGGCGGCGGCCGACGCAAACCAAAGTGGTGGCGGCGCCCCCGCGGCCGCTGTGTCGGCTGACGGCGGCCCCGCCCGGGCGCGGTGAGGGAGCGGCGGCAGCCATGGCCCCGCCGACTTCTACCCCGCGGCTTTTCTCTCCTCAGTGCCTGGAGCTCCGCTCCAGCCCCCCCCTCTCCAGAAACTTTCGCTCTACTGGCACAGCCGCCCCTTCCTCCTTCCCAGCCGCGGGCGGGAAGCGGAGCCGCGGCCGTTCGCTCGTCCCCACCCACAGCCCAGCCCAGCCCGGCAGCGAACATCCCTTCTCTGGGTTTTTCCAGAAATAAAACGATCGTTTCCTGTCAACAAACGGCCCCTGCGTCCCTCAGGGACCCCGACCCCCTCGGATAAAGACAGAGACTCCTGGGAGCAAACGAGAGCAATTCACTGGGAGAACGGACAGGGCTGTAGATTTTCCCCCAGGCTTGTTTGGGAGGTGGTTTGTCTATGAGGGGAATATTTGAACCCAGAGGTTATGAAGGGTGGTTTCAGCCTCCGAGTTGTCTGAATTTCAGGAATCCGTTCAGGGCACGACTCAAGGATTTTAGCATACACGCAGCATTCAGCAGCTTGGCTCCAGCTCGCTCGTAACTTGTTTTCCCCCATCATTTCTCAGGTAGTGTGTTCTTTTCATGGGATTATCCACCGGGATTGGGAGGTAACTCCCAGGACAAGTTTGTGCAGCCTCTGATTTATCTCCATGTTCCTCCTGTATTCCTGGGAAAGCCTTTTGTGGCTCAGCAAAGACGTCTCAGACATCCCTCAAAGAACAGTTTCCCTAAATTCTCACTGCGCATCACTAGGGCAGCATCTAGCCAAGCGCCTCATGTGGGGTTTGTATAAATAAATTTGGGTTTAATCACTTTAAAGTGGCTAACCACTTTATTGCCATTTATAGATGTTAGCAAATATAAAAACACATACATATCAAAGCTCTAAGGAGAAAATAATTATTTTTTTCTTCCTCGCTGCTTCAATTGCCATGTGGCAAAGTATCAGGAATGAGCATTAGGAGGTCAAACACACTTAAACCACACGAGAAATATCTGTGAATACCAATATGGATATGAAAGTCTCCAGCAAAAAAAAAAAAAATTACTACTGGAAAAGGAAAAAAATGAGAAACGAAATTAAAAATTCAGTTGCATTTTTTAATGCAGAAACATAAACAGATCCAGGCACTGAGACCATGTCCTCGGTGGGGTTACATGACTGGGCAAATGTTTAGGTCTAAACTGGAACTGCTGCTTCGGGGAGGGAGGGGAGTGTGGCGCAAAATATTATGACAAGGGGAGTGCTCTAAGTGAGGATAAGTTGGCATGATGAACAGATGGAGGATTCAATAACAGGAGGTTATTAATACTGCAGTTTGGTATTCTCTACGCTACTTCGTGAAGGGATTCATATGCTTGCTCTTTTTCCTTTCTGATTGTACACAGACCTAACAAATATGCACACTGTAGGTAAAACACGGGACTCAGTTCCCTCCTGGCACACCCATCCCAAGTTCATGTTCCCTGGGAAAACATCGTGGGCTGGATCCTCAGCTGATGCTGACTGGACCAACAGTGTTGCCTCCAGCAGCAGCAAGCCGAGTTGCACCTGCTGAAGGAAAGGTTATCTGACCCCATCTCCCCAGCCAAAAGGTCTCTCCACCCTGCTCGACAGCTGCCACAAGGCACCTGCTCTACAGAATAATCTATGCAAGCTCTCAGGATGGAAAAGGACATGAAATAACTCACGAGAAACTGAAGTTTGCCATCAAAACACAATGCAGTGCCCTTTCTGCTTAAGAAAATGCAGCTCATTTTCCCCCAAATTCAGCCCTCCTCCCCTGCATGGCTGTCAGTGGCCTCGTTTTGGACTGGACATGAGAAAATCCAGGAGCAGCCCAGCTGACTCCAGCCAAACCTCCAGTTGCCCCCATCTGTTTTTCTTCCTTTCTCCAGCAGCTCGTCTCTGGATCACCTCACATTCAGTCATCCTCACAACTTCTACACTATGGCTCACACAGCTACAATATACAAGTACATCTTTCACAAAGCCTAACAATCCCCATCCTCTTACCACATTTGGGCGCTGCTGTTACTGCCACCTCTTTTTCCAACAGCAGTGTGACACAGCTGAGTGTCTTTTGTGCCCTGCCCTAAGAATTATGGCATTTTTCAAAGCCCCCAAACTGTTCCTTGGCTTCTTAAGAGTCAGCTGGAGGAGCACATGTGCTGCGGCGCAAATACATTGTTTTAAGTGTATCTGTTAACAGCCACATGTATAATTTAAGTACAAGTTTTATTCCCCTCAGAATGGGCAATCATAAGGGGCATGACCTTGGGCTTTCACAAATTCAGTGCATTAGGGTTTACTATCTTTAGCAGATGTGACTTTGAAGATACTGAAAGCGGAAGTTTTACTGTTTTACCCCCTAAGCAATGAGCCAAGATACATGTTGAATGTTTTCTGAAGTGAATAGTGAGGTTTGACAATTTTCTTACACAAATATACTGATGTTGTGTACTTACAGATTTTCTTTGGTTTGTCACAGCCGTGCGTGCTGGTTCTTTCATGCATGATTTTGCTTTGTTATCAAACAGACGTCATTCATTGTAACAGTTTTTAAAGCCATAAATTTAAAAACTTCATGCATTTCTAATCAAAATGCAAGATCATGTTTCAATGGAATATCTTAACTTTTGTCAACAGTAAATCTTGCAGATGCTATTAGGAGATCCTAGGAGAGATTTATGTCAGAAGAAAAGAATGGTTGGATAAAGCAGCCCCAACACTTAACCTTTATCCTAAAATAGATTGTTTAAATGTATAATCAAAGTAAGTCAATTCAATTTATTTAAAATCTGGAAAGAAAACTTTGTTTGGATTTAAATATTTCCTTAATTCTTCCACTTAGATCCTGAAGAGCATTTGTTTATATAACACACAAAGAGATCAGCCCACTTGGATTTTGCAATTGCGTATTTCAATTACAGCTTCTTTTTTTTTAGTTATAACTTCCTCTGTGTGCAACTTCCCACTGCAAGAAGTTAATGCTTTCTGGTTCATGTGAAAGTCATTTTGGACAAAAATCTTCAGCAGGTTCTGAGGGGGAAATGGAAAAAAAAAGAATAATTGACTAAAGAGAACCACCTCATCTTTAAGAAATTGTGGTCATTGCAAGCATGAAATAAAATAGAGGACCCTTTATCTACTGTTATAAAGAAGGTGAAGGATCAAAGTAGTAGATTAAAGTTCCATTTAACGAACAAGAAGTTCAGCTGTGTCCAACATTCAAAGTCATTTCTGAAATGCCAAATGTGCATTGCTCCTTTCTGAGAATGGAACAGTTCTACTAGCTCTGTGCTGGAAATACAAAGTGAAAAAGATTGTAGTGAGCCAAATGAATGGAAGAATAAATTCCCTTCAAACCACTGAACACAAAAACCCTCCTTCCTCTGATGTTATCTGTATTATGTGACTAAGGGGTTTTCTTCTTGATCTCACCCTCTTCATGCAAATGCTAAATACATAAGAACCAGGGTGGAATTAAATCCTCTGCATTTTCTGGTTGTTGTGAAACGAGACATATTATTTTCCATCCAGTCAGGAGGAGTTACCAGACCATCTCCAGGATGGTCTGTGTTCTGGCTGAAGAGAAAAAGAAGATAGAGATGAACAGCAGAAGAAACCAATCAAGAACCATTAGTGGATGTCAGCCATTGTCCATCTGTTCACAGTGGAATAAATCCAGACCTGAAGGAACAACTGCAACCTGCCCCATATGGCTCTCTCCCTTCTGCGCTGGCAGGGCTGCTTGGGGGATTTGACATTGGATGAGGTAAAGGAGAAGCAGCACAATCTGTGTTCCCGGGAATGAACAGCCAATTAACATGAAAGGACAAAAAATGGGTTAGTGACCCCGGGAAGGTTTTCTCCTCCTCACCTGTCTGAAATCGTGGAGCTCATTCAAACTGTGTAAATTGCAGAGATATTACACTGAGGGTCCTGCTATTACTGAAATCTTAAAAATTTACATTTAGCTACTAACAAAATTCTGTGGACAGTGGGTATCCCTCACTTGGTGAGACCACAGACCCAGCTGTCTCCCAAAGTGTTAAAGAAGGCGTTTAGAATATGTTACACTCACATTCCATTAAAAATTATAATGCACTATGCTTTCAACATAATGAACCAGAGTAACAACATTCTGCATTTACTTTTATGGAACTGGATTATTGAGTAGTAATTTATTTCTCAAGTTTTAAATCAGTCTGGGCCTGGTCATGAAGCAAAGTGCTATTTTTTAGATGATTAAGGGAAGTAGGCTCTGGCCTATGAAGAACAGTTATGAAATCTGACTGTCTCTTTAGAATTATAATGGGAAGCAGATACTCTTTATGATGCTGCATTTTGCATGCAAAAAACCCGAGATCTACATATTAAGGCCAACTGAAAGGATCAAAACCCACAAGTCTGTACTAGATTCAATAACCTGTTTGGTGATGGTAATTTCACAGGGAATGGAGAATAATGGACCATCCAACAGCCTAAACAGAACCGTGGGTGTCCTGAGTGAACTTGCTGCTGTGGGTGTGTCTTACTGGGCTGCAGTGTCATTTGCACTCCACTATCTTCCACCTCTTCTTGAGTTCTAACACACTTGGCATCTTATTTTGGTCAAAGTTGCAGAAGAAGAAGCCAGGGCAAAAAGCAAAAGTTGCATCAGAGATAGTTTTCAAGTTCCCAAACAATTATATTTACATTTGTCACTGTCATTCATTCACTAGGTGGCATAGAAAGCATCATACTTCTTTCAAACATGCACCACAAGACTGAGGATGAAAAATTAAACTCAAATTTAAAAATTAAATCAAAAAAAGTATGAAGTCAAAGCCACATCTCACTAAGAATTTAGCAAGAGACTTTGCTCTAAAACCAAGCACAAGTCTTACCCATCTGTAAAACTAGCAAGGATACTAAAGGATGAAAAAAGCAGAACAGTGTTACATGAAAATGCCCATTTGCTGTCAAGGACCTTAAGCACAACCACTCACTGGGATTATGTACATTTATGACATTGAAAGCAACTCTCCAGCTTTGTCAAATTTATTCAGGATGATGACAAGTTACCAGGCTTGAATTTCATCCTTCTCCAAACTGAGCACTGCTGTGTACCACCATGAAATACTGCACTACCAGCACTCCTCTATCACCTACTGCTAAGATAAGAGAATGGTTCATTAGTGAGCAAAAAGTGACCTCTAGTGAATCACCACACTAGCTCCTGAGACAGCACCTCCCTGGCTGTCCCTGACTAATCACAGCCCCAATTCAATTAAAATGTGATCATGCTGCACCCCAACACCAGTCAGCAGCTGCACCCCATCAGTCAAGCACTCCAGGTACCTTCAGTAACCCACACTGTGCACAGCAGCTGTAACAAGCAACAGAAGACACTGGCACATGGAAAAACCTGCCCACTGATAACTGTTAGATAATTTAATAGACTACAATAAAACATGCAAGCTCTACTTGCAGATTAAAATTATTTGATTTAATTTAAAAAGTAGGATATCCAGAGATTTGTAAACAAAATGAGAAAAACATCCTATTAAATATGTAAAAATAATACCAATGTTAGTGATCTTTGCACCCAAGGAAAACAAGAAAATTAGAGTAGAGAAAAACAGTAAGCAAAGAGATGAGCAGAGAAAATCAATTCCATATTTACAACATATGGAACGATATACAGGCTAGGCAATCCATTACAGTGAATGGTCAATGATTTTAGAACAGTAAAAAGAAACTATCAAGGTTTCATGTGTAAAAAACGTACCCCATTAGCCAAAGAAGCATATTCCATGTTCTCTGCCTCCATATACCTGGGGGCACACTGGTATTTTTAACCTTCTCCTAATATGTGTATCCTTTTCTAACACACATCTTATAAAAGGTTATTGAGCAGCCCACATTTTTTCTTTTATTAAACCAAAATACTCTTGTGCAGCTTTTTCACTTCCTATTCTCAAGACTTAAAACTGAATAGCTGAAAAGTAAACTGCAAGAAATCCTTGTCCTTATGCAAGACTCCCAAGATACAATTCAGATCCGCAAGGGACATCAATTTATGTGATTTACAGAGTGATGTGAAAAAAAAATAAAAAAGTGAAATATATTGAAAACACTCCCTTTGTACAGCTGAATAATGAGAGAGCAGTGTGTTCTCCTAGCAGAAAGATCACACTACTTATATCCGTGTAACACAGAATTTCACTACAGAAGCAAAGGCGATTCAAAGAGGTGATAATCAGTATCAACAGATTTACTGCTATTTGAGCTGATCTTTACTATCAAATACCCTGACTTAAGAGACTAAGGCAGCACTGAGCATTATGATAGGATGGTATTATTTAAAGATTAATGGATAAACTTTCCAAAGGCCTTATCATATTACATGAAGAAGATACTGCAGAGAGAACACATCTCATGAAAATGTTTGCTAAATCATTGTCTTTTTAACAGTTCAACTCCTCTACATAGGAAAACACCATCTGACAGAGATGTTTTGTTCAATTTGTATCACAGCACAGCACAACTCTGGTCCTACAAGTGTCTTCTGGGAACCCCATCATCTCACAACAACCATTACTCTCGACAGCAGGATTTAAACACAGCTCGTGTTGTGCCAGGCAGGCATTGGCGAGGTGGCTGGGCTGACACATCTGCAACGTTTGTGACTCACCAGTGGCACTGTGGAAAGCCCACAGAGTTCATCCCGAGCTATAAACAGAATTGTTTGAGATCACTGACTGCAACCATTCACCCAGCACTGCCAAGGCCACTATTCCGCCATGTCCCCAGGTGCCACATCTACGTGTCTTTTAAATACCTCCAAGGAACAGTGACTCAACCACTGCCCTGGGCAGGCTGTTCCAATGCTTGGGCACCCATTCCATGCAGAAATTTTTCCTGATATCCAATCTAAACCTCCCTGGCACAACCTGAGGCCACTTCCTCTTGTCACGTCACTTGTCCAGGTCCTTCCCTCCATCCCCTGAGTGAGTAACTCTATCACAAAAGGAGATCAGGTTGGTCAAGCAGGACCTGCCTTTCATGAAGCCCACACTGACAGGCCTGTAGCTCCCAGCTCCTCCTTCTGGCCCTTGTGGTGGATGGGTGTTGTATTTGCAAACCTCCAGTCCCCTGGGACCTCTCCAGTGAGCCAGGACTGCTGGTAAATGATAGAAAATGGCTTGCAGAGCAAAACAAACGGCATTAAAATAAATTCTATGACAGTTTTGAAAGGTAAATTTCCTGGAACAGAATATTGAGTAGAAGACGACTTGGAACATTATGTACCTTTTGAAAGCGGTTTCAATTAATGCACACCGTGTTGCATATCTTGCTTTTTTCATTTTTTTTTCATTTATTTCATCAAGACAATTACTTGGTTTCTTAACATATGCTGTCTTTTTCATGAAGCAGGGTATCTTATACTGCTTTTATGTAATGAACTATTATTTTTCACTACACTGATGTGCCATCTGAATTACAAGATCACAAGTAACACAATAAACACTAAAAATCTGCAACACTGATGCAATCAACGATTTTTAAGTTTTCATTTTTCTCACATAATTCCAAGGAAGATCTTAAGGTATATAAAGCCTATTTTTTCTCCTTCAAATTCTTATAGTTTCTTTGGGTCCTATATAGTTTTATGAACAGCTGAAGAGTCACTGATATTAGAATACTCTTTTATTAATTTGTAGTATTTTATGTATCTGGAAGAATGATCACAGCACAGGCTTGTACATCACCACAGGAAGACTAAAGTTCAGCAGACATAGACAAAAAGGGAAATACTTCCATGCAAACAGATTGGGTTCTTAATTAAAATGATTTGATACGCCTTATGAACAGTGCAAGTTATATCACAGATGATTAAGTTACCTTAGGAAAAATGTACTTTAAATTTAACTACTGGAGGCTAAAGACAACTGAGCTGTAATAATAAGTAAATGTATATAGATAAGGTATAAATAATTAATTCTCTTTTCCTGAAAGACCTGGAAACAAATGGGAACACGCTGTGTATCACTGTACTCTGCTGAGCTCTAACTGAAGTGGCTTCCGAGACCCGTGACCCAGAAAGGTTAAAGTTGGTGTCTTTCCCAGAGGCTGCACCTCTGTGATTAACATTACAGAGAAGCCCACATCAGAAAGAGCTATCACAAGAGAGGAATGAACAATAATTCATGGAGATAATAAATAGTCTAAAGAGAAAAAGAAAAACAACCCTACTTTGGTTCAATGACTATTTTGAATGCTTTTCCTTTTATGCATCATAACTGTAACTTTTACTAAATACCAAGTGCTGAAGGAGATGATTTGTTTGTTTCTTGAGGTTTTACAATCACAAGCAGAATTAAGTGTTCCCAGTCTATTCCTGAATCTTTCCTGACAAGAGATTTCCAACTGTACTAAAATCTATGGATGTTTTCAGATGTAGACAGATGTCTGAGAGGCCATAGGCTGAGGTCATCAAACTCATCTCATTTGTGACCTGAGCTTAGTCTCTTGGCTCTCTTAAAAAAAATAAAAGGGGGAGGGGAAGGGAAATGATGGAAGGGAAAGGACACCAAAGAAATTGTTTGCTAATTTATCTAGAAATTTTTTCTAGTTAACTTTTAATCTAATAGCACACGCACAGTTCAGTAGCTTAAAGCCAAGATGATGCACATTGAGAAGATATATAATATATACTTGGTCATCTATCATTAACTGCTCCTCACAGCCTAATTATTGTTTATGGCATTATTAGCAGTCAACTGTCTGTTATTTTCTGCACATCTAACCAACCAGATTTTCAAGAACTCGCATTTAAATCTCATTTCAAAGGCCATTTTACTGCACTGAGTTAAATTGCTTAAATTTATATGTACTTTACATAAACCTTCATTTATCAACGAACAGCTCAATTTCTTGGTTCTTGAAACATTCAAAGAAAAAAAAAAGTACCATGCTGATGCTGACATCATTTTGGCTGCTTAAAGGAAGATAAAATTGGGTCTCTCAAAGCTGCAGGCAAAATACTACAATGGATAACAAATATTCCTTGTGTATACATGATTGGAACGGCTGTCTCCATTGGGCACTGACTGCACATTGTGGAGCACAGAATGGATTCAGAGAATATTTTATTGTTACAGTCAGTTCATGTGGACATGCAGTATTCAAACAGTTTATTTTACAATTGCTGCTACCTGCTCCCTGACCCCAAAGATGCCTTCTTGCTTACATCAACCAACCATCAGACCTCCAAAACACTACAGAAATCCACCATGTAAATAAATAAATATATATACTCGTGGAACAGGAGTCTGTTTAGAAAAAAAACAAAGATTCAGTGATGGCAAATTTTCTGAATCTTTTTCCCTCTGATGGCTGCAGGGCAGTCTAAATTTTTACATATAATCCACTGTTAGGATCAACACTGTTTCTGCTCTTAAAAAAAACAAAGAGGAAAGGAGAAAAGAGGTTTTGCACAGGAGCATTAATAGTTCCACTTGCCCTGTGGCAAACGGGGAAAATATGTCAATGTGAATTACTGTACTGTCTCCATGGATCAAGATTTCTCTTAGTGCTTTCAAAATTCCACTAACAGAAACAATTGCTAAGAGCATTTGCTACTTAGCCTGCTACGCTGGAATCAAATAAGACCCTAGGATCAACTAATGCTAAAATATTATCTTCTATATTGATTTTTTCTCTCTACATTAACTGAGGAAAGAAACAGCTAAATAATTTCAGCTGGAAAGAACAGTCTATTGCTCTCACAAGGACATCCAAAGAACTTAAATAATCAAGATAATTGCAGAATAGATTTCTGAACAGCTTACACTACCAGAAATGTAAGAATATCACGTATAATTCTACTTCTTTCTGACCCAAACAAGTTGTATTATATATATGACTCACTACATGGTTAACTGCAACATCTCTCTCTACAGCAACCAAGCACACCCACATAGATGCATTAGAAAAAATAATTGTAATTGTGAGCAGTTGTGCATACACATTCAGATTCAAAGGACTGAGCCAAATACTAATAAATACATTCCAAGTCCATTTTCTCTACTGGAAGGCTACTTTATGGGGTTTTTATTAAATTCTTTCTTAAATATCTTTTTCCTAGTACTAGATTATGGTCTCAATTAATTAATAAAGTGCAATTGTTGAAATTCTTGGGCCACTGAGCAGATCTGGTATCAAAATTTATTTCTAAACTCAAGCTGGCCAACAAGAATGAATAATTAATGAATAATATACTAATATTCCAGACACTATGTACTTACACACTGTTGATTATTTCTACTAAATAGCAAATTGTTTTCATTAGAGAGTAATAATCTTAATTTTTATACTACATTCATCACCAGGATTCATAAATATCTAACAAATTAATTTAAGGCAACCATGAAGATGCAACAAATTTGAGCTTTGCAGGATGTCCTAGTTAGCACTACTGATACGCTGGTTTAAGAAGTTAGTGCTACACAGGGCTGATAAAAACAAACACATATTAAAAGGATTATGATCAGTTATCTTAGGACACATTTGTCAATGAAAAACTCTCTCAATAAAGATGTTTCTAATGGGTATTTGTCATCATCTTCACCAACAATGTGGACATAAATAGAAAATCGCAAAAAATTACTATGAATGTCATAAAAACAGTAATAACTGACTAAAAAATAATAGCAAAAGTGTAGTCATGCAGTCATTTTGGATCACAAATAAATAAAGAAACAAAACATGCTTTAATAAATCCAAGATGGAAAGCTTTGCCATTAGAAAAGGCTACTGTCACACTGACAGGGTAGGGAATTAGAGTCTTAAAAGGGATGTGCAACTGTCTGAGCTCCAAGAGCCACACCTCAACATGAGGAAGTCATGTTTTCCTTGAAAAAATCTTAAATTCAAGTATGGAGGAAATTTTTGCCATTGTGGAGAGGATTACCAACATTATAAATAGTGAACTATTGCTGCCAGCTCTGGCATCTATATTCTGTATGGGCAAAAGGCTGCAAAAAGAAAAACTCAGTGCTGGAGAAAAAAAAAACCGTGAAGAACACAATGTACTCAGATTGCCAAAAAACCCCTGAGAGATAACATGATTACACTTTGCAGAGGGAAATACCAGACACTAAAAGCCTGCCTAATCTTAAAGGAAGACATCAAAACACAGAGCAGCTTAGAAGCTCATTCAAAACTGTATTTTCTAGCTTATTTTGTTGTTGTTGTTCAAGTGGATGTTGTTGACTATATTACAAAGGTTATGGTCATGTCTTTATCTTCTGAATCCTTCAGATGCCCTTCTGAAAGAGCAGTTTAATAAAACATTTGGGGCTGAACTGTATTAGGTATGTACATGATATAAAGAGGGTTTGAGGTAAGCTAGTAATTCCTTCCTGATCCTGCACTTCGGGGAGTTACAGCTCCAAAAACTTGAAGTTAATGGTTGGTCACTGCTCCACCCCCTCTAGGAATGAACAGAACAGATGAGCTGTCTCTCACAGAGCATCATCTCCTGGTATCAGTCTCTCCCTGCTCCTGACATCCATTAACAAGAAGCAATTACTACTGAGAAGTTGTGATGAAGAGGGATGTCTTACCATAAACCAGCTGATTTCCAGGAGAGAGCTGGTGGTGATCCCACTGAGAGCACCACAGACAAAGAAAGACATTTCTCCAGGGCTTCAGTGGGAAGGCCTACACAGCATGGGAAACATTGACCTTAAGGACTTCCAGTTCTAAATTAATAACAGGTTCTTTTTACTGCCATTAGATAACTGAAATAGTTTGGGGCTCATGCACTTGTGTGTCCAAGTGCACCGACGTGGGATGTCTGGAGAGCAGCGATGAATAAACAGCTCACGGTGCTGGGTGCTCCAAGAGCAGTCTGGAATGAGATGGAGTTTGTGGCACCTGCATCACCCCACACAGGGATGCTGCTGCTGGCAGAGGTGTCCTCCATCAGATAATGGCAACAAGTCCTGAAGGATCAACACTGCTGCCTTGCTCAGGTTTAGCTCAGTCAGTGCTTCTCTAAACACGTTGTCTCTCAGCACTGCAAGACTATTCTTGTATTCTGTCAAGCAGAACTGGATGCTGCCCACCAATTTTTGATATTTAACTTGCTGACATCCTAACTGATGACACAGCTTAGACTTTTCCATTCGGTTTGCAAAAAATTGCACAGGACAGAACCTAGAGGAATTCTGCTGGCAGTCGCTTTTGTAAGGGAACAGAGATGCCTCAAAACTGGGAGAAATTAGAAGGATTAATGCACCAGCCAAGATCCAGGAATCATACAATCAGTTCCTGATTCTGTCACCAGCCTCCTATCAACCTTGTGATGCTAAACCACTTCCCTCCTATGTCTATGTATCCAGGTTCCTCATCTTTAAAATATGTATGGTATTTGCCTATTAAACACTCATGCTTGCTGTCAGAGCAAATCCATAAAATATTTAGATATCCCACTACAACTGAGTAGTAATTCTCCATATGACTAATGAGACCAAGGACAGGCATACATTCATCCGTGGTGTTGATCTCATCCTTGTCAGCAGTGTGGTATCATTCTGGTTTTGCAGTGGATATGGTAAAGATTAGATAGTGATACCCTGTAAAGAAATACCCTATAGCAATCTGTAGGGGGCTGACTATCTAACCTGCAGTTTGCACTCCCCCTGACCTGTCTTGTGTCCATGAACACAGGTCCCCCTATGGCCAATTAAGTGAAGCTCCTACTGCCAAAAAAAAATACAATATAAACTTGAAGGTCTGTAAAATTACATTTGTTGCAATACAACTACTGTGTTTCATTGAATCATATTTTAACATATTTTTTGTTGACTCCTACTAGAGCTGAACGTTTTACACAAAGAACAGAGCTGACTAGAGAAGAGTGGTCCTTTCCAAGGCAGATAAACATGGCAGGTCAAGATTAAGAAAAAAGCCTTACTTTCATTTTAAAACAAAAATCCAATTAGGAAGCTAAACTGTGAAAATTGTGGTAAGAATTCTGTTGGGCAAAACCTTGAAAGATCACCAAAACAGTAATAAATTAACCGTGGAGTATGGAAAGGAGAAAGATAGATCAATAAAAATTGTATTCATGTGTTGGAAAAGTATTTATACCACCAAAAACTACTGTTGTTAGAATCAAGAAAGGACTGTCAACCCCAGTGTGGTTTATACATTTATTTTTAAATGCCAGCTCTACCTATGTTGTACAGAACTAAACCCAGCAGGTGTAAGACAATCTTTCTTCCTATGAGATGGCTATCTCAGCTCTAAGCTTTTAGCAATCTGTGTAACTGTACTCCAGTCACAACCATATCCATCAATAACAGATGTCAGTGCCTCCATCTGCGTGTGCTCTTCTCTCATCCTTAATTTTTACCCAGCAAAGTCCTGCACGTGTTTAACTCACCATGCCCTGTGCCATGGACATCCCACCCCTCAGGTCCAGACACACAGATCCTCTAAATCCAGCTTAAACCAAAATCTGCCACAAAGTTGACTCCTCATCCTCCCCCACAGGGCTACTGTTAATTGTACAAAACATTTCTTGGATCAAAAAAATAATCAAATATTTTCCTGGGACCTGAGAAGCACAGCACACACTTATCACTTCTGCAAGTTATAGTTATGGCACTTGAAGAAAATGTGAACTGTGTATAGGTCTACAGTTTCCATAATCAATTTTTCTGTTTTCAATCTATTGGGGAAACTGAGAAGTCTCTTTTTCGTTTACAGTCCAAGCCTCGATGTTCCTGAAATCAATGAAGATTTGCCACCCAAGCATGCAAGACTTCCACATGCTGAGACTGAATTTTCCAATTAAATCTTTAACTATTTACTACATAAAATGACATTAACACAAGCTAATTTTTATTTTTCATAGCTCTTAAAATAATGATGAACCTGAAACAACAATATCACTGGTTTTCAGACGATAGTTTTGAGGATGTTAGACTGAAAGACTAGAGGGATTCAATTAAACATTTAATGTAGACGACAGGACAGTTGAGTGTGCCAAAATAAACTTCAGCTCACAGCTGTACTAAAACTTTGAAAGATTTTCAGTAAAATAAATCAATATTTTATTAAAATGCTTGCTATGGCTATTGGAATAACATATGCCATCATAAAATAAATGTTTAAATCAGTACTGTACCTTGCCCTGGATAATGCCTACCTTAAAATCAACTGTCTTGGTAACTCATTCTGATTTTTAGTAAAATACAGATAAATAAGAACCACCTTTTACCACACATTCTCTTGGCTAAACTCCCTCTCCCATTACAAATTATCTATAGGCAAGATGATGGGGGAAAAAGATGTGAGCTATAAACAGGTATTTATAGGATAAAAAATTGGCCTCTTTGCTGACATCAGTCTCAGAAGGGGATGATTTCTGCCATGGGATAAGCTTTTCCAGGAGAAATTCCTCTGAACCCCAGAGCTTGGTGCTCCTGCAGCCAACCTCCCACCAAGATTTACCCATTTGCCCATGGTCAGATGAGGGCAGCACAGTTGAGTGGACTTGTCCCATCTTTCCACAAGGGCTTACCAGAACCTGACACCTTGGTTGTATTTCAGACCTAAACTAATGATTGGTTAATATAAGCTCTCAGTTTCCCTGAATGTTGACAGAGCTTCCAAGAGAAGGGTGTAAATAAGTTTAATGGGGACCATAAAATCTCCACTGGCTTTGTCCTACACTTCTGACTCTCCTTCAGCAGGCTCAGTGCAAACCTGTTCTCACTGAATGCAGTGCAGAACGGGCTGAGAGCAGCCCCGGGGAGAAGGACTTTGGGGTGCTGGTGGGTGAGAAGCTCCACATGGCCTGGCCATGTGCACTCACAGCCCAGAAACCACCCATGTCCTGGGCTGCATCCAGAGCAGGGTGGGCAGATCAAGGGAGGGCACTTTGCCCCTCTGCTCTTCTCTGGTGAGATCCCACCTGCAGAGTCACCTCCAGCTCTGGGCCCCCAACATGAATACAACGTGGATCTGCTGGAGCAAGTTCAGGGGAGGCCACAAAAGTGATCAGATGGCTGGAGCACCTCTGCTGTGGGGACAGGCTGAGAGAGCCAAGGATGTTCAGCCTGGAGAAGGCTCCAGGAAGACCTTGGAGCACCTTCCAGTGACTAAATGGGCTTCAAGAAATCTGGAGAGAGACTTTTGACAAGGACATTGAGTGACAGGATAAGGGGAAGTGGCTTCAAACTGACAGAGATTAGGTTTAGACTAGATACAAGGAAGAAATTCTTTACTGTGAGGGTGTTGAGACACTGGAACAAGTTGAAGTTGCTCTGAGAAGTTGTGGCTGCCCCATTCCTGGAAGTGTTAAAGGCCAGGCTGGACAGAGCTTTGAGCAGCCTGGTCTAGTGGAAGGAGTCCCTGCCCATGACAAGGGCATTGGAACAAGATGATCCTTACAGGCTTTTCAAACCAAATCATTCTGTTACTCTATAAACTAAACAAGTGAAAAACACAAGGTTTGAAATCTGGTGATACTGGTTATAGTCAAAAGCTGCAGTTCCACTCTAGTATCACTGCCTGCCTTCACCTACTACTGTTAAAGGAGCAAGATTGTCTAACACGACAGATCTGCCTCCACTTGCTACTGTCTCCAGAAAATAAAGAGCAGATGGCACTAAACACAACCTCTGAGCCCCATCATCCAACCAGAGCTTTACCCCTCTGCTTGACCACCTGACACAACCATCCCACTACACACTCCAGCTTGGATAACACTGTGGAAGTGCCAAAAGCCTTGTTCAAACCAAGGAAAGCATTATCCACCACTGCCCCCTGATCCCCAAATGTAGCCAGGTTTCCACCAAAGGGAATCTGCCTACACAGCAGAATCTATCTGTGATAAACTCATGCTGACTGTTCCCAGTCACCCTCTTCTGCATCATGTCCCCAGAAACACATTCCCAGTCCTCACACTATCCCTGTAGTTGTAGAAGCTTCTCCTGGCCCTTGATATTCAATTTTAAATGTGAGTTTTGATTTTCCTAACACTGTCCCTGCGTGCCAGGGCAGTATTTCTAAATTCCTCCTTTGTAGTCTCTCCCCTCTTCCACCCATACAATGCCCTTAGATTTCCAAGTTTACTGGAGGCTGTGTAACAACTCTGCAGATCCAATTTACACATATCATTTCCGGAGCAATTTAATCTAATGATTTGCTTGCATGTTTCATTCAAAAAGAAGGGGTTTTTTTCTTTTTAAACAAAGCCAAACTTAAGGAGCACTGACATCTATAATGGGACTTAGAAGGCAGCATGTGAGTAGCATTTAAAGGCCTACTGGGAGCAAAATTACAGCTCTTAGGAAGAGCATGGCTTCTAAAATTTAATTTAACTGTTGCCTAAGCCTCTTCTTAAATTCTTATCTGGGCCAATCACTACAAACAATGAGGTGACTATTCAGAAAAATACCCATTTTTAGTATTTTAGGTGCAGTTTGGGCAATTAAAAAACACAACTACCCAGATTAAGCAGTATTTCCTAGAGTCTTCTCTTCCAGCATCCACAGAAATATCATCCTGTGCTACATTTTTGTAAATGTGATTACACAGTCATTTATATATATGGCATTTTAGCAGTAATTGTATGAGTACAGCTAAGTAATTGTATTTGAAAATTCGATGATGGAAACAAGTTTTTCTTTCCTGCATTTGAAACGAGAATGCAGTGGGTCTTTTAATAAATAATAACCTAATTTCTGGATGTTCTAAGTACAAACCTTGTGATTTAAATATAGCTCAGTCTGCTAAATGTTCCTTTGAAAAAAGACAATTTAGACCTCCATCAATTATAACAGATGGCAAACTGATTTCTGTTTTAGTAAAAAGTTTGCTTGGGTTAAATAAAGTTCTAATTTTTTTTTCTACATTTTGTTTTATTTAATTAAGCTGCCCTAGGGATGAAAAATGTGGTCAGGTTATCAAATATTTGTCCATAAATAATGCATAAAAATATGGCCATTGCATTTCTAATCACTTACTCTAGATTATTTTTTAAAAGTGCATTTAACGTTAGTGATTTTGATGTTCATCATCTCAAACCACATGAACCAATCACAGGAGTGCAGCCCAAAAGAGGTAAGGTTCCAGATATAAATCCTTCAGTTGAGTGGGGAAAGTAGTAGGGCACTGTGCCAAGGTGGGATTTGTACCTGAAACCACTACACCCATAACTTTAATTTACTGAGATTGCTCTTCAGAGGAAAACAGTTGAAGGTCGAGGACTTTCCCCCCATTCCAGCCAGGGCTGGGCAAGGTATTAGGGGCTGCTTTGAAAAAGAAGTCAGTGAGCTTGGCCATCCTCCCCTGAGTAACCCCAGCTGGTCTCTCCTTACCCTCAAACTGCCTCCTGCTGTTTCCCACATTGAAATTCTAATGGTTTGCTCCTCTTAACTTCGATGGTTAAAATGACCTAATTTTGCAAATTTTGACATCCCCATGAGATGATGCAAGAGGGGAAAAAAATCATCCTGTGGAAAGTAACATTTCTATGTCCTACTTCTGATGCAAGAGACCTGTTAAGTCCTGATGTTACCATGTTGGCTTCATTTGTACTGATCTGCAGTATCAGACTGAAAATTCTCATGATGTTTCTCAAAACTCCATACACCGATTTATGCAGCCTACGTACTTTGTGATTTGATCACTTAAAAAAAAAAAAAAAGTGCAGACTTACATAACAAATTCATGAGTTGGAATCATGGACATCACAGTTACTCTGGAAAATCCACACAGATTTCCCTCAATGTAATAAGAAAATATCACACTCGTCTCACAAAAACACCCTTCAAGTTTTGAAGCATATCCTAAGAATAACAATATCTGGACTTTGATCAGAAAAGGACCACGTTCCAGAGTTCAGGATCTCCTGCTGTCTCTTCTCTCCTCCATCCTTTGGGGGCTGCTGGTACCAGCGGGAACAGCTCACGCAGATGTGTTACAGATCACTGCTTCTGCATTTCAAACTGAACTTCATCCAGGGAGCCCACCTTCAAACTTCTGTGCCCTCCCTCCTCCTGCTGTTTAAATGTGGCCTTAACTTTGTAACACTGCTCTCAAGAAAACTGGAGCAGCAAAGTCTTTAAGCATAGCAAAGCATTCCCCAGATCCTGCATAGCTAACAGCATTTCACCCCAAAACCCCTGACTGGTGCATCCCATCCCAACATTTAGGTCCAAGATGGATGCAGGGTCATCCAGGGCACCACTGGACCAGCAGGACATCTCCATTGCTCAGTTCAAAACCAATTTACAGAGGGAGATTTTTCTGCCTCCCCACAGAAAGCACACAGTCAGGCAAGCCCACATCCATTGTTCCCCTGAGTGCCTCTTGCACCATCACATCCCGGACAAGGAAAAGCTGAACATGCTGAAGACCTGCTGCATTTTGGGTCTGCACCATCATATTTAAGCCCATGTAACTGAAAAAAACTGTTACTGGAATACAGTAACATCCATTTCCACTCTCGAGTTTACTATACGTACTTGTCAACAGGATTTTTGTCATTTCTGCCTTCAGTCTAACAGCACAAATATTTTGACAACAAAGGTTGCAAAGAAGACGAACAGATTTCATGTCAACATGGACCAGTTGAAAACAAAAGACCCTTAAGTCATTGGATTTACTTGAGTTTTCTGTCGGTGTTGAACAAGCAGATTTCTTCCTGGGAATGGCCATTTCATGTTCAAACTGAAGGGAAGGCCAATATAGCTGTGTCATTTGATGAAAAAAAAAACCCTCCAGGAAGTAAATATTTACTCTCTGCTGAATAACTGGCATCTTTGGAGCTTAAAATGATTTAAAAATGGAGTGATTTGCGTAGAAGGTAAAACCAGGCATCTATCAATAATTTATATAGTGGCTTTGTACAGGCACAGGACAATAGCACTCCCCAAAACAAGAATATAAAACATTGTGTTGAATGTTGAGGAAGGCAAGGAGGGAAGGAGAATGATCTTCGAAGTGTTCAAGGCCAAGTTGGATCCATCTTTTTCTTCCATTTGGTCTTGTGGAAGGTGAGAAGATATCCCTGCCCATGGCAGGGGGATTGGAACGAGATCTATTACATTCCCTCCAAACCATTTTATGATTCATTCTATGATTCTTAAATTAATTTTATATTTCAGGTAAAGCTTTGTAACTGAAATATAAAGCAAAATAAGAAGTGTTCCTCATGCTTCAGACATTAAATAAAAGTGGAACAATAATGGCCAAATGGTACCTCTCAAATCCATGGGGATTTGAGCAGCTTTTCCTTCTGAAGATGAAATATTGGACTAGATGAGGCACTACAGGCCACATCCACTAAATCCATACAGCAGATGAAGTGGAACAGACTACAAGCAATATATATGCATATATTTGTCTGTGACATGTCAAAAAAACCCCTCAGTGTTTGGGTACCAAAACACAAATTCAATGGACATAGCCAGGCATCTCCAAGATGTTTAAATAGGTGTTTAATGTGAGTCTGGAATGAGGCAGAAGCATAATGTTTTAATTGCCAGCCTTTATAACCATGTAACAACATACTTCTAACAACTGAAGGCACAAATATGATGATCGAAATGTAGTCAATCTTGCTAAGTTGTCCTCTAGATGAATGCAGGGAAGTAATTCTTTTCCTAAATTATTTACCAAAGACACTTTTGAGAGGAAATGTGCCCATGTTATTGCTGCAATCTTAGTTTCCTTAACTTAAACCCAGGGAAAATCAAGAAGCTAAACTGACAATGCACAGAAAAGAAAGAAAATAGTGTTTGCAAAACAAATATCACACTTCTCCCCTCTGGAATCTTACAGGGTGTCAGTGCTGGGTTATTTGGAAAACTGTAATTCATCAGACCTTTCAACACGTGTCTTTTGGAGATACACGGCCCTGGCGCAGCATTGCCTCTGCTGATGCAACACAAAGTGCAGGTGGCAAACAGAAATGCAATTAATCTGTCAAACAGCACAATGAAACATTGAAATACATATCTGAAGCATTCAAACCCTGGATCTCTCCTGACCAGGATGTCAGTTTCTCCCTGATTGGGGAACATAAGTGACACAGAACATTCTAGAATATTGTTTTTATCTGCAACATCCAAATGTGGGAACGGGCTGAGTAATTCTGAGCAATATTCAAATAGCAGAGCAGGGGTTAAGTATCGACCTGCACACATAAAACCAAGCAGTTTTTCTTTGAAGGAAATAGGAATTATAGAGAATTCCTCATTACAGGTCATATCCAAAGCTACAAATGCTTTACCTAATTATGTCTTCAGTGCTACTCCTACTATTTAACTTTTCAGTTCTTCTAATGGCCTACATGGTCCATCAGTCCATCAATACAAAAATTCAAGACCTTATAAGTATTTCAAGAAAAGTAGCATTGAGAACACCAGACAAGAAATCTAGTCTATTAAATAAAATAAAAATAGATGAAAGGCAAAACAATTTTTAAAAACTAGAAACAGAGGGGGTAAATAGCATCAGCACACTGCAACTTCTGTATTTTAAAAGGATAATTAGAAATTAAAAATTAAATACTGAATACGCATTTTATTAAATTACTTAAAGATTTTGGATGTTATATAGAAAATAAAAGTCAGTCACTGGAGGTTGTACATATTCCAAGTTTTTGACTACTTTGACATGAAGTATCTATGTGAAAAGAAACTAATTCAATCACAAAAAGATAATCACTGGTTTCCTTGCCAGAGGCAAAAGTTCTAGAAGTGCAAAGTGGTTTGTCATGAATTTTCTTGAATCTGCTGACTGTTACAGTGCAATGCAAGATCCATTAAACTCTTCCTTTCAGACTTTGGTAGGTATGAAGCAAAGAATGCTGCCAACCCAACACACAATTATCAATAAAGCAAAAATCACAAATCCCAGAAACATTCATCTTAAGATGCTGAGGGAAGGAAGAGGAAGGGAAGGAAGACAGTGGGAACACTGTCATGAAGACTCAGGGGGAAAGGATCAGTGACAAATGCATCTTTAATTCCCACTGAACAAGTGCTCAAGGCCAGGCTGGCTGGGGCTTTGAGCAACCTGGTCTAGGGGAAGGTGTCCCTGGCTATGGCAGGGGGGTGGACCTGACCATCTTTGAAGGTTCCTTCCAACCCCAAACCATTCTGTGAGTGTAAGAACAGCCACAAAAATGGCTTTTGAGCCACTGTCAATTGAAGATGACTCTGCCCAGGCTGAGACACCCTAATGAAGAATGGCCATAAAATAAACAAGGACCATCACCTTTACAGACACATTCTGGTGGCTTCCTGCAGACAGCACAGTGTGTCCCCCAGCACTGCTGCAAACACCAGCCTCCCTCCAAAAACCCTTTCTCCTGCCCTCCAAAAGCCTGATTTCCACACTGCCAATAGTCAGCATGACTCTGGAAAACCTTTAAATCATTAAATTAAAAACTTGGGAAGAGGGCAGTATTTTTAACCAGTCATTTATATGAAAGTGTATTTTTTCAGGTGTTTCATCAGCCATTTGCACAAAAAGGGTTGTTATAATTTTGCACTGTAACACAAGGAAGTTCAGGGAGGAGTGGGGGTTGTTTCTGTACACACTTTTTTTTTATTTTTTAGTTTTTTTTAATAATGACGGAGCAGCTGAAATTCTATTTCTTTTGTTTGGGAAAGAAAAAAAAATTGAAAGAAAAAATCCTGAAAGAAAGCAGACCGAAAATTGGCACTATGCATCTAATGAAAATTAAGCAGAATAAAAAAAAATCCATTTTATTTTTTTTAATGGAGTCAGCAACTGCAAGAAGCCAGATGACCTCTGGAAGAAACCCCAATATGTACTTACAAATAACAAGTTTAGATGTGATTTTGTTTTACTTATTCAGTTCCTACTATCTCTTCACCATCTGTCTGTACCAAGAAGGTTTTCTCCTGGCCAACTGAGTAGTGAACATAATGCAGTGGATAGGCTGACTTATTTCAGGTGGGGGATGACAAACAACTTGGATATCCTGACAAATGAGATAAATGTCCTGGCAGTTGTAGCTTATTTGATTATAGGGAAAGTTACAGTAAGCAGTAAAATATTGCTGCTATTGCACATTTCACCTCTTTTTATTTTGTTTTTGTTTCTGGTAACAACTTCTCTTAAAAGCAGATGCTATTCTCTTTTATTTAACATGAAAAATGAAAAATGTGTATGTTGAAACTGCTACTGGCATGCAAACATACATTTGCTATATTTTCAAACACATTTAATAATTAACATTATGTCTGAGTCCTGGTGTTGGTCCATTATGTTTAGAGTGATAGAATATTTGCAGATGGTTAATCCCAAACTAGTTTTATATCATTTATACATGTTTTTATACTAGTTTTACCTCACTTTTTGTCTTAGGTTGCAATGCAAGATGTAACCAAAAGTATGTATTCTAATTCCATCTGTTAAAACCAGGTGGGGCAGTGTTTCTTTATCTCTTCCACCATCCATCCTCCCTCCAGGGAACATCTGCTGTCCATGGGCCATCCAGGCTCACTGCAGGGCTGATACAATTCCATCATCCCATGGGGAGATGCTGCACCCGGGGGGAGGAGCCAACATTCCTACGTGGATAAAACCTGAGAGTCAGAACACCAGGACAGCCTGTTTGCACTGGATTCCCAGAGGAAGACCAGACCCATCTCACCACCACTGGACCCTTCTACAGGATCATCTCTGCTCCAACAGAACCACATCTGTCACTCCAGGAGGACTTGACTGGACTGCTCCCAACACTCTGACCAACAGGGTGTCAGGTTGTATTCTGACTCCATCAGTGTTTTCTTTTTGTTTGGTTAGTTTTTTGTACTACTACATTTTTATTCTAATTTTCCTAGTAAAGAACTGTTATTCCTATTCCCATATCTTTCCCTGAGAGCCCCTTAGTCTCAAAATTATAATAACTCGGAGGGAGGAGGTTTACATTCTCCATTCCAATGGAGGCTCCTGCCTTCCTTAGCAGACACCTGTCTTTCCAAAGCAGGACACTTTCACATTATGTTCTTACAGCAACAGTTTCAAGTACAACTGTAAATCAAGATTTGCTCTCTGTAAATACTTTTGTCTTTAAAAGAATTAGGAGAAATTTTGTATATACAATAGTGAAATCTATTTTACAAGTCACATTCCAGGCTTTACTTTCAAACCAGTATTAAGGTACAACTAAAGCTTTTGTATGTCTTGAGACTGTAAAATGCCACATGCTAATAAAACAAACTTTCCTTTTTTGTTAAATATTTTGAAGAGTGCTATAATGAGTACTATATTTAGTAATGGTGAAACTCAACAGCTTCTAGAATTTCTTGCAGTGAATGCATGCAGGACTCAACCACTGCTAACTGTACACTACAGACTTTGGAGCTGAAGAGACAGCAAATAAGCTCCAAATGAGATGGGGGGATTTTCCCATTTATTATATACATTACATCTCACATGCACACAATGATGGTGTGGTTCCATTTCTGAGCCAGAGCCCATCCAATAAAAGTGTACACACGGAGGTTTTTGGGAGGTGTATATATATATATATGAGAATTCTGTATCTGAGAGAACTGAAGCTTCTGCATGCAGCAGAAGGCATTTACACTGCAATGGAACCAAAATTAACTTGGAAACCTGCGTTTATTGCTGAAAAATCGACCCGCTGAGAGGTAGGGTATCTTCAAATTTTCCAAACAACCTATTATTATCCCTATTCTTGTAACCTCTAAATGTGCCAGATGAAATCATAGCCCCATGGCGTGAAGTCAGAATGAGCAAATGTCTCCCATTAGAGATGGAGGAGATAAGGCAAAGGGGAAAAAAAGGCACAGACAGTTGAAGTGACTTGGTTGATGAAAACAAATCCATCACTGGCCAAGCCAGTAACATGAAGCCAGTCAGCTTTCAACACCAGAGCAGTTTGGAATTTGACCCCTCAAATTGGTATTTCCAATACACATCTAGAGATCACACTTATTTGTTCACAGAATTCCCCCTCATTCCTCATCCCATACCCTGAGGACACTTGTGCAAAAACCAAGGAGCAAAACACTTGATTTGTGTTTTTTGGAAACCATCGATAAGACTATTTTTTTATGTTTTTCTTCATTCCTTTCCTCACTCAACTGAAAATAAAAAGCATTTTCACAAAAACAAAGAGCAATAACATTTCCTGAGCTTTTCTTATCCTTTACCCTTTCATCATCGTGGTATTCCTCACACAACAATCAGCAGAGGCAGTTGCATTCTCAACCACAGCAGGCTGAGAGAAAAAGGCAGCAATGAGAAATTTTGAAAGTTCTTCTGGTTCAGGTAACTTTAGTTTATTTATTTTCTGGGTGGGTAATGTGTACTAGGCAGCTCTCTTAGAAAACCCAGCAATCCCTCTGAGCCCAGTCACATGCAGAGCCCAGAGCTCCAAAGATGCTGGCACCCAAGGGGGCAGACTTGGACCTCTGCATTTTGCAGGAAATGGTTCCAGAAAGACAGTAACACTCGTTATGGCACTGCTGGTCCTAATACCAGCTCAAGGAGGGGAGGACTGGAAGAGCAGTGGCACAAGAAGCCAGCTGAGTTGGCTTCCAAGTGATCTTGGTACAAGTGTGAATCAGAAACACAGAGCTGAAAATCATCCCAAAAATCCAGCCACCTCCTTCCAACTTCATAAAACAAAAGCCCTGCAGGTTATAGATCTCTCTCAGTTACCATTATGGACCTAGACACATTTGGAGAGGGAAAAAGTGCAAAATTAAGTTGCTAAAATATAATTTATGTCAATGAGAGAGAGAAATAGGAGGGAAAAAATTGGTCTCTTTTTTTATTAAGCACAAATTTATCTGGGGCCTGACCAGTGCAAATAAAAAATGATGACAGCACATAGAGATGCACATTAAAGATTTAGAAAGTGTCTTTAATGCACAAACTCCATGAAAATCAGACTCAAAGCCATGTCATGCCTACTCAGGAGTGGAACAAGGCAGAAAAGCCCAAACCTCCTGTGTCGCCTCCCATAATTTATGAAAGCCCATTCCAGCTGATGGGAAATGATAATGTCTCTGAAAAGCAGCATCAGGAAGGCCTGAATAAATCAGTCTTTGCTACAACTGACGAGAAAACCAGAATATGTTACACTTCCAGCTCTAAATGAAGAAAATCTACTGACTTTGAGTGTGATAAAAATATTACCATGTACTGTCACTTTTTTCGCTGCCTTCAATTAATTTTTCTCTCTGTCACATCCAGATAAATGCTGGCAATCTTTACTCCTCAAGACTAAGCTGTTTTTCATTTTTGATATTACAAAGTCTATATGATATGTGTGTGAGAAAGACTATGATTTAATAATAGTGTAATACTTTAAAAATGCATTAATATATAATAACATCTTTTATTTAATCCAATATATTTTTAAATTAAAAACACATCAAATAAAAATCTGTGTGAGTCTTTTCCAAAATTACTCAAACCACACAATAAATCCATCACAAAACTATCTTTGTGTGGTGAAATCATGAAATCACTTTGTCAAGTGCACATATTATTGTGTATTTCAACCTTTTGAGGAATAGTAAAATTGTTTAAAATTAACTTACTACATAATTTTGAGAAACTCTGGCTGTATAAATCTAAACGTAAAGTGCACCAAAATACTTGTAATTAAATATATGAAAATTAACCATCAAGCCATGAAGTAGAGAAATTAAAGTGAAGCTATGAAAGCATCTAAGGGGAAGATAAATTATTTGTTAAAAAAACCCAGCAGCATAAAGGTATACTTCAAAATATTTCCCAGTTGTGCTTCTTGACCTGAATCTGAACTCTTTGTTGCTCGTCTTCCTCTGTTCCTTGGAATTCTACTTTCTTACAGCTGGAATCTGCTCTGATTAAAACTGGACAAAGTCTTGTCCTGGGTCAGAGCAAGGACTCAGCTTGGTGCCTGTGGCCATGGCCAAAGCTGAGTGCCTCACAACAGCACGAGGATCAAAATATCCACACCATAGTATTTTTCCAAATGTGGAATAACTCGCTGCTCAGGGACCTCCAAAGCAAGAGCTGATGGCTGGGGGATTAATAATACCCAACATATTTCCCTTATACTTGCCCAAATTGTGCCAGATTAGTCTGGAGCTCCACATCACCACCCAGATGCACCTTCCTCTACCCTCAAGCCCTACCAAAGTTCCTGGGTCAAAATTTACACTTTATTCTTGGAGGTGAAAGGAGGGGCAGAAAGCTGAGCATTCCTGGTACCCCAATGATACATCAAAAGCATAAGGAGAAAACACAGCACCAGATTACCTTAATTTAGAACCTAAGAAGTGACCCAGATTCTTCAAGCAGAGGAAGTTTAATACTTAATAATAATATCTAATATTTAAGAAAGATAAATTGCCTTGGCTAGTAAGAAGTGATTAGTTCTGGAAATATGTACAGTTAGGCCAGAAATAAGGAGTTTAAATATTATCTGGTGATCAGGAGGACAGACTGGGAGGTGCTTTAATTGCACAGATGAGGCACAACCAAGGCCAAGAAATCAAGTTATAACAGATTTTTAAAAGTTGAATTATTCACCTCTTACAAGTTTCTCACTAGAGTCTGTTTTGTTTTCTTTCTTTTCATTATCACACATTTAAACAAGAGGTTAAATAATGGTGAAATTAATTGAGCTTAAAACAATTTTTGGAGTAGGACTCTCCACAGATAAAAATCATATAGCCTGAAAGGTCAGCTTTAATAATTTTCTGCTCTGGGGCTTAAAGGAACCGCAGCACAAGACAACAATCTCTTCACCTGGCAATAATACACACATAAAAAAAAAGAATAAGGCGATTCTCTTCCAAAATTTTCTGGCTAGACCACAGTAAATATCCAAAGAGAAAGAAGGTCTGGCGAGAGATTTCTGTGTAGATTGCCTAGTTCCTTATTTGATTTACAAAGGCCTCAAAGAGATTTAACACTTTAGAAGGCAGACATAAGTGTGGTTGAAAAGTGTTTTTTTCAAACCTGACAGAGATTTTTTACTCATTTTTACCTTCAGATCTGAGCCTGTTCCTCATGTCGGGCTTTGCCTCCTCACCCTGCACTCAAAGAACCAAAAGGAAGCTTTTCCACCTCCCAGAAGGATGAATGAACTCAAAAGCCTAAAATCCCAGTGTTAATGTCACAGGTGTTCACAGAGCAAGCTATTAATGTCACAGATATTTAAAAGAAAATAGTTTAGAGATTGAAATATTGAGATGTTTGATTAAGGTTAAGTGGAAAACTCCAGGGCTGGCACCTCAGGTTTTGCACTTCCTACACATTTGAAAGGTCACATCAGTGGTGTGGGATGTTTTAAAACTCAAAAATACACAACACTGAAACACATTTGTTTGTTAGTGTACACAAGGACTAGGCTACCAAGGGAGCTGGAAATTCAGTGCTCAAAACACAGATTGCAGCAGTCCTGTGGATGTTCCACCAACCACAGCTGCTGAGTTTGGGGCTGTTGGAGGACGTGTCCCCCACCTCTTGCTGTTGGTGCCCATGGATCAGATGTCCAAAAGCTTGTTCTGCCCATTTTTCAGTCTGTAGAGCAGATATAATCTAACTCCACAATTTCCCCAAGGCACCAAGGTCTACATGTTCACCACTTGCTGTGCAACTCATTATTTCATTATTTCATCATCAGGGTTTATGCTGGTCTCCCACTGGATTCATTAAATTGCTCCCCTGCTTCAGTGTGGAAGGATTTGATGGAACAGCAGCTCTGCTCTGACGTGTATTTACCAAGAATTGCAAAGTGTCTCCATAAAAACTGCAGATTGTGAGTCAAAGTTCATATTGTAGAAATTAGTGCTTTTAAGAGGAGCTGTTGCACACATGGGACTCCCAGAGCCATACACCCCAAATCACTGCAGCTTGCTTTCTTCAAGCAAAAATATCCATCTCTGGAGAATCACACACTGGTTTTTCCAAGTAAAACTGTGCATTTGCAGGTACACTGGGATTCAATGACAATTCAAAGAATAACACATTTTTTCCAGCCAAGTGTGGGAAGGGGTTGTGTGCCTATTGCTTTTCCCCCAAGTGTTTTCTGGTACACTACTTGAAATGCTCTTTTATAAGGAACACAGCTTCAGAATTTTCATACCTGTTAGTGGTGGCTGTAGAAAGGCAAGTAAATTTAACAAGAGTACAACACAGTTTGCTATTTTTAAACCTGAAATATTTTATACGGGGGTCTTTTACCACATTAAAACACAATGAAAGCTAGGCAGCTAATTATCTAAGAGGTAACAAAACTTTAAACTACACACAGATGTTGAGCTGCACTAAAAGGACAATTATTTGCCAAAATCACTGCCAAATTAAAGTTCCTATTTGGAAACTTTCACACATTTGTGTTTGGTGCAGCTGCAGCTGTTTAACTGCACATAAATTTTGTTTTCCCCTTTCCAATTGTTATTCAAATGGCATTAAAGAGCAATTACAGCAGAATGACAATAACTAGTCCGTTAAAAGTTCAAATTGTAGGAGATCTGTTTTAATTTAAAGTCAATAAAGTATTAGAATAGCAAAATAAATGGATCTCTCTGTATGCACATGAATGTTCCTTTTCTTTCTACACACAGGTATATTCAATATCCACAGAGGCACCAGGTGCAGCCCTGGCTGCTGTAACTGTGAGCCCTGGGCTGGTGCTCCTCTGCAGATGAACTCTGACCCCCTCCAAGGCAGGGAGGCCCTGCAGAGAGACCTCCACAAATGAGAGGGCTGGGCAATCACCAACCATGTGAGGTCCAACCAGGAAAAGCGCTGGATTCTGCACCTGGGATGGAGCAACCCTGGATGTACAGACAGATGGGGAATGAGGGGCTGGAGAGCAGTGCCAGGGAAAGGGACCTGGGGGTCCTGGTCAGTGGAAAGTTGAACATGAGCCAGCAGTGCCCTGGCAGCCAGGAGGGACATCCCTGTCCTGGGGACATCAGGCCCAGCATCACCAGCTGGGCAAGGGAGGGGATTGTCCTGCTCTGCTCTGGGCTGGGCAGCCTCACCTCGAGTGCTGGGGGACCTTTGGGTGCCATGATATAAGAAAAACATTAAACTATTAGAGAGTGTCCAAGGGAGGGCAACAAAGATGGTGAAAGGCCTTGAGGAGAAGCCGTGTGAGGAGAGGCTGAGGGCACTTGGCCTCTTCAGCCTGGAGGAAACCGAGGGGAGACCTCAGTGCAGTTACAAATTCCTCATGAGGGGAGGAGGGACAGACACTGATCTCTTCTCTCTGGTGACAGTGACAGGACCAGAGGGAACGGCCTCAAATTGTGTCAAGAGAGGTTCAGGTTGGATATCAGGAAAAAAGTTCTTCCCCCAGGGGGTGGCTGGGCCCTGAACAGGCTCCCCAGGGCAGTGGTCACAGCACCAGCCTGACAGAGCTCAGGGAGTGTTTGGACAATGCTCTGGGGCACAGGGTGTGACTCTGGGGGATGGTGTTGTGCAGGGCCAGGAGCTGCACTGGATGATCCTTGTGGGTCCCTTTCAACTCAGCTTATATGATTCTGTTTTGTATCTATATCTATATGTAAATGTTGCAGACATCTATGGGTGGCCAGGTAACTCCCAGTCCTGACCCCTGGTTTTGCCCAGGCTGGAGCTAGGTGGGCACATACCTGGTGCAGAGCTGAGCCTCACTCAGCTCACCACCAGGCATTTCATTTAGCTGACTGGACAAATCTCCAGACCACAAAACTCCACAGACTTCATCATTTCCGTATTTATACTGCACCTAAATACTCCCAATGGACTTGATTACCTCTTGTACAAAAAACCCTCTTAAAAATTCGGCCTTGGAAATAGATCTAGAGGATATAAATCAGCACAAGTGAACCACAAGAAGGGACACCACCAAAACACATCCTGGTGCAGCCCCTAAGGGTTCTCCTTATCAAACTGGGCAGACAAAACAGCTCGGTCTGTCATAAACTTAATGGATTTATGAGACTTCAGTTGTACAACAACATCAAAACCTACCTTAACAGGGCATATAAAAAGGAGGGACAGATAGTAACAGGACAAGGGGCAATGGTTTTAAACAGAAAGAGGGCAGGTTTAGATTAGCTTTTAGGAAGAAATTCTTTACTCAAAGGGCGGTGAAGCACTCCAAGATCCTGCCCAGAGAAGTTGTGGATGCCCCATTCCTGGAAGTACCCTGGCTGCTTTATTGGCAAATTAGCTATTTTTATAACATGGCCTGGAAATAAATGATTTACCTAAGCAATACCAACTCATTCTCAGCTCACCTGTAATCTCCCACCTAGAGATTGATGCATCCTCAGACACGTAAATACTTAAACAAAATGCATCATTTAGACAGCTGGATTAATCACATCCTTATGGGTGAAAACTATTCATTAAGTACAGCAAAGCAAATTCCCCACTCTCCAATTTTCTAAATTCTTATCTCCATTACTGATGTCAAACCCTTAAGGAAAGATTTCCCATTTCTTTGCTGAAGAGGATTGAAACCCCAGCAGCACAGCTATGAGCTCTCATCTGCAGTATGCTATGGGCCACTTTCCCAGCTCATACTCAGATGAATTAAGGGGTTTTAAACTGAAATGCTTTAAGAATCATTTTTTCAGACTCGGCATAAGTTCGGCAGTGTTCCAGTCCCTGAGAAACATTCTGAAGTCTGCAGATAGCAAATCATTAACATTTTGAAGACTCAGTAAAAATGGAATCAGAAGATTTATCTGCTGAAAATTGGTCAATCTAGTCCACATCCTGACTCTGGAAGTTGTCCAAGCACCTGATGTTTGAAGAGCAAATTTTCTGCAAGCAAGGAAAAAATATATTTATTTTTGACTTGCATTGTCAGTCCTCCTCATACCATCAAACTGGAGGCTTTTATCACTCCTAAAATTTTCATTTGCATACTCTACTTAATTATTCAATTGTAAATTCTAACCTGTTCTATTCTAAATGAGCACTCATGAAGCAGCTACATTTTGAGCCCAGTCCTTTTCAAGACTTGGCATCAATGCTTTTAGTGATGCTGATAACTAACCAGCTCCAAACTTTCCACCCCTTAGCAAACCTGCACTTACACCAATCAAATTTAGATGCTTCCCCAATCACTGCAAAAACTCTCTGCCAACACATTTGTTGTTGTGCTGTTGACATAAAAAATATCAGACACCTGCACTTACAGGAATTATTCTTCAGGAACTACAAACTATTCCCTACAAGGAGAGGAGGCAGCCCTATGGAAGCAGGTGTTCAGAAAATCAGTAATTTCTCCCAGTCCTGAGCTTCATAAAAAAAGCCCTCTCTTATAATACCATCTTATCTTGGGTTTATCTTGAAAAAATTGGGTACCTGGTTTTCCCTGGGAAGACAATAAAGGATATAAAATCCTTTGAAAGCACTTCTTGTCCATTTCTGAAGCTAAAAATTTATTCTGTTTCTTCTTGTGAGAGGGCACTGAGAGGGGATACACAAGTGCAGAATGAAAAGAAATTGGGGAAAGAGGAGAGTATCTCATTTCTTTCAATTCCAGGAATCCTGTCTGTGGCCTTGAGATGCCATCAGAGGAAGAGTCAAAGCAAGGAAAACGTTCTTCTCCTGCACAGACCTGCCTTCCTGGGTATTCTCTGAGTAAAGAACCAAGCCAAGATTGGTATCTAAGTTGCTTTTCTCTTTTGAGATTCCAGAGATGTGATATACCAATAAGCTTTTTAAGGTCCCAGCCCAAAAGCAGTCACATCTTTCATGATAAGAACATCCCACAAAGAACAAAGCAAGCATCAGCTCTTTTTTGTGAATTATGAAATATTATAACCTAGAAGATCCTTTATCAGTACCAGTGTAAACAGAGGCCTTCCTTTGCTGTTTGCTCCTCTGTTTCAGAGCTTGAAGAGATACACCTATCACTTCTTTTCCTTCATAAATCAGAGGTGCCAAATCTTATGCCTTTATACAAATTCATCCAGACATTTAGCAGCACTGTTCCAGGAAAAAAAAAATCTGATTTTACTAATGAAGTCATTAACAACTGTACTTAGTGTGCAAGCTTCAAAACCTCTCTGTGAAGATCCAAGTAGAGAAAAGACTGAGCAACACATAAGAGAACAGTGATTTTACAGGAACCTTGAATTTGCCCACCAAGAGGTCCAGCAGCACTCAGAAGAGCAGTGGTTACCAGGCATTAACAGAGGAGCACAGCAGGCCAGAGGAAGAAAGAGGAATACTGTGCTCAGTATCCATCTCAGTGCCACCAGCTCAAAAACTAAGCCAAACCAAACAACAAATAAATCAAGATAAACAATAACAAAATCCCAAACAAAACCAAAAACCCCCAAAAAACACAAAAAACCACCAACCAAAAAACCAAATAGTGACCAAAAGAAACCCCAAACCCCCCATAAAAACTCCAAAACAACCCAAAAGTGCCCCCAAACAAACAACAACAAAAACCAAACCCAAAACAACAAAACCAAAACAACCCCACAAAACTATTTTGAAGCATAATCCCTGAAAATAAAGGTGAAGAAGTTACTTTATTTGGAAGGAGGAAGAAATGCTGACAAAACAGTTCTATAACCTTCAGTGGATCTGAAAAAAGAGGACAGTTTGCTTTTGACCAAAACTACTTTTCTGCTCACTTCCCTCATTTCTGCAGGGTTATCACAGAGGTGAATTCTAAACAGCAATTTCTCTTACATAATGACTTATTAAGTATCTATCCATTGCCAAATAAATTATCATCTAAGGCTGAGTTATAATCTAATCTAATAAACAAGAAAACATCACACAGAAAGTGAGGCAAATCATATGAAACCAGAAATTATGAAATAATATGCTTTGATCGACTAACCAGCTTTCTGAAGTTACAATATTTACATATGAAAAGAGGATTGCACGAAGTTCCAGAAGTTCAAATATTATAAGCTCTGATGTTCTACCCACCTCCCATCAGAACTAATTGAAGGATGGGTGCTCTAACCCTGAGGCATTGGATGGGAGATAAAAGGAAAGGTGAAGTACAGATGAGGCTACTGTGGTTATGGCTGGTGAAAATAATGCCAACATCCAGCAGACAGGGACAGCCAGTGTGGAGACTCAATTACAGAGAGCAGCTCTCAGTGCCAAGGCACACCAGCACCATGGTCTGGGATGAAGAATTTGATTCTGTAGAGGCCATTTATCTTAAAAATTAAATAAACAGATTTGGGGAAATGATGAAGGCAATCAGAATGCCTGCTGAAAAACTTTGCAATCAATGATCCATTCTTCAGACCTGAGGTGACACATTTTTATGAAATAAAAGCCAGCCTAACTGAGACAGGTTTAGAGAACTGATGGTTCAGACCGCCAGGATTTCTCACACTACCACCAAAACCCCACAACTGATTCTTTGTGTGCTGCTTGACATAAAAAACACACTTCCTGCTAAAAATGCTAACTCTATGATTTGTTCCCACTCATTCTACCCTGCTCTCTGACACACTGCTTGGAGGAGAAGGATATGGAACATTTTTCACAAACTCTCATACACTTGCAGATCAGTGGGTTAATGTATCAGCCTTTCACCTTTGGAAACCACAGTTCAACAGTCTGAATTACTATGGTAATAAATGTAGTATTGTTTTGGTTCAATACAGACTTCTGTTTCACGAACTGTAACAAAATATTTTTATAACCTTGTGGAAAAGATAAGAAGTTGGCAATTCTCTTTCATGCCATAGATTTTGTCTGTAATCTCAAGCAAGCTAATTAAACCCAGCCTTTGAAAATAATTAGCTGTCTAACACTGATTCTACTAAGTCTGGTTTAAATAAAACTACTTTCTTTGATAAACTAAGCTATGATATGAGTTAAATATAAATTATTTCCTTAAACAGGTTCACAGAGGGTAATATAGGTTACAGGTCAATTTAAAATAAATGTACATCTAGCTCAGGTAAGAGGTAAAAAAAAGTGTTTCTTTTAGAAATAGGGAGAAAAAAAAAACATTGTCAAAAGTCAGATTTTCAGCTTAAACCAGTTTCCACATCTCAATAATAAAGCTGTGAAAAATAGAGCTTGCTAAAAAACAACCAAGCCCACACTGGGATACCTTACAATTGGTGAAGACTTACTCAGCAGCCTTGTGACAGCTCTATCCAGCAGGGTATGTATCTCCATGGATTTTAACTACAGATTACTCATGACTGTAGATACAGCAGTGCACTGTGGTCAAAATGATCTTTATAACCAGTACGTCTAAGGGATTTACAAAATCATATCATCCATCCTTCCCAAAAAGTGGATGGATCTTTAAGTTATTGTTTTTAAGGACTCGGAGCCCTAGGCAGGATATATTGTTCCTTAAAAGAAAGGCAAAGCCTCCTAAACCCAAACTCACCGCAAACGAGCACAGAGCCAGATAATTTCCTGCTTTCGCACAACTAAGGGGCATGTTAATTCTTTTACTGTAGCAGGGATTATAAATAAAGCCCTATTCTATTGATTTTAATGGTGCTGTCAGTGTGGCAGAATAATGCTTTTCCAGTATCACTTTGCATTACTGCTTCAACCTCTGATGACAGATGAAAAGTACTGAATTTTTGCCAAAAGCTGAATACGCCATTATCTCTTTTTGCACAGCTGCAGAGACATACCCTAACACAGACTGGGGCTTGCTACCATTTTGTTTAGGGTTTAAAAGTAAAATTTAAAAAAAAAAAAAAAATCCCATATCCTGAAGGCAAAGACAACCTGAAACTTTGCTCAAAGAAGCGTGAAAGCACAATTCCTTTGCCAAATGCACCTCAGAATGTCACATTACCATACGTGGAGTTAGTAATGGGCAGCTGAACTCTGAAACGCTGCTTAGGTTTTATTCTCTGTTTGTTCCTGTCAGTTCAGCAGATTCCAGAAACGGGATAAATAAATGCATAAAGGTTTATATTAACTCAGTCTAAGTTATAATGTAATCCAGATACTATTGGGACTAGAGGCACCTAAGCCTGAACAGGACATTTGAATCACTGACTCCAGTTTTCAACAACCATTCACAATTAATTTTTAAAAATAAATCACATTAAAGCCAGCTTGGTATCCAGACCCACTGTGTCTGTCAGAGCAATCACTCATGGTCAGAAGCCTCCCAGCCTCAAGCCTGAAAGCAGTAATTGTCAGTTTACATCAATTTATTTATTATGCTAATGCTGGCATTCAGCTGAAGGAACTCCTCGAACTCCCTCCTTCTTTAATTCTCTGATATCCTTGCAGACAGAAAACATACACATGCTCTCAGCCCACATTTTGCCTCCTGCCAGCTACTCTATCCAGGACACACATGCCCACATTCTCCTCCATCACCTTAGCAGATCTTCCTTGCCCTGTCCTGGTATGAATTCTCCATTTGTGAATGTGATGACAAGAGTAACACTTTGGGTCTGAAATGGCACAAAAGCCTTATTCAGTGGCATTATGATTTGCCTCTTTTCAGTGAAAGTTCCTTACACAGAGCATTGCCCTTGGCCTCTCTCATGGCAACATTTCATTAGTGGCTGGCAGGTAACCTGCACCATCTACCACAAGCAGTATCTTCTCTTCCTATGTCATTTCCAACTGTGGGATAATGTGAGCTGAGAAGCTTGAACAGCAGTATTTCAGCACAAATCCTTGCAGTTCATGGTACGAAATTGAAAGCTGTTTGTATTTTACCCATCCTCATTATCTTCTTCACAGATATTCTGATCATTTCATACACATTGTTAAGTCTGTCCTACTCCACATAATGCAAGATCCCTACTGAAAACATTAAATAAAACACACACCAGGAAAAATTCACACATCACTAAAACTCCTCTTTCTGCCTTAGTTCTTTACATCAAGTCCTCTATCACACTCACCATCCTTTAAATAATTTTAATCGCCTCCAGTTTCACTAACAATTTCCTCAAGTGATGCTTATTAAGCACTTCACTGAAGCCCAGACTGAGCAGAAGTATCAGTTACTTATTTTAGTAAACTCAGACTAGACTTTATGACATTTCTGTCTGCTAGATCAGAATTTATTTATTTCCTCTAACCCCTTCCAAAGGATGTGAGCGAGGTGTGACTAACAGGTCAACAGCCTTTTTAATAGGCTTTGCTTCTCCTGTTAAAACTGTGGTTGTATTTTGCAATTAGTAATTGCTGTTTCTCTGTCCTTGATGTCATTAGCTATCTTCTCCAAAATCAGCCTGTTGGGAAAAGAAATAGGCATCTTGGGCATAACCAGTTACATTTAGTCTCAACTTCATCCAGGATTAAGGCAGTTCCACTTTTAGATTAAGGCAGTTCCACTTAGATTATTTTCTATTATCGTCCAGTCGTCATTTGAATTTACTTTTGCAAGATTAAGTCAGCACAACTTTTTGGTCACTCACTCTTAATCACTACACCTCCAAGATGCCACTTTTTCCTCATTTGCCCTTGATTTCCCTGCTTAGCCAATTTATACATTCCAGGAGGGCTGCTCATTCCCAGTCCTCTTCTGCAAGTTCCTTTTCAACTCTGCCCACCCAGCACATCTCCACTTTGGTTGAGAACACAAGGTACAAGTAGCATTTATAACTCTGACCTTCAGATACTCTACACCTCCAAATTCAAGTCCTCAAACACCTGGGCCCAGCTGACATGACCAAGTTACTATTTTATCTGAGCTTAAGACCTCACACTACAGAATTCAACTCTAGTGTAATCAAACAGGCCAGAAGAAATTAAAGGATTGTGAAAGACCCTCAAGCCAAAGGTCAACATGACTGCTATTATAAATTACAAGGGAAGTGCAATCTTATCTTACTAACGAGGACAAAGCAGGAGTATTAACTCCAGGGTGGGATGTATCTACTTACACAGCAGTATCCTGCCCTGCTGTAGCACAGCTGCTTTTGTAGGGGATGGCCACAGCACTCTGCTAAGACAGCAAAAACTGTTTTCCACGAATCTCAAGTGTAACCTGATGAACTGTTTTCTCTGTTCAGGTAGGGAGGGATGGAGACTGCTGCCTGGGTGTCAAATGGCACAGAATGAGGGGCAGTGTTTTGTGTAAAAAAGGAGAAAAAAATGCAAGGATAAATTAATAGAAATGGAGAATGTAGTGGAGAGAGCCTGAAAAGCAAGGCTTTAACAAGTTTCTCTGCCTTCAGAGGGTCTTTACTAAACACTAACTCAGCCTGCTGGAATTTGCTGTGGTACTATAAAGTACCAGCTGCAACAAGAGACCTAGGACAAGGAGGAATGGCTTTAAACTGGAAGAAAGTAGGCTTAAATTAGCTATTAGGAAGAAATTCTTTACTGTGAGGGTAGTGAGGCATTAGGACAGGTTTGCCCAGAGAAGTTGGGGATGCCCCATCCCTGGACGTGTTCAAGGCCAGGCTGGATGTGGCTTTGAGCAACCAGGTCTTGTGGAAGGTGTCCCTGCCCATGGCAGAGGGTGGGACTGGACAAGCTTTTAAAGTCACCTCTAACCCAAACCATTCTGTGATTCTGTGATTCAAGATGGGATTGAGTAAGAGGTCTCATACGAGCTTATCCAGACTGTGAAACTTTCAGTAAGGTTGTATATACATCTATAAGTGATCCATGTCACAAAGCAAATGTTAATTCTGCGACTAAAAGACAGTGCTGTCACCTCAGGAGTAGCTTCAGTAATTTCTTAGTTGTGTAACAAGAGAACAAAATTTGAATTCACAGGCAGGGAGGAAAGTGTTTGCCATGGTTTATGGATGGAAAGTCCTCCGCATCTCTCTGTTCAGCCACCTGCCTTCAGCAAATTATAGTACAACATACGTGTACCCATACAGAACTAACTGCTCCCAGGTTAGCAGCAATAAAATATCACCCAGTGACATCTCTGAAGACGTCTGAGCACACAGTGCATTAAAACAAACCCGAACAATAAGCTCAAATTATATAAAAAAATCTCAACAAATGTTGAGATTGTTCTTCATTTTATGTACGTGGCAGACAGCCTCCATTCCCTTTATGCATCTATACAACCTTATTCTGAGCAAACTGTTTTATTGCACTGAAAATGGTGTTAATGTTTCTGTTAATATTTCTGTTAGCACTTCTTTACACAATGAGTGGCCATAGAGCTAAAAAGCTGATGGAAAAACCCTGAACACTTACCACTGACCTAGTAAAACAGATTTACAATTAAACCTTCTCTTTATAACAAAATGCGTTTTTCCTACTAAAAAAAGTCTTAATTTTGTTGCTAATCACATAAAAAAATAAGATACCACACTGATTTAATCAACTGAGATGTTCACAGGACAATATTTATAGTTCAGATTTTCTGAAAGCCAGCTTTTCTGGAAAACTGAATCAATCCTTTATCACGGGCATTAACATACAGAAGTAGACCAGGAAAATGTTTACACAAAAAAGTGAAGTCAACCTGAGTCCTTTTGGGGTGAAATGGTCATTATGTGAAAAGTTAGAGCAAGTGATGCAGATGGCTACAGGCAGAATGGGAGCAAGATTAGACAGATGGGAAACCACGGCACTGGACAAATACTGAGCATAAAAAGGGTTGAAGCCACCTCCCCTCCCCCAGCTCGGAATGAGTGCATTCAGGATATTTTTATCCAACTATTTATTGTGCTCTTTTGCTCCATCTGCCGGCTTTGCAGCAGCAGGCCAGTCATTCCACACCTATTACAATAACAATACCAAACAAAAAAGGAAGATAAAAATATGAGTGAAAAAGTATTTACCAAGGTCAATCTCATGAACTTTTATCCACATATTGTCCTTTGCATTTATAGACATATCTAGTTATCTTGTCTTTTACTTAGTTACTCCAGCTCTGTAGGGCATTTTCCCTGCTATATGCTGTAAGCCTAAGAAGTATTTTGTCATTTGCACTGTTAAGCAACAGAAAAATGTTATTCTGAGTATGAAGGGTTTTCAGAATTCAAATTCCTTTATTTCTTGATGGCATAATGAAAAACAAGAAGTGGAAGGATTCTCTTACACTTAAAATCATAGTAAATCTGTGTACAAATAGATTATCAATATATAGATTTACATGGACCCAGGTGCTTATTTAATAAATCAAATTCTATTAAGGAAAAGGGTTTTTCTAGGGTATTTTTATTACTCCCTGAGAGGGAATCATATTTCACCACAGAATCAAAAACTGGGACTGAGTGGGAAGTAAAGGGATCCTTAGTGCATCTATTACCTAGAATAACAGCCAAGTCACCCCTTTGAAAACCCTTAGAGCTCCTAAAGCAACTTATTCCAGGTAATTGAACTCCAGGCATTGAAACAAATGTGCTGAACAGTGTAATAATGTGAAAGCTGCAGCTGAACAGTGTTCCACACTCAGAGGTGGACACTGCATAAACACCTGGAGTGTTTTCAGGTGACTGAGAGCACGGAACTCCTGGGCTTGCAGCAAACCAGAAGTATCCCATCAGCACTTTAATGGACCAACTGCAGCCCTGGTGAGCAGAGGTCACCTCTGCCCTACCCTCCTGCCACCTGCAGCTTATGGCCCTGCAGGTTGTGATGCACAGTGGAAATGTGCACATCCCTTAAATGCCATTCACTCTGGAGGAAAGGAAGACATAAATTAATTGCCATGCTGATAAATTTTTGGCTGCTCCAAGTTAAGCACATGCAGAGCTATAGTAAGTAGGGGACTGCTACTTTTTATTTAAGTCTGGCAATTTGATTTTTCACTTGTCAAAAGCACATTTAAATGTGACTAGATAAAAAGCGTGGTAGGGGTTGGAAATTCTGGTATTCCTGTGAATGAGAGGCAGAGGGAAAATATTCCAGTAATGCTGAAATTTTCTTCCTTTTATGATATGGATAAAGAAAAAAAGAGGACATAGAATAGAGCCAGAATATAAAATCCCTTTTGCAACAGGACCTTAACTGAGGTAGTAGTAATTTTTATGATATCAAGCTCAGTATTATTCCGAAGTTACAATCTCCTTACAATTCAGGGCTTGTGGAATATGCTTGTTCTGCTCAGAAATTCTTCCTGTAGTACCTGATCCCTCTCAGAGGCAAGGAGCCAAACTAGTCATTACTTTGGTTTGACACGGTGCTGCCGTTCATAACATCTTCACGTTCAAATACAGCTAAAAGTTTAAGCTTCTGATTTTTTACTCAGATCATATTAGTAGATGCTTTTCTCAGTGGTGGGGGAATGTCTCTCACATCCTCTGATGGAGCAGTTTAAGATGCAGAAGCTGCCAAACAGTGTATAAAGAACAGTAATGACATTTTTTGGAAAGTGAAAACAAACAATTCACTATTTCAAATTACACTATTAGATAATTGCACAACTCAAATCTCAAAGCACATGCAGGCTGTGTAAGGTATCACGTATCTATCTCTATGGCAGCTAAGTAATAACAGGGAACGTAAATCTAAAGAAATCAGAATTGTGTATCTGTTGTCAGCCTAGTGTGATTTCTAAAGAGAGAAAAGTCTCTTGACTTTTATTTTTTAAAGCTATTACTGAGGAAAATACTATCCAACACCGACAGCTTTTTTTTCCATTGATGTTTTTATAATGTGCCTAATTTTACACTTTGACAGCTCCCACATTATTCATCTAAGGTCACACAAGAACACTGCAAACAGAACAATGTTCCAGAGGAACACTGAATAACTCTATTGAATAACAGTCAAAATGGAGTTGTTTAGAAAGATAACAGAGTGTGGATGTGGCAGCACAACAGCAGAATTCACCCCTTCCTGGTACCTGTTGTGTATGGAACAAAATGGGTTCCATCCAGAGGAGCGTTCCCAGAGCATCTCCTGGTGCAGCTGCAGGTGTTCCCAAACCCAGCTGTAAATTAAATAACAAGTGGTGGGGAGGGGGTAGGGGAGTGTGGGTTTGTTTTAGTCTGTCCTTTATAGTCAGGGCAGCAGAGGGCCTGTGCTACCCATCAGAGCCCAGCAACTCTTCACAGGGAGAGGGCAGGGAGTGAGCAAAGGGTGACCAAGACAACTTTTAAAAAAGTATGGAGAATCACAGAAAAGCTTGGAAAAGGCCTCCAAGATCATCAAGTCCACCTGTTAGTACTGCCAAGGCCACCACTAAGCCATGTCCCCAAGTGCCACATCTACATGTCTTTTAAGTATCTCCAGGGGTCTAACTCCACCACTGCCCTGAGCAGTCTGTTCCAGTGCATGACAATCCTTTCTGTGTAGAAATTTTCCCTAATATCCAATCCAAACCACCCCTGGTTAGACTTGAGGCCATTTCCTCTTGTCCTGTCACTTGTCACCTGGGAGAAGAGCCCTACCCCTACCTGGCTGCACCCTCCTGTCAGGGAGGTGTAGAGAGCAGTAAGGTCCCACCTGAGCCTCCTTTTTTCAGGCTGAGCCCCCCCAGCTCCCTCAGCTACTCCTCATCAGACTCATGGTCCAGACTCTTCCCCAGCTCTTCTCTGGACCTGCTGTAGCACCTCAATGTCTTTCTTTCCATGCAGGGCCCAAAACTGAACACAAGAGACTTAAAAGTTAAAATTCCAGTTTTCATTAAGATCTTTCATGTCTGTCCTCTGTTCCTCAGTTTCTCATGTGGCAAAAGAAAAGCTCACAGAACTTTTTATAAAATACTGTGTAGACACTGCTTACTAATTATTCAATACTTTCATTTATGCACATCCCTAAAATCCTCCTCTAGAATTTCAGCTGATGGTATTATAGATGTCTGACTTTGAAAAGTCAGCAAGACAGCAATTAGCTACAGGCTTAAATGAAGAGCAATGCGTATAGATTCTATATTAATTAGAAACAACTACTTTCTACAAGTAAGGAATTATTTTCCTCTTCTCTGCAAATATTTATGCACTCATCTAAAACCCGAGTGCAACTGTGTAATACAGCCAGCTTAAACAAAACATGCTTGGTTAGAATGCAAAACAATATGAAATTAATGTCTGCAGTACTGAAATCTAACACACATTTCAGGGAAAGTGCAGTAATGCCATGAAGCACAACTCCTTCTCCTGGGCCTCAGTACTAATTGCTTGTGGACTTTGCAAGATGTTAGGAACAGCAGAAAATCACAAAGTCTTTTCTCAGTGGAAATCATGAGAAAAATATCGTTTCTTGTGACCGCAACAATAAATGCTTTTAAACACGCAAAGTCGTCAAAAGACTTTCTAAGCAACTCAGAAGAAATCACTTCAGACAGGATTACTACTTTATATGTATATCCAGAGCCCTGCAGGCGTACTAGAGTCAGATTTGTTAATTCTGCACTAGTCTGCTTTGACTTTACCATGGGGCTTTTGAAATGTTAAAAAAAAAAAAAAAAGGAAGAGATTGAAAACATGAAGCTTAAATAAACCTCATATTGCTTTATACTGTAAATATCCTCTATCAGGAACTGGAGAAGCTTGATGTCTTTTCAATTTTGTTCGGCCATGATCAATCTGAACAATTTTTCTCCTTTTTCTTTAATCCACTTCCATTTGCAAAATAGCTCAGTGGAGAAGCCTCCCCCAAACCAATGGAAAATCACTGTCTGGGACCCTGCACATTATTGCACATGAGCCCAAAGCTGTTCTTAGGAAAAGCATCCAATACAGATGTGTTGTGTTTAGAAAATCCAAGCCTTTACTTACTGATGAAAATTAGTAGTGCCAGCGCTCCCAGAGAAACCTTGCACTTTCCACTGCAAAAGTCCAGCCCTTTTTCTCTGTGTTCCTGATGTCTGGACTATGGGAGGAAAGTCATCACCCGCAGAGCCAAGGTTGGATACATCATTTATGTTGGAATTATTCCCTCCCTGCCTTAACTCTTGACCTTTCCCATCCTCCAGGCATGGCTGCAGCAGCACATATGTGGGTTTTTAGTGCAAACACGGTTTAAAATTCTTTTGTCCCAGATACAACACAACTAATCCTTATCTGGGAGTCGGCCTAACACACACAAAATACTCATGTTGTCAAATGTTCACAGCACAGGGCTAACTGGCAGCCTTGAAGGACTCATCACCTACTGCTCTCAGCTAAGGACAGGCCTTCCTTGCCTGACCAAAGTCAGCACTTGTAACACCTCCCTCCTGAGGACAGGCACCTGCTTTTCTAGATTTAGATAATTCCTCAAAAATACCAATGACACTGTGGATGGACTTGTATCATGAGGTGCATGAGGTGTTGTGTTCTTCCTTCTCTGGTCTGAGAAATGAGAATGAATCAGAAATTTTTGATTATCACAATGATCTCAATGAGTCAATGAACAAGAAATAAAATTAGGGGTTATCATGATGATTTAAACCAGTCAGTATTAGTTTTATCAATCCTTTTCCACCAAGGATTGATTATCTGTTTATTTACAAATAGCCATCTCAGTGTCTTTGAAGGAAATAGACCTCACAGCCTGTCATTAAAAGTCCTCAGATCCATCCACCCATGAACACAGTTCAGCTTTATCCATATACCCAGCATATTTATCCGTGTGCAAAGGATATGACCAAAGAGCATTACTACTCACATAACTAACACATGAAGTAAGTCAAGGAAAATAAACTTCTGGAAGGTTTTTATCAGTAAGTTACTGTGATAGCTTTTATAGGAGAGAGGAAACATCCTGGGAAGGTACTAAGGGAAGTTTTCTCAAGTCAAGCTGCAAAGCTGGAGGCTGTGAATCTCATCTTGGAAAATTGGCAAAAACCTCTCCTCCAGTGCTGGGCCATTTGGTGCAGGAACGCCATCACTTTTAAGGAAGTGTCTCAGTATCCTTAGAAACAAAGTCTGTATTTCTTAGAAGTGACTACTACTTGGGCCTGGAAGTGATGATAATCCATCCTCTGAAAAATCAGATACTTTCATGTTGTCACACAAACATAAAAGGTACCAAAATTTTCCAGTTAATTTTGGAAGTGTTGGCCCAGAGGTGTACTTTGGAGCTCTGAATACACCGTTCTCTTCCCAGCTTAAAATGCTGTTTGAGTTAATAAGTAGTCTACCTCTCAAATTGCTGTAAAGCAAAATGTACTTTTCTGTACTTTTCAGGATTTTCAGGTTTTCTAATGAACAGCATTTTAACAAAGTATTTTCACACCCTAATGCTTTCTCCCTTGATTTCACTACACATCAGACATCCCACTGTTCCATTCCATCCAACAATACACCTGTTGTTCCCAGTACAACCGTTGGCGTGACTAACAAAGCCCTGCTGTTCACATTTCAGTTTAAAATGCCACATTCTGTATATCCTGAAATAGTGTGTTCTGATTTCAGAAGAAAAATACGTTATTTAGGACATATGCAATAAGGAATCATCACAGCATTGCTCTCCAAAAAACAATGTTCATATTCTCCCTAAGTACAGAGATATGCACTTATAAAAAACTGCAGTCAAGAAAACAAACTTCAAAATCTTAACTTTAGTCGAACCCATTTGGTCTTCCTACAATAATCCATACCCAACAAAATACACTCATACACCATCTATGCAAATGAGAATCTCGCCTGGGCAATGAAGCTTCAACGACACCTAAACACACAATGATGAGGCAGGCAGTGATTTAAACATCATCAGCAATGCAAGGAGGGAGATAAATTAACAGCTCTCCCCCCCGCCTCAAAAACTGAACTCATTATGAAACCTTGGTTAGAGAACAACTTGACTGCAGCCAACCTGACCATATCTCAAAGCTTCTGTGTAAGCGTTAAGCGGGAAAGATAAATCCTGGTACACGTAGAATAATACCCTGATTATTTATTAAAATCTGCTTCTCCCTATACAAATGTGTTAGATCCATATTAGGTTCTTTCCTATTAGGTAAAACTAATTTATTTGGTATAAGGCAAATGGAGAAAAAACGAGACCATTTTAAAATTGCCTAAGGTCACTTCATGGGCAAAACAATGTATTTAAACTGCAGAGATGACAACATGCTTAATATGACTACACAGAAATTGCTTCCTTGATGACAATACATTAAAATCCTCATTGAATATTCATAGAATTTTTGACAAGATTGAGTGACACGTAATCCCGGCCCCAGCAAGCAGTGAGTTGATAGTCTCCCTGTGCAAGGATGGATGCCACACCAGCCAGGTCATCTTTGTTCCTCCCAGGGCCAGGAACGGCTGCACAAAACATCCTCACTCCCAATTTTTAATATCTCATCAGGGTGACACAAATGGAGGAAAAGGAAATCAAATGTACAGAGCTCCTCCGTGCATCCGATGCCAGAGCGAGGAAGGGCCTTTATCACAACGGTACAATAAGTGAGTGGAAGAGCTGCAATTTCCTTGTAGCGACAGAAAATTAGAGAAATAGCAAAGAAAAATCCTCTGAGTGACTTTCACTCACTAAGTTACGACCTCTGCATGATAAATAGGTAAGCAGAGTTTAAATGATGTGAAATATGTCAATTCAGAATGCATTAGGATGCCATTAACAGACAGTAGCTTAGACATCAGGAAAATATTAAGATGGATAGATCACTTAGCAACAATAGGACAAAGGGGGTTTTAATAAAGGCAGTGCAAGACAATGCCAGACTAATGCCAGACTAATGCCACCAATGATCTGGAGTGCCTTTTTTTTGTCAGATGTGCACCAATGTGATAAAAACCAATTGTGTTGAGACAAACAAGAGTAGACTGTTGAAAAACAGGCAAGCCAAAGCCCTATCTATTAATCAACTAGAAAACTGAACTGATAAATTCTGTACCAGTAATGCAAAGTGATTAATACTGTATTTCAACACCACAATAAAACTGTTCTATAATTTCCTAACTGCAAAAGTGATACACAATGCATTGCTTATGCCATCACTCCCATGTCAGGCAGCATCTACGACTCCATCTGATACAGTTTTTGGATGACCCCAGGCCTGGTGAAGAGCACTTGTTTGGGAAACTATTGCTCCTTTTAGGGGCACTGGGACCTGACAGAAGTTTACAAAAGAAAATAAAGCATATGTTACTGTCTCACAGGGTTAAATTATATACTTCTAACTGGTTTTTAAGCCTGGAAAACATGAAATTCTAAAATACTTGCAGAAATGCCAGCCTGGCATGGGGGACAGAAAAGAAGACATACAGCAATGCACAGTAACAAAAATGAAAAACAAAATTCAGAGAATTAATTTTCTCTTATTTACTTGTAAGCCCCAGGCTGACATCTTTGCAACAGCTCCAGCCACACAGTTGCACCTGGTACACAGAAAACTCATTGTTTTGTCAGATGTCAGACCATTTACCTTTGATTTTTACACTGCTGGCTATTCACATGAGCTACTCATGAAAGCATCTTATCTGCATCCAAAAAGGAGGGTGTTTGTGCAAATCCAGAGATACAGGGGTGCCCAGTAATGCCCCTTAAAAAGCCATCACTTCCACCAAGTGCAGGGACATGACACACAACTGTTCAGAGACTGCTCTTGGTTCTGCCTTCAGTGTGCCAGCCTCTTCCACTGTCAGTCAGCCTGATGATGTGAGTATGAGTGATGTTCAAGGATATTAAAATTCCTGCAGAGTGAAGACTTAAAAAAACCCCAAAAGCACCAACCAAAACAAAGAAGAACAATTCTTTCTTCTTGGGAAATTTTAACATTCACTGGAAATAAAAGATCAGTTGTGACACATGAGGTGCTGTGAGGCCAAAGCTCTGCCCATGTCTGAACAGTCAATAACATCAGCAAAAATAATGGAAGCAAACATTTTTGGACATGGAGCTGCACATCACAGCTGTCTGCAGCTGCAGCACCAGATCCTGCCACATAACCCTGTGGAGCAGGGCAGCAGGATGGCGAGAGCATGGAGTCCCAGGAGCCACAACACCTCTGATACATCCACTCCTTGTTTACAATGATACTTGTTTCAAATAAGTTGAAAATTCGGTTTAAGTGAAGGAAAAAAAAATCATTTGCCAAACCCTCAGCTGCAAGTGACAGGCAGAGCCCAAGTACAGCAGCTTCTCCTTTCCTTTTTTACCCCACTTACATGACAGCTGTAAGTGCAGACACCTGATAGCACAGATAATGACAGCAACATGCTGCTCTAAGCCTTGTACCTTTCACAGACAAGCTGCTGCTTTCATTTGCTACAATCCTGCTCAATGCCTCACACAGCTGCAAGCAAATAATAACACTTTTTAGGAAAATAGCTCTACGATAAAGGCAAGGAAGGGATCTCTGTGCTGCTACAAACTTCAAACAGAACTTCTGCCTCTGTTGTGAATTTTGTCTTAATAATTCACCTCTCACAGCCCACTCTCAATTCCCACAGAGAGAATCCCCCTGAAGAGGTACATGAATTGCATCCCTTTGGGGGACACAGTGGGAGGCAACAGAGTTTTGCCATCAGCCCCTTCTGTTCCTGACATACCTGAGAGCAGAAACAGGTTCATTGTCTCAGGAAAACACCAGATTTCAGTGTAAGTAAGAATGGTTTGAGTTGGAAGACACCTTATCTCATTCCAACCTCCTGCCATGGGCAGGGACACCTTCCACTACACCAGGTTACTCCAATCCCCCCATCCAGCCTGGCCTCGGACAATTCCAGGGATGGGGCAACCACAGCTTCTCTGGGCAACCTGTGCCAGGGCCTCACCACCCTCACTGTGAAGAATTCCTTCCAAATATCCCATCTAAACCTACCCTCTGTAGGTAGGCTGTATTCTGTGTTTTTGCAGAAGCTTGCATTAAACAGGCTGCAACTTTGTAACTGCTTGATGAAAACTATTTTTTTTTTCAGTATTTGAAAATTGGCCTTTTAGAATCAACTGTGGTACTTAATAGTGGTTTGGTTTCAGTGTCCTTCATCCTGCTTGGTGCAGAAGAATAGAGTGCTCTTAATACACTGCCCTGTGCTCCTACTCCAGAGGATGCTCCCAAGACTTTGGTTTCTCCTGCAGCAAGAGCTGGAGTTCCCACCATCATCCCTCCAACGCCTTCTGGTGTGCAGGCAGAGATGAGCTGTGGATGATGAGGGCAGGCAGCTTCACCTGCAGCAAACACTCTGGAGGAAAGTTTGAGTAAAATCAGTTCAACTACTTTGAAAAGTAATTTTCAGTCACCCCAAATAAAATCGGAGAATGGTGTAACAGAGATGAAAATGCAACTGCAAGTTCTTGCAGAATTAAGAGAGTGGCTAAACTTAAAAAAACCCCAAACCACCAACACTGCACTTGGCCTGTTTCTCAGAACTTGCTAAAAAAGGACAATTGCTGAGAATTTCAGACAATTGGCCAGATTGCACTTACAAATTCAAAACTGCTTTTGCCTAGTACTTCACAGTGCTTTGAACAAAAAGCCCTCTGCAGCACAGCGGAGCCTCTACCCCTTCCTTCCTTGGTTAAATTACACTGGGTTTGTTTCACACTTCATACAAGCTTTTTTTTTTTCCGTCTAACTTTCATTTCCCCTTCTTTTAAGGTAGACAACATTGAAGATTAAAGTGTATTCAGGAAAGAGGTGTTGAAAGCTGGAAATAAACAGAGGGAAATTTTGCAACAGCAGAGGAAATGAAAACTTTCTAGTCACAAGTACTTCAGTGTAGCCTACTGCTGCATGGGCTTATGGCTCTGCAGCAGTATTATAAAAATTACTCATTTTCTTCTAATTACATCCAATGTGCATTTGTACATTCTGAATCACCTTTACAGAAGAAACAGGATAAATGGGGAAAAAATTTGTAAGTTTATAATTGGCATGCTTCCAAAAAGCAATCCATGAAATGTAAACCCCACCAGGCAGTGGACTTTTACACCAAGGTTAACTCCATCTCATTTAATACAGGCTATATTTTCAGCAGTGCTTTTTGCATTCACTCTATTTTAATTCTCTAAATTGATTAACTCCATCTCAATTCATACATGCTATATTTTCAGCATTTTCTTAGCAATATCTTTTTCATTCACTAAAATTTAATCCACTACATCTACTTGTATATAAACACTAAGTAGTCATGGTAATGTAGCATTAGATGTCCCAAGTGTTCACCTGTTTCACTTCTCAACCTTAACTGAGCACTGACTTTCATTTTGCGCCTTTAATAAATATGCTGGCTTACTTCACTGCCCAGGTTTGTTCTTTCCACAAGGTAAAAGCATTTCCCCAGGAACCCCCTGAAGCCAGTGTTAACATCTGTGAAAAACTTTACTCTCCTTTTCGAAAGTTATTTGGAATTTTTCCTCAGAAAATGTTCCTTTCCCTACTTCTGAGTACTTCACTGATGCCTTCCATTCTCCAGTAATGTTATACAGGTATCAGGAATGGCTGGGAATATCTCAAGGTGGTCATCATGTCTGCAAGGCTGAGGGTCTACCCTGGAAGAGCACATTTGGGAGAACAATCTTGCAAGGGGAAGTCCAAACTATATTTCAGAGATTTCAACCAAGAATGTGAACAAGAATCTCAATTTGTACAACCACGGACATGGCACAGCCAAGAGGGCTCTGGAATTGCCCCTTCCCAGGGTAGCTGATCTCTGCCTCACAGGCTGCTGGCACAGCACCTTGTCAAAAAGGCTTTTCTATCAAAAACATTCAGGAATAACACCACAGAAAATCAAATCCATCTTCCAAACCTCGCTCCAAAAGCACATAAATCCCCAATTTGCACCACTCACAGGCACTGATGCTGAACTACACAAAGTCTCCAGGTATATTTTAAAAAGCCCAAATTAACTTGATTCAGTAGCTGCAGGAGCTTTGCACTATTTATCCAGCTGCAAGGCCACTTGGATGATTTGTTTCTCCTCAATATGTGACTACTTTGTACCACTATTTGTTAACTGTTTGATAAAATAACATAATGCAGGAGGTGATGAACTCTTGGCACATCTCTGAATCTGCCACCTCATCCTTTATCCAAAGCTTTCTCTTTGATTCTGGCCATCAAATATAAAACAAGCAGCAGGATAACTCACTCAGTAGTTACCTGTGGCACATAACCTATACACCTCCAGCAAGGCAAAAAGGCTGATATGAGCTTTCACAGTCCAGCAGCTGCATTATTACTAACACATTATTAAACAGCAGTTATTGATTTGCCTGTTCCATTTTAGTTGGAGCCTAGAGAAGCTAACAGAGAGCACAACTGATGGGAAGGGGCTGAGCTCTGCTTTGTGTTTTGCTTGGTTTCAAAAAAAATTCTTAAATATTTCCTTAACTCAGGATTAAAAGCTTCAAGCCTTTAAACTTCCACTATATAAACCCGTGAATTTTATGTGACTGAAAATAAAAACAAAGATGGATTTAAAAATTAAAACTCTAGAAGAAAGAGGAGCAAAAAACCATTAAAATATGACTTCCAAGTATTGCAAAGTGTGAGTTAAAAGTGCTCAGTCAGCTTCCCCTCTCTGTGAAAGCTCACAGACCCACCTCAAGTAGGCAGAAAGCAACCAATGAAAAAAAGCCTCAACTTTTCAAATAGGAGACAGGACTGGTATGCATTCACTTTCCTTCCAGGATCTCCAGTCAGGACCATGACAAGAGCAGCTCTCCAAATACCCCAGAACATCTTCACTGCAGCACTTGATGTCTGGCTGACACACTTTTTCAAAGCGCCACATTCAGAAAGTGAATGTTCTTCTTTTGGAAGAGCACACAACTTGCACGGATCCATACAGAGCAGTCAGGGATTAATTCAGAGCACATACACCAGGTGTCCAAAATACCCAATCCATTTCTCAGGTTAGTATGTGGAGTCTTTTGCTTCTGGAGCTTCCCTTCAACTGTCCATGCGGGAAAGAAAATTTCTGCAGAAAGGAATTTTTTATGCCTTTAAGATTCACCCCCAGGCTCTTCTTACACAGCTGGAATTTGTAGATGTCTAAGTTCCCTGAATGGTATATAGCTATATTACGGCTGTCACCTACAAAATCCCATTCTATCCCTTGATAGCATTCACACATTCATTAGAGAAAACCAACAACTAAGCACAGACAATTAACAAAAACATTTAGGAAGCAACAAACAGAAATTAATAGTTTTTGCCTAAGTTTTCTTGAGTAGCAGTAAGAAGCAATACCTCTCCAAAAGAAAAAATTAGATATCTTGGCTCCCACAGATATTAAGCCCCAAGCAGGTAGGAATAATTATAATCTGCTGACCTGTGTGTGTGAAACACTGAGATGTAAAAACAACAGAATCATGAGTTTTTAAGTCATGGATGGAGAAAGTGTAAGTACTTCCACCCATGCCACAGGATTTCATCAACTTTTTTAATCATCACTTAAATGCATCATTCAACATCCCTATTTTAGTGTTTTCTGAGACATTGTGATCTCTGCAAGTATCTGCATCTTTCATTTAAAATTACTTTCCAAGCAGAAGAAGAAACTGGAGTAAACTGAATGAATTTAAATTCATTAAATTCATTACCAATTAAGTGTAATTTAATTCATGATTCTTTCAACTTTCTCGTGAGAATTGGGAGCTGCAGGAGGGATGCATACCTGACTGATGGGGCTTGATTTACTGCTGCTGCCCCCCCAGGAAATCACATCCAGCTATATATAGCTATCAGAAACCTCTTGGCCCAGAAAAAAAGATGTTTACAAGAACAGATTTTAAGAACAACATCTGCGTAAGAACTGAGCATGTGTTTCTAAAAAGGTAACAACATGCTGGCTTTTAGGAAGATAATTAAACCCCCAAAGTTAGCATGGTTAATCAGAGAGGCTCCAGCTCACATGACAGAGCTGGAAACATAAATAAGAGGCGAGAGGCAGCTAATAAACCAGATGAGATCCTGATTAGCCAGATTTCAGAGGTTGTAGGTGTCAAAAATGTTAATTATAGGTTTATACAATGCTTGTAGCTGATTTCTGTGAGCAAGCCAGTGAGCCAGTCAAGGTCCTGGTTTAACCAGGGGACAAGATAAGGAGTCATGTCTGACCTACAGTCCTGAACAAGGACAGTCCCATCAGCAGAGAGAAATCCACAGCCTGAGCCAGCCCAGCATGGAGCATCCCCTGGCTCCTGCATTTCCCTGGCTTCCCCCAGCACTACTGCACTGGTGGTTCCTCCTTCTTTCTGCTGGGGAATGGGCAACAGTTTTTACCAGCATCACCCTCTGCCTTGCCTCCATGTAGGCACCATCCAGGTGCTGAGAAATGTGTTGTCATCCTGAGTTTAACTTTGAGTTTGAATTTGGAAGTACCAATGTAATACTTTTTTTTTTTAATTAATTTTAAAAATTTGTTCCTGGCCAGCGAAGAAAAATTATATTTGTGTTGACCCAAATTCCTGAGGAGTTACCTATATAATATATAATATAGGATAATGCCTAAATTAACTACAACACACAGAACTGGCAAGCACTTGTGGGAGAACAGGAATGCTCAAGTATTTGTCAGAGACAAGCAGTGGAAAAGGTGCCAGCTCTCCACAAAAAAGGAGAGTCCCAGCAGAAAAAGCTTTGCCCAGCCTAACTGAGCTGTGGAGCCTCAGAGGAGCACAGGGATCTCATGGCAGTGAGAGGTGCAAGGACAGCTGTGGGAAATCTGCTGTTCTTCATTCTTCCTGCATCCTTCTGAGCATCTTAATTCTATTTGCAAGAGCTGTGATGAGTGGAGAGGGTGGTATGCATAAAACAAATTACTGTCCAGGGCTTTAGAAAGAAAGCAGTAGGTATGGGTATGAGGAATCTGGTCAGGAATTAAATTTGACACAGAGTAATTTCAGATATAACAAGATAACGTATGTGAAATTCATATTTGAAGATTATGAAGATTCAAAAAGGTCTTAAACAAAAGACTTCTCCTTTTACTAACATTTTTAATTGCTTTTTTTGAGCAAAGAAACCCTTCCCCTTAGCCCACCTTTATTCAATGTGCAGAAGCAGAGATTCCTCATGAGCATATGTTAGTTATAAAACAGGTTTTCCTAAAATTCACAAAAGAAAAACAGTACTGCAACTGGGCTCTTATAAAATACAAGAAAATATAAAAATCTTTTCAGCATCTGGAACTGCTCCACTCAGCCCCCTGAGGCTGCTCAGATATTCTGCTGCTATCGACTCCCCACTCAGGTCTAATATTTCAGCAGAAAAAACAATGAAGTTGGGAAAACTTGCCAATATTAACTATAAACTCTACAAAATGAAAAGCAGGTTTTTCTTATTATCCGAGCTGTTACTCTTTTCAATTAGATGACTAATTGCATGACTATTCCTTTAAATTAGATGACTCGGAACAAGAGCACTTTTAACCATAATTTAAAAAAAATCTCGATAGAGAGATAACTCAGGTAACTGCAGTTCCCACCTTTAAAATTTGGTATGACACAACTTCATTGTACTCCACAGGTGACTAAATAAAAACATTGATTAATCGAAGTTTATCTTCCACATCCAGCTACAATCAGAGCAGCAATTCAGCTGCAGAGTACTGTTCTACTTGTAACAAGCCATGCTCTGGGGGCAGAATAATTTGTTTCCTACACTAAATTGGCTGTGTTTATATATATATATATTTAAGTGGTTATATATACTCATATATATTTACTTTATATGTGCATGTGCACTTATGTGCATATATAAAATATATATGTATATAAAAGATCAGTACCTTTTTCTTTTGCCCGTGGTGCTCATTTCAGAGGCCCAGCTGCCCTGCTGATGTTAACAGGATTTTAGCATCATAAATCAAGAGAGAATACGTTCTCCCCTCAGTCTGTGGGCCACACGTGGGGAGGTGTAAGAGCAGTGCCAGGGCTGCAGGAGCTGCAGGAGCCACCCAAGGAGCTGGGTTAGTGCAGACACAGCTCCTTCAGACCCAGCTCAGCGCTGCCCCTGCAAGGGCCCAGGCATTTGAGCTGTTAATTTAAAACCAGCTCAGTGTGTTTGTGGGAGCTGTGAAATACCCAATAAAAATACCACGTGGAGATGCCCAGGAACTCTCCTGTGCTGCTGCCAGCACCAGCTACCTGGCAAGGTGTTCTCTTGTGCTGTGGAGATCTCCTGCTAGATAAGTAAAACTCTGGTCTGCATTCAGACTTTCTGCAAACTTCAGCTGCATCTGGGCTTGCTTTGCCACAAAAGGTGGAGTCCCCATCAGCCAGGCAAATTTATTACCCTGTAACTCACAGTTCAGGTTTTCAGCTGAAATGGCTGGCAGAAAATTCAGGCAAAATGGCAAGTAAAAACTTCTGATTTTCTAGCTGGAGAGAAGTATACAAAACCCAGAGCCTTGTTAAAACAAATTTTTCCCAAGTTCTATGAAATCTAGCATTCATAAACATACCCCTGCCATTTGTAAAATTCTGCAGTAACTACCTGTAAAAAATCCATCTGTGGTATGGAAAAGATGGTTTACAAAGGACTTGCAATGTCTTGGGCTTATTTTAGAATCTCCTTGCTTAACAAAGGCTACTTTTACTTAACAGTGTGTAGAACAAGAAGGCATTTGGAAGTCTCTCACTTAGAATTCAGTGGCAGGAATTGGCGTTATAGAAATACATTTCTATTACCAGACATTTAATTTTAAATCCTTGCGTTCATGAAGTATTTACTGCCACAGCACACCAGACATAAGTGCACTTTTCCAAATATAATCCCCCATCTGATCTATAATTTATTTTTTATAAACTCTGTAAGTGCTGTAGTAATGCCATTCAACTACCTTATCTTCAAATTGAATCAAACTCTGTACTACCATCCAGAAATAGTTTTGTGATCTCCACTGTCCGGCTGCCAACAGATCACTGAGTTCATCTGAGCTGAAATACAATGTCACAAACTCAGCTGAAAAATATCTTCCATGTGCTTTCTCCATACAGAACCCAGGCTGGATGATTTCTCTTCGGGTAAACAGGTATATATAAAACATACAAGATTCTCTGGAGAGAATTGAGGTTCATAAAAAGTCTTGTTTGTTTCCCTATTCCCATTCTCTGAATGAGGCCATTAAAAACATCTCTACCAATATCCTGTGACAAAGCTAAAAACCCCCAGTGTCTCTTGCTGAACCTCCTCCCTGGAAGTGCTAATGGGTAACAAAGCAGACACTAATTGAAATTGATTTTTGCTGAAGCAATTTTTACATCTACGAATTTTTCTAGGAAGAAAACAAAGAAATCACTGGCAAACAGCACTTGAGCAGCAGTGAGGGATGGCTGGGAATCCACAGACATAAGAAGGAAAAAACAGGTTTATGTTTTGAACAAATTATTGTTTCCTAAAGAGAAACAAGCTGGAAATCAATAGTATTAAATCAAACAGTGGCAACCAGTCCAAAATATTTGCCAAGCTTAGGTGGTCTATATGCCACTGCCGTGGGACCCATTCAAGTAAGGCAATTTTTCCTAACATCCAATCAACCTCCAACATCCAATCAACTTCCCCTGGCACAACTTGAGGCCATTTCCTCTTGTACCATCACTTGTCACTTGGGAAAAGAGACCAATCCCCACCTTAGAGCAACACACAAAATTAGAAAATTAATGGGCTTTAAGTAAGTTCCAATAATAAATTATTATCTGCTCACCCATTAAATAACACTGTCAAAAACTGTTTGTTAGCACTCTAGGGAATGACAAAGTCCAAAACAGGTGTTGCCACATCCAGAGTGGAAGCAATGCCTGGAATGGGTAATGTCTGCACACCTGCTACAAGGGGTGATGGAAAATACACTCAAAAGGATGCCCAAATAGTTCATTCCTACAGTTCATCCTTATTCAGCAATCTGAGTCAACATTTAATCACACTGAATCACCTGTTTTAAAAAATACACTATTTCCCTGTGTGGCTGCTGTGCTTTTTTATCAAGACAACTGAAGTCTCTTGTATTAGGGGTCCAGTTCAGGGCAGCACTGCGTGTTGTACAGGCTGATGCTTTGTAGTGTAACTCCACAGCTGGCTCCCTCCTGAAAATGCCCCCACTCCCTGCACTGCCTCATTTTCCTTGCAACTACAAGGAAATAATGGCATTTAAAGAAAGAGAGAGAAAATCAAATGCCTGAGTGCCTGCAGGAGTATTTTTGGTTGGCATTTAGCTGCTGCTGGTTCCCGATGCCCACAGAGAGTGACAAGTGTAACTTTGAAATCGTAAGAGAACAAACAGAAATTCTTTTCCTGGCAAGCTGTCAAAAAAACCAAACACTACTATACTGCACAGTAGAGTTTTATTCTGGGTGGGCCCTGGATACAAGCAGAGAAAAACTGAACAGTATCAATTTCAAAAAAAAAAAAAAGCTAAGTGAATCCAAGCTTCATTTAATAGAAAAGAACTGTGAGAAGAAAAAGAAAAATGCCTCTTGACTGTTCAGAATTTCTTTATAATAATTGGGAATTTTTACTGCAACATAATTAAAAATTTATAATAACCCCCATACAACCAGGTTTGACAGTGCTACAGAAAAAGGTCATATCTTCTGAACACTTAGGTTACTAGCATGGATTCAGCTGCTGAATGGAAATTAGGTCTAGGACCAACAGACATCACTGGAAGTTAGCATCATCCACCCAGAGCTGGGAGAGTTTTTTAAAAATCTCCTCTTCCATGACCAAATGGTCAACTACAGTCTCAGAAAGTTTAATATTAAACCCATTTCAATGAGTAGATTCTACACCATTAATAAAAATGAAGGTCCTGCCACAATACAGCTCAGAGTGAGCACTGCAGTGAACACAAATCAAGTTTCATTTCTCTCTTAATATAAGGGAATGCATTTTTCCATTCACGTGTGTTTTTAAAATATGAAACATATAAAATATGAAAGACAGTTCTTTAGCGTAAAATTAACAGTCATTAAATAACCAGTTTTCTTAGAAGAATTTTGACAACTCAGATTTGCACAGGCAATGTATCTTTTCAACAAAAAGAAAGTACCAGATATTAAATTAGAAGATAAATCAACATCAAATTTCTCTAGCTAAGTCTTGCTTCACCTGGAATAAAACGAAGAACACATTAACACAAAGTACTACACATCCAACTAAGTAACCAGGGGTTTTATTGACTTCCAAATGAATTAACAAAAGAAAGTGTAAAATGGCTTAGTGTATTTCTTCTTTGCAGGGAAGTTAAGGTTTTGGTAACTTAGGTCAACTACACCTTCAAAAAATCTCCAAAGGAATTAAGTTATGTATTGTGCCTCCATGACTCCCTGTCCTGTGAAGACATAAAGCTCAGACAGGTAAAAGCAAAGTCATGAGCACACCTGCCCCGTGCTAAAACCCTCAGCTAATGATGAGCTGAAACACCTGCACAGCCAGGCTGGACACAGGGCAGGACAGTGAGCAGGGTCCAGCACCTCTGGGCAGCCTCACATGGACACCAGTGCCTGCACTGGGAAACAACACACACAACTGGTTATGGACCCACAGCCAATGGCGTCCCACCCTTACTCATTAATTACAGCTACACAGCCTGTATTTAATTACCTTCCACGAGCAGGAGGCTCAATTAGATGAGTAAGGATGCTGTACACTAACGCTCCCTTTATGCAGATTCTGTTATTATAAATCAGAAAATTAAAAACGGAGATAGTGCTTATGATTCCTGATTAAGGCTCTGTAACAAACAACAGCCATTCCTGTTCAATCTCACCCCCACGGAGACCCTGACCAGGGCTCTCCTCAGTCAGGCCCCCAGTCCTGCGTGGGTCAATACTAATCCAGCAGAACGCCAGTGGCCACCCCACTGACCCCACAGGGATCTGCACCCAGGGGGAAGAGCATGTTCCATGACATGTGAACACTACAGATCACACTGACAGGAGCAACCAGTTCCTCCACTGCTGGGGAGTTGCCCCTGTGGTCCAAAACCAAGCCTACAGAAGACAGGGCTTGCTTGCTCTCCCCAGTGCTGCAACCCAGCAACATGCAGGAAATTCAGGTTCAATCTCTTCTTCAGCCATAAAAACAGAAGCAAGATACTGAAAAATGGAGAAATGTCAGGGAAATTCTGATTTCTTCCTTCACCTGCACCAAGTCGAATGGTTTTTAAAAATATACACTTTTCTGTATTTTACATGCAATGTTTTTAAGGTCTGCCTGAATTCAGATTTTTTTTGATCCAAACTTTGCCATTTGTTTGGAGCATGTCTGCCATGGCGCCGCTACCAAGCAGACTCTTGCTAATCCAAGTTTAAGAAAATAAAGCACTTTTTTTTTTCTGAAGCAGAAAAGCAAAGAAACTTAATATTTACCATATGATGGTATCAAATGCAGGGAGGAAAAAAAAAGCCCACTATGCATTGATTCCCTCTCTGGGAAATTAGGCAAGGAGCACGGGACGTTTTAGCAGAGAGGAAAACAAGTCTTTCCCCAAAAGGCAATAACTGGGATGTACACGGGGTCAGGGTTACACAACCCCAGCAAGCCGTGATTGATTTTCCCTCCAGCCAGGGAGAGCTGAGCGTCCCAGAATGCCTCCATCCCGTTCTCCAGCTCACCTTCCCCAGCTAAAGCCTAAGGGAACAGCAGCAACGATGAATGGTGCTACTGTTTGGGGTTTAATTGGTGGGAAAAACCTTATTCCTTTTTTCTCTTTTTTTTTTTTTCTTTTTTTGGTTTTCAGTTACAAGCACCACCAGCAAGTAAAGAAAAAAAAAACAAAAAACAACCAAACAACACCAACCTCATGACTTGACATTCTTTAGAACAGCTTTAGTTAAAAGTAAGGCAGTGAAACCAGTGCTGTGATACACAACATATTTGCTCATTCAAGCGCTGGGCTCAAATGAGCATTTTGCAATTCTGAACTGGACCTGCAGATTAGTCCTGAAAAAATATTATATCAGAAAAGCTTTTGGTAATTTGATTTTGAATTTTAAAATAGGCCTGTTTTCCTCCCCATTACAAAAGAGAGCAACCACATCTGAAAGAAGTTATTTTCCACCCTCGTAGGGATTCCACCCATAATAAAAGGTCACTTATTACCCCACTTTGTGAATACAAAAGAAACCTCCAGCTGAATGGGGTCTCCACCGAGGGGAACAGATGGGCCAAGCCTGTAACACAGCGCTGCTGTATTGACTGGTGATGGAACCGAAATCACATCGCCATGGCAACCCCTGCGCTGCCTCCTCCCTCAAGACAACAAGAAATAGCTCACGAGAGGTATTTTAGGAAACCCATAAAAAGAGGAAAACTGTGTTTCTTCCTTTCCAATTATTTAAAATGTACCTACAAAAGGTGCTTTCAGGAAATGGGTGGATGCCGTTTGCTTCCAAAGAGTGAAAAATCATCTCTGCCTGTGCTGTAGAGACTTGCAGTGAACGCAGGTCCTGATCAGCCTTCTGAAATGTTAACCCCAAACTTTATAGCCCTTCCACTGAAAGTCTTTATGCTGATTTTCTGGTGTATCTACTTTGGGGTTTTATTTTCCTAATTCCACAGAGAGCTGTCTGAAGCAAGGTCTAATGAAATCCAGCCTGTTTCTTCTCTGCAAAAGACCAGAGGTTACACCTACCTGCAATGCTCACATTGTTTTTTGTATCGCATTGTACATAATAAATACAAATGCTGAGGATCACTTTTGCTTTGCAAAAATCCCTTTATAAGAATGCAAAAAACCCCCAAAAGACCGAACTCCCCAGTGTGAGGGAGGGAATGGAAGGAGGGTGGGTGCCAGTGAACTCCTGACTTCTTTTAAGCAGGATATCCCCAAGCTTTCAAACAATAATAAACACTCCATTCTCCAAATACAGCTCTCTGAAGTACTTGTTTCCTTCCAACTGAAATTAATTGGGGTTTAATTTTCAGGAGAAGATTCCATCTCTAATTTCAGACTTGGTTACAGTGATAGACGTCAGAGACATTAAAACTGTGAGATATCATTTACAAAAGGACAGATCTTCCAATCTTATTAAGTGGTCCTAGTGAATCTCTTGCACAAAGCTTATGAAACTAATAAACATATTTGATTTTCATAGCATTACCTCAAAACACCAAGAACATAACCCAAAGCAGTTCCAGCTGTTTTATGTATACTTGAATAATTGTGGAAACTTTCATTTCTGATGCACCCCTGAAGGGCCCCACTTGCATTATAAATGTTTTTGTTTTGGTTGGCAGAAGCCCCTGTACAATCTTTGATTTAATATCAGCTTTAAAGCAATAATAAAAATAATAATCTCACTCACATGCCAAACCACCCATGCTGCCGTGGACCCCAGAGGAGGGACTGGCTGTGGGAATCCTGCTCATCTGTTCCTGTTGTGTTTTCTTAACTCTGCAGATTTGAGGATGCTGTAACACAGATTTCCTTGCCCCAACGTCTGGGCAGCTGAATTCAGTAGCTTTCCACGATTAAGTAATCCCAGTACTGGCACAGTAGGTTGTGTGCAGCTGCTGCAATTCAGTGTAAAAGACCAGCCAAACTACATGTGATTTCTGAATATTAAAGATTTTTGGGGAATAATCACGAAGCTTCCCAAGGTTAGGTAGAGCAGGCAATAGAAACAAGATAAGAGCCTTGGCTGCTCACTTTTTTAATTGTTAAATTCTGAAACTCAGTGGGGTTTTATCCTCACATCTAGGAATTGGCAGTATTTAAAATGCATGGGATTTTTGTAGGCTTTTGCTTGCTTCTTTTTTCTTAAGGAACTAAAGTTCTCCTTCAAAAAAATTCCAAAAATGGCAGAAAATCTCTCTGCAGTCTTCTTCTCCTGCTTGCCACTGCACAGCTCACTCACTCTTTCACCTTTCTTGTTTCTTATTTACAACATACATTTCAGCTCAAAGCATTTCCACTCCTTCCCACACAGAACCCACTGGATGATGCTCCTCCACTGCAAACTCCTGTGAAGGGAGTTGCAGGTGACAGGACCTTTACTTTCTACTGCTAAAAACCATATGGTTCCATCCCCAAATTCTTGCACACTCATCCCATTTGCTTTAGACTGTGTTAGTCATCCTCTCCACACCCCTCAGCACTGATAAACTGAGGGATTACTCTTGGGGTTAAACAGTATCACCTCATATCTAGCCTAAATTTGCCTAATTTATGATACCTTGGACAATTTTTTGTTTTCATCTTGGATTAGGCAAGTGTCTCTCTTCTGTCTCAAATGACATGGCCTTTAAACCACTCTTGTGCATCTTCTCCAAAATGTTTCCCACCTGATGGAGGGATCCAGTTCTCAGTTCCCCTGGAGCAGCAATTCCCTGTGCCTGAAATGGGAGTGATACCTCATTTTGGCCACAGCTCTGCAGAGGCAGCTCTGGAAGTCCACATTCATCTACAGAGTTGGCTCACCACTGCAAGTATGACACGCAGCTTTTGCTTTTGTGCATCTGACTTCATACCCCAATATATTAAATCATATATTAAAATAATCCCATAAAACCAGGCGACCCAGAGCTAGCTGTGCCTACAACTTCCTGTCTTCAGTAAACTCCATCTTTGTCTCAACAACAAATGTCAATGATGTCTTTACAATTTTTCCTACATCATGGATAAAAATGTCAGCAAGGATTAAGACAAATTCTCTACAGGACTCTGGTACAAACTGCCCATTTTTAATCCACTTCATCTTTAGAGTGCTCATTTTGCATCATTCTGGTTTTCTACTTAATATGTTGTATGGTATCAAGTCAAATGTCACAGAGAAACCTAGATTGTTAAATCAACACAATCACTCTCATTAAAAATAATCCCATAAAAAGACCCTGCAGTTTGACAATTTATATACTATAAATCTGTGCAGACAACTTAATTTTCTACAGTTTCAACCCACACTGTTGTTTTTTTAAAACATGGCAAGCAAACTATTAGCAGAGGCAAAAGGACGTTGTAATCAGCAGAAAGTAATTTACACCACACAAAAAAAATTACTCACAACCTTTTGAAGCTAAACCTGAGAGTTAAACTGGGCACCACTGAAACCAGGTGTCTTGAGTTGCAGCAATAGCACCATTTTTAGAACATCTACCTCAATTAGTAAGGCCCCTGATGCACCACTCACATTCCTGTCACTGCAAACAGGAGCAAGATTCCTCATCTTCAAAAAATTGTATTTTCAAAAAAGATATTTCCACATCTTTATTCCTTAGATTCCATCTTACTAATTGAAAATTTAAAAAACAGGTTTTACTCCATGGAGAAACAGAAATAATATTCCCAGACCTGTGGTGACATAAAAATATTGGTACAATAGGAAACTCATTTTGTCACTACATTGCACTGTGTAAATAGAAAGCATAATTAACAAGGACAGGCATGTTAATTTTGGTTCCTTTCAAAACCTGCAGGCAAGGGGAGGAAGAGGGGGAATGACAATATTTGGCAATAGCAAGAAAAACAGTTGCAAATGAGACTTCAGCTCTCTTAACCAGCTTTAGTAACAACTCAGAATAAAAATAAATTTATAAACACTTTCATACCCTTTAGAGTGCTCCATTTAAATAGCATATTAAATCTAAGTCATATGTACCAATCTAACAATGCTCTTTTTGCCCTCAGTATGAATTAAGACTATTAAATATGTAGGTGAAATAGTAGCTCATGCTGAAATGTCTCCAGAATTAAATTCTCAACAGGATTTTTTTTTTTTTTTTTTGGGGGGGTGGGGTGGGTTTTTGTTTATTTGGGGGTATTTCGGGTTTTTTTTCTGGTTTGGTTTTTTTCTTACTTGAAGCCACAATGATATCCAAAACTAGGTCTAGCTTACAACACCCAACGAAAGTAAAAGGATCTGAAATTTCTTGGATTTTTTTTTAAAGTATCTTCCTTTAAAATTTACCAGTAAAAGATTTTCCATTTCCTTTGTGAAAAAGACAAATACAGATTTCTCTATCTCCCTGAAAACAAGTGTTGACAAAAATAAAGTAACTACTAAAACACAGCTTTTTTCCTGTCCTTGGGAGGCATTACTGCTCTGACATTACATTTACTATCAAGTAAAGCCACTCAAACTATATGTAAACTAAAGTGTAACTCGTTGAGCAAAACAGAGAATTTCCAAGAAAGCAAGAGCAACCAATTATCCAATTTTTAGGAATACACATGTATAAAATACACAGGATTCTGGTTTGCTATGACTAAAATGGACATACACAACAACCTGACGTTGTCAGCAGCTGTTTCTTCATTTGTATTTATCACTTTCTAAATTCTATCAGATGCCAAAGTCAACTTGTATTGTTTTTTAAAGAATAAAACAGATTTAGAAAATTAAGGGAAGGAGGCATCACCTTCCCCTCAGCAGTATGTTAAGCCCCCGATGTGCCTGACCCTACCCATTTCTCCAGCTGAGAGGGAAATCCTCTGCCCCCAGACTGCTGCTCAATGATGGGAAAGCATCTTCTGCCAGCAAAATCAAGGAACCAGCCAGTTCAGTTTCTAACAAACCCTCTGTAGCCACTCCTGCCTCCTCCATCCCCATTCTAACACTGGGTAGACAACACAGTGCTTTCCAATCACTCCAGGGACCTCCACCCTTATTAAAAGTCACGTTTTCTCCTTGTAGTGCAACACTCATCACCATCTTTGCAAAAACCTGCTTGCTGCTGGTTATGACTCGCAGATTTCCTGCATTACAGCTTTTCAATGAACAGTGATTTACCTAACTAAAAGCACATTTATCAAGACAAACCCCAAACAAGTGTAAATTTGAAATTTAAATTCCATCTCTCTGATAAAACGCTGCAGCCAGATCAAAGAAATCAAAGCGGCAGGGTTGCTGCAACACATGAAAAACACAAACTCCAACTGGGAGAGCTGTGGAAGTGAAGAGCTGGGATGCTTGGAAGAGGGACTGACAGCACCAAGGAGAAGTGAAACCTAACAAGGAGACCTGTGATCACCCAAGAAACCACCTTCAGCCTCTGATGTAGATATCATAAGGATCTCATGGAATAAGGGCACAGAGCTAAGGAAATACAGGATCAGACCCACAGAGCCTGGGCAGAGGAACCTCAGTGGTGAACCTTGCTTTCAGTCAAGTCTGATGATAATGATAAATGAACCAGAGAAGATCTCTGGCTGGTAACAGGGCACAGTTATTAAGAGTGATTAATAAACAAATGCCAGACTACTAAACTAATTGTCAATGCTGAATATCCTCAAGTGGCTTTGGATCCACACACCACCAATGACAACCAGTGGAACAGCAATAACCTGGGAAAGAAGAAACAGCCAACAAAGGACTAAGAGAAAACCTCAGCATAAAATCTTGCAACAACTTTGGCTGGAAAGGAGAACAAGATCATCTGGTCCAACCTGACCTCCTTCTCAAAACAGGGCTCCAATACACAATTTGTACAATACTACTTCCTAAGGATTTGGGAAATGGATATACTGGTCAAGAAGCCCAGGGAATGCTGTGAAGCCACAATATCACCAGTAATGGAATGACCTTGCAGCACAAGTAACGAGAAGATCAAATCCAAGTTGAGGTCAAGATTTATTAACAGCTAGTGATGACAACAGTCAAGTGATGCAAAGCCATTCACAATGACTAAATAAACCAGTGTGGCTTCCTTGAGGCACTCAAGTGCCAACATTAACAGAATGAAGACGGTGACAAACTCCTGACAGATCACCATGAGATCTGGTTGGATCAAGGCAAAAACAGATTTGCAAACAGACCTAATAAACAAAATGAGGAGTTGGGGAAAAAATGCTGAATTTCTCTATAGAGCTTGACATCCTCATCTCTCAAAAATAAACCAGTGCTGTGAAAAAGCTAACAACAACAACAAAAAAAAAGCGTGTTGACTTAACAGTACTTGTCTTGAGCTGTGCATCCCTGGTGTCAAAAAAGGCAGAATTGTATCATGAAAAGCCTGTATCAGTTTTCCTTTTCCCTTAGCTTGTGTGCCATGCATTGAAATGAAACTCAAAAGTCATGTTTTCTAGAGGACCAAGGGACCAGCAATGATGAAGCTGCTGGATGAACGTGAAGGGTTAGCACTGGGCCAGGTGGGAAGGCAGTGAACTGGAGTTTCCAAATTCAAGCAGTAATTTCCAAAGAGTGGACCTACATCCAAGACAATCCCGGTTCAAAGGCTCCCATCAAACTCTCTCCACTGTGAGCACATGGGAATTCAGTGCCTGGGTCCCCCCCTGCAGCCTGAGGGACCAGCAGGAGCCTCCTGCCACCGCCAGCTAAAAAGCCTTTCATATTAGGACAACCTTCTGTCAGAATCCTTTTGGGACAATGACAGATAATCACACTAAATTATGAATAAAAGAAGTAATGGCTTCTTTCTGGAAAAGCACCAAAACTGAGTCCAAAAGACTCATGAAAGTACTTCTAATAGATCTCTGAAAAACTGTCTACAGCTTATCAGTGAACACATCTTGGTATGAAGAATGAACAATTCCAAGAGCATTTATCTTGATATAATTTACATATATATAAATGTGATGCAAATGTATATAATGTGAATTTATAGAAACACAAATTTTTACTAGAAGGGCACAGAGCCAAACTAAAAGGGAACAATGGACAAGATGTACAATACAGTTGCTCTTCCCGTGCCTCTTGCAGGGGTTTTCCTGATTCATGATAAAAGTGTAAAGCAACACATATATTTTATTCATCAAAATATATTGCTGATAAATCTTCAGTGACTTTCCATGGCAGTTCCACAACTCCTGAAGTCACTTGGAGTTTTAACTAGTATTTCCTCTCACTGCAACCTGGTTTCCTTAAGAAAATTACATTACAGTTACTCAACACTTCTTTAAGCAATGAAACCCAGGCAGAAATCTGTTTATTGGTATCCAAATCCCCATAAAAAACAACATTCAGTATTTCCTTGCAATTGGCCCCACAATTTACAAGCCCACACCACTATGGAAATATATAGGACAAGATATTTATTGCAACCCATCCAAAGTTTCTTGACTGTTGATTCCATATCTGCTTCCAGAGTCCTGCTGAACGTTTACATAAGATGATTGCTTTTAATCTTTCTGTATTTGCTTCAGACATGCCCTGACAACCACTTAGGAAAGTGGTATATTCCTGACAAAATGAATCATTTGTCTTCTACCACCAAGTTGCAGATCTTTGTTACAGAAATAGAAAGGCTAGAACATGCCCTAGGAAGTCTCTTTCTCTGCTTTGAAATTATAGGGAGCAGATATACTCAATTTGAAAATCCTGTGATAAAAAAAATTAAAATTAAAAAAAAGTGGCACAATTTCCTGAAGCATGAGCTCATAATGGGAATAACACACTGTGACAAGTGGATTGCAAGAGGAAAAATACAGTGTGGAATTGCACAATTCCTTTCTAAGTCAAAGTACTGGCACCATGTTCTGCTGAAAAAACCTTTTGTACTTCTGATTTAATGATAAATTTCATGTGATTTCTCCTGGTTGGAGGAATGGAACAGAAACAAAACCAAAATACTGTCCTGACGTATTAGCATTAAACATCTCCTTTAAGAAATAAACTTCGTGTCTTTGATTGTTACATAAAATTCTATTTTCGGCCTGAACAAGAGGGAGAAAAAGAACAAGAAAATAACTACAATTATTCTCAAACCAAGAATCCATTAGAGGTCTAAAAACATGAAGGAGAAATCCTTTTTAAGGAAGAAAATGCTTCAATTTCCAGCTCTATATTCCAGTTTTTACCACCTCTTCTTGGCAAACTGTGGTCAGTGCTAAACTCCTACTCACCCAATGCATCTGGAACAGTCTCACCCCCCTCAAACTCGTGTCCTTCAGTGTTAACCACTTCTGGTTTTTTCCAGCTCTGACCTTCCCAAGGCTATCACTTCCTAACACTATTTTCTGCCTTTCCTTCCCAGAAATGAGCCCTCCTTCAACATCCAGCCAGGTTCAGAACCTGTTCTTTCCTCTGCCCATCCTGTTCCTTCATGACTCTTATGCTGACAGCTCACACTCTGAGTTTCTCCAAGATGAAACTAGTATCAGATTTTGCAAAGGTGCAGAACGTGCATTCAGTTACAACCAAAGCAGAACCATCACTTTGCTCTCCATCCTCCCTGGAGACCTCAGCCATCTACAATTTTTCCCCTCAGCAAATAATGCCATCAGGCCACTGCTTCAGAGCAGAGCATCAACAGAAATTTGTCCTCACTCTTCCTGAGCCTTTTTGGACAGATCCAAGTTGTGCTGTTTCTACTCTGCAAGTTACAAAACTGAGGAGGAGCATCTTCTTATGACCATGAAGTCATCTACTACACTTCTCCCCAATGGCCTTTATGATAACCACATTCCCCCACCAGGCTTTTGCCAAATACTTGGTATTTTCTTCCCTTGTTCTTTTCATCATCTCTCTCTTTAAGCCCCTGCATTTAATTGGCTTTGGCAACTCATGCACAACTGAAGGGTTTTTTTTCCCCATTCGTGTGTAAAAGATGTAATTGCAGTTGCTCGCCTACATTTTGCTTACTGAGGATACAGATCACCATTTTCCAGCTCACTGTACTTGCCTTCAAGCTTTCTGGCTGTTACAGACCACATTATTCCTACATATGTCATCTTTTTTCCCCTTGACAAAAAATTGCCCACTGATGTCTCTTTGTTAGAATACAACAAATCATAATTATTAGTCAACAGTATAAATGTCCACCACAGGACAAAAGCAAATCTGGGGCTTTTCCTTCACTGAAAAACCCTTTGGTTTAGAGTTGTTCCTACTTCTAGCCTATTTCATCTGCCAGTTGAAATACAGAGTGACCTCTCCATATGGCACTTTCAGCATATGGAAAAAAGATACAGATGCACAAATGTTTTGTCTAAAGCATGGAGAAACTGGAAAGCATCCTTCAGTTCCAATTTATTGTCTTTGCACTGATACCGTAATTTAGAAAAATTAAAATGTTCCAAAGTTTGTGTTTGATAATAACTAACATTTCTAAAGCAGTTTTTCAGATGCTCTTTTTGAAAAAATGGACTATATAAGTCTTCAGTATTAAGCAAAAGGGTTTTTGTGAAGAAAAATACCAGTTACTGATGTCTATCCAACAATCAAATGTGCCCCTGTGTGGGCTGTACACACTCATTCTCAGAACAGACCTGCTGATGACTGAGCTACTGCTTTCAGAAAAATCTTTTTTTTTCCTTCAAAATCCTTCAGAAAGTTACATGGGGTTTTTTTAGCAATATTCCCAAAAAATTTCAAATCAAGTGAATAAAGATCTCAAGTTATTTAACCAAAATAACACAGACATAACCACAGAGAGAAGAGTCTTTTTATTTTCATGAAAAGGACAAAGGTTCAATACCATAAAGTTCAAACCCATATGGAAAAACAGCAGGATGAAGTCTACTAATATGTCCTAAAATCTGAAACATAGACTTGATCTAAAATAAAAACCCAACCCCTCAGATGCTTCTCCTTCATCCTCTGCATTCAAGAGCTGAAGCCACGAGATGTACAAAGCCAACTATTCTGCAATTTGCTGGTATCCACAAGCACTTTTATAGATCTAAAAGCATGAATTTACTATTTTTCTGGAGGCAAAAAAGTAAGATCTTCCCAAGGTGTTGCACTCCCCCTCTCCATCAGGGAGCACCCATCCCATGCATTGCCTTTCTTCTGCAAGCACAATGTCCAACCTCACAACCAACACATCTCCAGCAAGGGATGCAAGTCAGTGCTCTCTCAACATCTGGCCCCCAAAGGCCACAGCTGGATGAAGTGAATCTTTGTAAGGAAACAGGACATGCTGCTTCCACCAACTAAATTTCCAAAGTGGCCGAGTTGAATGTGTCACAGGGATGTAAAAAGCTCCCGTTCAGGCATTTCCTTCTCAACAAGAGAAAAACTTTTCTTGCAGGCTCTGGTGACAACACAAGCAGGTGATGTTGGGCATGTGTAATCCAAGCACAGAGGCTGTTGGGAATATTAATCCACCTGTTCAAGAGCAGATGGGGCACCAGAATTCAGAAAGACCCATCAGGGCTTTAGGAGCATCCAAAACCATGGCACCATCCCCTGACCAGGACACAGCAACTTGGCTCCATCAGGAAAAGCAAAGCAAATAAAACTAAACTTTGCAGAAAGCAGATTTGAACAATGTAAGTGGTTTGTCCTTCCATCTTCCATGACAGCAATGCCACTACATCTGTTTGAAGAAGCTTCTCTGCAGTGGCACCTCCAAACTGTAACTTGCTGCACGTGCTCTGTCCTTCTCTCCAGATGTTAAAATCAAGTTAATCTCTCAGCACAAATGCACAGACTGCTGTCCTTGGACCATGTGCACCACATCCCATGCAAGGCTCACTGATGCTATGTGATCACCAACCAGAGGAAACAAAGCACTGCAAGGTAACAGAAACTGGAGGTGCACGTGGGACACAAGAAATGGTCCTTAGTAATAAACTCAGAATATCTGACAGAAAAAAATTATGTCCCATTATGCCCCCTGCATATACTCAGAGGGTACTTAGCTCTTTGTTTCCCCACAATGATTTTCAAAGGGTTGATCCACCCTCTCCCCAGCTGCTCTCACAAATGCATCTTGTCCCATACTAAATTCAGTGTACTTAAGATGTGCTGTACTTCATCCACTAGAGCATCCAGTAGAGCATCCATCTGCTCTATTCCCACTCTGATCCAGCTCCCACCTGCCTGGCACAGCCCAAAATCTTATGGCAGAAGATGGGCATGGCAACCTAGGGCTCAGCTGGGAGCTTTCCACTGAGAGCCTGCCAACATTTCCTTGAATCCGTTCTTCCCACTATGCTCTCCTGTACCCACAGCAACTGTGAAATCACTATTAATTATGTCCTTTTGCCTGACCCACTTATCTCAGAATTGCAATATCTGGGATGGACTAAAAACAGAAAAAAATAGGAGGGAAGCTGCTCATTTTGCTTTCTGGACAACTCCTTTTAGAAAAGTCAACTCTGTTCTGCTTTTCTCCACTATTTTTTTTCCTCTCTCTTTCCTTTCTTCTTCAACTTCTCTTCTGTATCTTCCTTTTGTTTCTCTCTGCAAGAAGAGGAAGCGGGTTAGGAAAAAGGAACGATGGAGAACGCTGATCCTAATTGCTTCACATCTTCAAATATGTGGAGAGAAAATGATGGGGCGTGGGAAGGGAATGAAGCCCTGTGGGTTTTCTTTTCCAGATGACTTTCTTTCCTTCTGGCTCATGACTGAACAAGATATGAGAGAGTAAGAACTGCTGGAGATTTTGGCAAATATTGAAAAGGAGAACATGCAACTACAATTATTCGGAGAATAAGAAGCAAATGCTAAAGAAAAAATAACCCCACACATACAGACTATGGTCTCTTTCCAGAGGGAGAAGGTTTTATTCAGCCTGAATTAAATGTGTTTATTTTTCCCATTAATTCAAGCGTGGATTTCATATAAAATTCACAAATACCTATGTCAAATACAGCAAGGAATACCAGCTTAGAGGCATCAGAAAGCATTCTTTTATTATAAGAGAGAAGACACGTGGTTCTGTTTCCTGAAGGATGACAAGGAACCAGAAAGAGATGAAAGCACAACCTTAATTTGCAACTAACAATGTTAAAATGTTTTTGCCTACACAGTAGAAGGCACCACCATGCATTTTTTGTTTACACTGATTTCTGCACTGAAAACAGATTAAAACTGACCCTGGTACTGTGCACTGCTGTCTGGAACACGGTTAATTTCTAGTTCAGAAGAAAGGACCCTCATGATAACAGCAGAGTACATGATCATGCCTGGGTTTGCTCCCACAGAACCTGAGCTGTCCTCCAGGTACTGAAGCAGAAGGCACCGTGCTGCAGCTGCCCACAGAGATCCATGTTCCCCTAGAAATGGCTCACACATCCTCCCTCATCCCCCTGCACAAACCAACACCGCCACGAGAACTGCAAACCCGCCGACAGTGAGCACAAGCACAGAAAGTGAATATTTATTTAAATATAAGCTGCTCTTGAGACGTCCTTTCATGGGTTTGTTTTCTTGCTTGTGACCTTTGGGAAGGAAGGACACGTTCAAAACCTCAGCCACTGTTTGTTTGCAGAGGTGATACCATCCGTGCAATGAGCGCAGTACACGCACCTGACTATTAGCCTTCACCAAATGCATCAGAGAAAACAATTTGTTTGTTTCTAACTCATTTGAAATGGAGGTGTTCTTTCACCAGGAGAAGAGTTTTCCATAGGAACAGGGTTTGCACTTTGTGACGTTTTCAGAAAGACCTAAGAAATAATATAAAATAACAACTATTTCTGCCTCCTGCTAGGCTTGTTGGAGTATTTTAAAACAGCTTTGCTAAAATAAACCAACATTTTTTTCCCCTGAACAGATTTCCCATCAGGGAACCAAATCCTACCCTTATAAGGCTACAGCAAAACAAAAGCCCCGAAAAAAGTACAAAATATAGTCCTTTTTTAAACTCAGGAAGCAGGAATATTAACATACAACAGGTTTAAAATCAGTTTCTTCAGAATTAGCAATAGTCAGATGCTTCAGAAAATAATGTTCCCAAAGATCACATTCTGGTCCTTCACTCCAGTCCTCTCCATCTAGTGAGATCTTAAACTGTTACAGCTACAAAGATAAAGCAGAGATTTTAAATCCACAGCCAGCATTCAGACTTTACCCACTGCAATGTTTTACACATACAGACATGGTTACTTTTACCACTAAAAAACTCAAACTGTTATGGCAAAGCAGAAATTATTTAAACAACTTCACCTACAAGCACTGATCCTGACTTGGTATTAAAACCCCAATATACACAAAGAGAAAGGAAAACCCCTTAATGCTAAACAATGGAAAAAGATCTCAAAAATAATGGACTCTAAAATAGTTTACAATAATCTCAAATAATGTCTGTGCTAAGCTAACATAGAAATCAAACTATTTGAAAAAAAAAAATCTATGTTAAAGATTAATGTTTCATTCTCTCCAAGGCAGGACAAATTGCAGGGAAAAAAGGTTGAAAAGCCAAAGGGTTTCTTTTCCATTTTACCAAATTTCTGCCGTGGACTTTATTCTATTTGAGAAGTTGCATGAGAAACAAATTGCTCCAAAGCTGAGCTGAACCTCACCCAAGGTTAAGTGAACACCAAACACAGACCACTTCCTTTGGGTTCTTGGTATAAAAACAAAATATTACCAAAATAAGCAGCAACAAAGGACGCTGCCACGGCAGCTCAGATGAGCAGTTCCATGGCTGATGTCTGCAGCGTTCCAAGCCTGGGTAAGTAAACTTTAAAGGATCTTGAGAGAAAAAAGTTATTTTCATCCTCTTTTCTCATTATCCGACACTCCGAGTTGAGTCGTACAAGAGATTTTACTGTGGCACATACAAAAGCAGCGGCACACCAGTGAGCACTTCATTAATTAAAAGCCAGAAAAGGAAGTTTGCTAAACGAAGCAAATGTTCTTATCACTCCTATCTATATTCATTAAAACTGACAGGAAACCAAATATCACCATCTGTCTACTTGCAATAAAGACACTAAAAACAGCTCCGGGGTAAAAGAATAATACAAAGTATAAAACTGCAGTTTTTCAAGTTTCAGTTTTAAATGGACAGGAGAGAAACTGATGTCAGATGAGGGAGAATGAAGGATGACAAGGAGCTGGTACATGAGAGCAAAAAAAGAAATTACATGCTTTAGAATATAAATTGAAGCCCCTTTGAAATCTCAGAAAACAACAAACTCAAATTTGCACCTTCAGATCAATGGGTCTGGAAAAATCCAAGTGTTGCAAGAGCAGCTCATTTGCCTATTTAGAAATAACTGCTACCAAAAACAGTCACAAAATTGTATTATGCAACATAAATTGTGAATTTTTAATGGTCAAGCAAGTCCCAGGAAACACTTGTGCTTTATTATGTCCTGATGCACTCTCTTCAGATTTATAAGAGATCGTTCTTTTAATTATTCCTATATTTGGATTTTGCTTACAAATCAGCAACTTGGTATAAAATTAAGTAAGATCTGATGAAAGGAAAAGGAAGACAGAGGTATTAACTTAGGTCTGAAAAAAATATATCAGGGCTCACACCAGCAGTGGAGGAGGTCAAGCGAAGGTCACTGACTTAAGGTACTTTCCAGCATTTGTATAATTCTTACCTTCTAGTAATCACCCTTTTTTTTTTCTGCACAGCAGGGGAGAGGAGAGAAAAAACAAATAGTTGGTAATAAGATATTTAATGACAGAAATGAAAATAAACTACTGCTCACACTCTCAAAAGCACAACTCCCTGTCGTTAATTCTGCACCATTCCCCAGCTGCATTTTGCATAGCAATGAAAAGCACTTCCAGTTCCTCTGGATGCTGCATAAAATATTAGCTCCACAGTCACAGTTTTTAAGACTAAATAAAGCTAAAGTAATTTAAGGCTGAGATAAAGAGAAAAAAAAAAAAAAATTCATTGTTAAAAGTCTCCCAGCCCCCTGCAGTGCCGAGGTACCGGAGCACATATGGTGTGGAGCCGATCCCTGGGACCTACAGGAAACACAAATGGGGTCAGGAGAGGAGGAGCAAGGGAGTTCAAGACTAAATCAGAGCCTTATTGATTTTTATTATTATGTTCCTCCAGGATGGTACTTTTTGGGGAGGTTTTTTGGGGTGGGGTTTTTTTTTGTTTGTTTGTTTGGTTTTTTTGTGGTTTTTTTTTGTTTTGTTTTGTTGGGGTTTTTTTTTTTGTTATTTTCTGTCCTAAGAACAGTAATTCATACCTCAAAAAAGGCTCTCATTAATATTCTATGAGAATGCTTTTTTAGCCTCAATACAATTACAGCAGAGCAATTATTACTCTTCTCTTAATACTTTAACAATACTAGCAGAACTATTAACAGCTCAGCATAATGAGGCATTTGTGAAACAGAATTGTAGGGCTATTTCTGTTTACTAAAGAAACCACAACAGAATTATTACAAGTTAAATAAAATCTGAGTGTCAAAAAGTCACTGTAAACTGATGTGCAAATGTGCCATCAGATTCCTCCCTGATTCTGAGGAATCTCCTTTTGAAAGTCACATCAATCCTGTAAGGATATAGGAAGACCAAGTATTTTTAAGTGAAGGTTGAAATTCAAGAGTAAACTCTCTTTTACATTCAATATACAGTGGAGACATCTATTTGTGCATGCCAATGAAATCATTGGGATGCTTAGAAAGGATTTGGTAGGCAAACATGGAGATATGTAACAGAAGAGAAAATACAAAACCATCCATAAAAAAGTCCTGAGTGTGCTGTAAAAATGCATCCAGGCTGATGCTGGAGAAGGTTTGTTTATTCTAAGGTGGTTATAAAGCATCTAAAACACACAAGAAACATTACTGCGATGGGAGGGAAAAGTCAGTGCTGACGTGTTACCTTTATAAACCTTTTAATAAAAACCTGCATGGTAAGGGCAGCAAGCATAACCCAGATTACTAGATTTTGGAAATTTTTATTTTATATATGCCTTGTTAGAGCTCCTATTTTCCTACTGAGAGTAGTAACTGTGGAAGTTGCATTTAAAATTATTTGCTAACAGAAAGCAAACGAACACTCAGGTTCTTCAGGAGCATGGATAATCAGTGGAAAAGGTGAAATTCTCTGGCAAAAAGAGAAAGCACAATTCACTCCTGTAGTCCTCCTGTCCACAGCTGCCACAGCAACAGCATGCAAATCAAAGCATCTTCCACAGCACATATTGGAGAAAACCAGCCCAAGACTCCAGGCTCTTTGGACTGGAGAATGGCAGGCTGGGAAAAGCCTTCTTGGGAACTGAGAAAAGATCCATTTCCTACAATCCTCTTACAAAGGTAAATGAAGCTGAATCCTGAAACATGATGTCTTAGTCCCTCCCGTTCCCATGCTGGTGAAGCTGCTTCTGCACTGTTTTCCTTTAATTATGGGAAGCTTTGCTCTAATATCATATATACACAATACTACCAGTATTATTAATTTGTGTTTATTTATATACATATATATGAAAATATCAACTTATCAAAGACCAGTATGGGATGTTTTTTAATCTTGTACCCACCTTTTCTATGAGCTGATAAATCTCCTTTGCCTGGTCTCTGTGTCAGCCACAGATGAAGCTTCTACCTTACCTTACCTTCTGTAAGGTACCAGAAAGCAGCCCCTTTTTCTGGTTATAACAACACTCCTTCTTGCTCACAAGGATTATGTAAACTGTGTTTAAATTCAGGATGGGTTTTGCCCTTTTGTACTCAAATGCATCCTCTTCTCTTCATCCTGATACATACAATAAACCCTGGATTTGTCAGGTTTGATCCTAGCTTGCAGTATGACTTATTTTAGTGAGCACTTCGCTTTAACACCTTCTCATCCACTGCAACACCTCCTGGATATTGTTCTTGAATTTGCTTTAGATAGTCAATAACAGTTTTCCACACACCTTTGTAAAAGCTTTCCTAAAAATCTACTTTTAAGTGACGGCTCCAGTGACAACATCCCAGTCACAACGCCCTCGTGTCTTTATTTAAAGTACAGCACCATCACCTCTGCACACCAGTGATGTAAGTGAGGCTCGTCACGCTTTTGCTCTAGAGCGTTAAAAAACCTGACCCAAAACCAAGTCCATCCCAAGTGTACCTTTTAATCCACACAAAGCCAAAATAATTTATTGCTATTTACATTGCTTTAATAGCTTTTTTTGAGTTGCTATTTAGATGGTCTTAGTAGTAATGACTGCAGCAAGCTGGAACAGGTTTGCCACAAAAGAGAACCCAGGGCAGCACTAAAAATAAAACCTGGTTGTCTTGAAGCCTGGGAAAAATACAGCAATGCTCCAAGGGTGTCAGTACAAACCTGCAAAACAAATTTTCTACACAGACAACATTTCTTATTCATCAATTTGAATGGACAGATATTTACAGACAGAGAATAATTCAGTTTCTACAGGTTTCTTGGACACTCCCATCATCATGCTCCCCTTTCCCATGTGTTTCTTCTCCCACACTTAATTTGTCTTCCCTCTACCATCCTTCTTGCCTTGAACCAGGCTCACGCCAACTATTTCTGCATGTCCTGGTTTTGCCTTTTCTCTCCCCATGCCCAAATGATGTGATGCAGGTGATGGCTGAGCCCACCAGGGCACGGTCTCAGTAAGCTCCAGTGCAGGAGGGTCTCACTTCTTGGGTAACAAGCCAACCTTTTTCTGCCATTTCTTTACACTGTGCAGTAGTTTATAGTCCCTTTTTCCTCTTTTCCCAGCCTATCCATTATTTCTCTCTCTTTTACATACTATCCATTACTTTTCAGGGTTTTTTCCTTTTTTTATCATCCTATCACTACCACAGTCTTTAAGAGAAAGCTGAGGCTGTTAAGTGTCTCACACCTGTCATTTCAGCATTATGATTAGGATGCAGATTCTGAAAATCCTGATGCCACCATAAAACTGGTAAACTAAGAAATCTCACCTTCAATTCCATCACTTTATCAGTGTTCTTGTATGCTTCCCTAGATACCTGCTGATCACCATCAGAGACAGGATATTGAATTGTAAGTGCTTGCTCTGAATCAGAACAGCTGTTCTTACAGATTTATTGCTAAAACAACATGGGCTCTGCCAGACCTAAGAAAATCAGCAAGAAATAAAGTTACAGACTCTTGTATTTTGCTACAGGTAGCTTTGGTATTTGGAAATTCCTTTTCTTTGTCTATGTTTGTTAGACTGCTATGCAAAGAGAGTTAATTCTGGTAAAGGTTAACACATATGTAAAGCAGCCAGATGATTTCTTTGATTGTGATAGGAAACATTTAGATATGAAATTCAGCACAAAATACTTTTCAGCTTCTGAGAAATATGGGTGAAAATACTTTGAACATGATTATGTTGAGAGCATTGTCCTTATTAACATAAGAAAGAAAAACGATTTGTTGGAAAACACTCACCATTTGAGGTATTCCATACTGCTTTCCAATATTATTTTCCCAGAGACACCAAGAATGGTTTGGTTTTGTGGTTTGGGTGGGGTGGGGGAGAAGGTTGTTGATGTTTTGGGAAAACCTACCAAAGCTTGCTTTGTTTGCTTGCTGATCCTCAGCTACAGCAGCAAGTGGCTGCTGGCAGACATAACTTCAAAAGCCAGCTGCAGGAGAAACTGTCATTATTTCGCCCATTCAATCTAGAATTAAAAAACTTTTTTTAAAAAAATGTATAAAACAAACGAACAAAATTGTAAAAGTATTTCAAATTAACAACAGAAGGTTTCCTTGATGGCAAAGTCCCAAGCCCAGCTGGCCAAAGCCTTCCAACCATGTACCCACCCTTGGGTTTCAGATCCAAGTTAAACTCCACTCCCCACCAGTCTTGTCTTGCCAAATTCAGAGCAGGAGGAAAACATCATCCAGGGAGTCCAGCACAGGCAGAGCACGGACACACAGGGCAGCACTCCCAGGGGCCTGCTCTGCAGTTGGGTTTTATTTAGGAATGCACACGCTTCCGTGCTCCAGTCAGAAATATTCCGGGGCTCCAGCACATGAACAGTAACTCAGCAACCCCATTTCCTTGTCTGTATCACAAAATAAACACAGCCTCCAAGATGGACTCTATGGATTTATGTCCTTACAAAAGAATTTAGTAATTGGAGGGGGAAAAAAATAAAACCACAAGTGAAGTGAATGGTTCAAAATGTGCAGTAAATAGTTTTGAAAGCAATATTCTCATCTGGGAGTATTACAACAGATGTTTATCAGGAGCTACTGCAACAGTTAATTCAACTCCCAGCCAGATTACCTTTTTGCCTTTGGAAACAAGCCTTTTTTCCAGGGGCAACTTACAGAAAACAAGGGGATGTGCCAGAACTGACAGCAAGCAGTTAACTGAATGGAGCAGGAGGGGAAAAAAAAGCCATAAAACCCAACCAAATAAACTGATATCCGGCCCAAAAGACTTAGATGAACAGGTGTATGTGTGGGTGGGATTGGAAGGAAAAAAATAAAGAAAAACGTTTAAACAAAGCCTCTACTGACATTTGGTCACTGAAGTGGGTACACACAAAATGAGCCAAACAACATTTTGTATAATTCAGCAAATAATGGGGTTTTTTTTGTTTTGGTTTGGGTTTTTTTTGGTGGTTTTTTTTTGGTTCTTTTTTGGAGAGGATAGGAAATATGTTTATTGAACTTGGATTTCAAAATGTGGTGCCAATAAGCCACAGTAACAACTCATAGGTTATTCCATTCCAGGATATTCTGAGGAAGAATGAAAAAAGGAAGGTACAAAACTACGTATACAATCTGGTATTTACACTGTAAAGATACAAATGCAAATCACAATTTAAAGCATCATTATTTAAAGCTGAAATTACCATTTCTTAACAAATGCAAATCAGATCCCTGTTTACAAAATTTCCTAAAGGCAAGCAAAGAGGTAGTAAGTAATGCCCAGAGCCATTCTTCTGCTCCTGATTTCACAGGCATTTTGAAAAAATCTTGGGCATACATGGGTCCTGTGAAGAGAGTGAGCAGTCCATCCCCTTTGGTCATCCAAAAGAAATCAGCAGGACAGGTAAGTGCACCATGTTCTCAGTGCACTCACGTGAGCATCACCTACAGCTCCCCCACCCCTGGGACCACACTGTACCCTGGCTCCCCCACGATCCATGGAAAACTGCTGGGTGGTTTTGAGGATTTACAGCCTTGCACAGCTTACAAGGCTACCTGCAACTTCCACATAAAGCCCACACCTTCCCCTTTGGATTCCTAGCTGTGGTAACACAAGAACGAGAGTCACAAATTCTGGAAACTTTGGTCTAAACTTCCTTCCTTACTGAAGAAAATCTCAGCTTGTTGGTTGTTTGGGCATTTTGAAACAGAGAGAAAAACAAATGCCAATCTGTCAAGTGTAAAAAAGATGTAAAGAGATTTTGTTCCTCTAATTGCTCAGCAGAACAATAAATGAATAAAAAGCTCTAGGAAGTCCTTTCCACTCGGCAGTATTTCTGCTGGTAATGCAAAACAATTTTTCTTGGTACTTCTCTTCATCTACAAAAACAACAGCTACCATTACCAGTCCTTTCATATTTGATGAAGAGATTGATGATATTTATTCAAGAAAGTCTTTATAAATATTCCTTCCCTTCTAAAAAGACCAGTGACCACAGAGACATGTGCCAGCAGCACCTCTACTCAGCCCTTAGCCCCTTCCAGGCTATTGGAACAGCCACCCATTAGACTGTTGATTAAAATAAAAGCATTTGCAGCTTGTCTTGTTAAGGTTTTTTTTTCCCCCCATATATCAAAAGTCATAAGTGTCAAGGGAAGGGTTTTGTTTTCTAAATTTTTAGTATTCCAGAGAAACATACTGACATTGCATTCCACAAGTCTTGCCAAGAACGTCTTTTGTGTTCACAGCTTCAATGTTGATGATAAATTTTGAACACTAACAGTACGAAGTATGGTTTAAATCAGAGCCTAAATCATAAATGTAAAAGTAGTTTAAGCTAGTGAACTGGAAACCTTAATTTAAATAATCTCATTTTGCCAATATAGTTTTCCTAAAGATCTATTTGCTTTCAATGGTTGTTAGTTCTCATTGAGAAGGTAAATAAACTACATGCATCTGTTTAAATGATTACGAAGTCTAATATATTCTACATATTTTATTTTTACATTTTATTAAGTAGACAATTTACTAGGCGATTATTTTTTTAACGATGATTCCTAAGTGCTTCAAAAATATTTAGTGAGTCCTAAAGCACCTTTTATAATGACGATTATCCCCATTTTATAGAAGGATAACCCAAAGAAGAGACATTTAACTAGTCTGGGCTCTTTCCTTCACCACATTAAACTAGCTCTCAGGTAACATGATTGATCTCCACTATAACAGCAACCTGTTACACATAATTTTCACTCTGACTGAACAATTGTAAAAATTTGCAATTATTGAGTAAGAGATCAATTAGAAGCAAAGGCTAAGGCAGGAGCAGCAGAAAAATGCTGAACGAAATATCTGTACAAGGATCAGGAGGTTTTGCTGGATGGTTTCACCAAGATATGACACTTGGAACTATTTTTACTTCATCTCCTAAAACGTGGATGTAAAGGTAGCACACGGCACAGCCTGCTGCTGTCTCCACACCATCACAGCTTGCCCCATGAGCAACCTCAATTATTTTGCCCTGAATGACAGCAGAAATAGCAGAGAGCACTGAGATGGTTTACACAGCCCGAGAGAACAAACACCAGACCTTCCAAGTCGTACAACCTCTAGTTTGAGTACTCGTTTCTTAAAATCGTGCCTCAAAATTTGCAGGATGTTGTGCCAACAGCACTTAGTGTCAATGTTTCAGTACCATTTCCACGTACTGAATATTGCTCATCCCAGGCTGAGACCTTACACTTGCACAGTTTCTTTCCTGAGGGATAGCAGCAGCCTGGAACATTTACTAGCCAAGACAGGCCATGTATGAAAAGTGGGAGAAGTGGTACAGAATTATTTTTAACATTTTTCCATAGTCTCTTATCATTGTGCCCATCTTTCATTCTGCCCTAAGTTGCCCCATGATTGGAAATTGCATCTTTCCAAAAGCACCTCCTGATCTCCCAAGCCAGCCCTTACCAAGAAGGAGCATCACTGTCTCTGAGGCTACTTCATCCCCTGTGAACTTGCCTTTCATGGGATGCACACAAAAATTTCAGCAGTTAGACATTAATGACAATCTCTGAGCTTAGCCAGGAGTGGTGAGAAGCATCCTCCACCCCATGGTGCAGGAAAATAAAACAGTAAAAGACACAGTAGTCTATGAAGAGATAAATTTGACAGTAGTAACCACATAAAATGCCAGTTCTTCCCCTCTGGTAAGAGGGTGACCACTACAGGGATGTAGAGCAGAAGAGTCTCGAGGAGACAACCCACTGCTCTGACACTGCAAAGCCCAGCTGGGTTCCCCCATCTCACTGCAAGTCCTCAACTGCAGTTTCAGGAAATAGCTTGCTGTTTCCTCCAAAATCAATTGCAATACTGTGTGCCAGACCCCAAACCACACCCCATCAATAGGCCACACACAAGCACAGGAATCAGGGGGATGAGCAGGGACGGCAGGAGCGAGGATGGGACGAGTGATCTGCAGGTCATGACCTCGCCGTGCCCAAGCCAGGCCCCCCGCTAAAGTGAAACCGAAAGGTTCCACACTCACAGGCAGCAGCAGCAGCAGCAGCATTTCCTGCCCAAGTTTCCCAGGGATTCACACCAAGTGAATCACTACACTGCTGCAGTTTCCTGTCCACCAGGCAGGCTCCAGCCCATCCTGCCCTGCCATGGGGCTCCAGACAGGATGCTGCTGCTGCTGCTGCGGGAAGCGAGCGGGCTCCGATGGGAACGCCAGTCCCGAAAGGCAGATGTTGTGTAAATTCATATTTCATCAAAACAGTTAATTGTGACAAGAAGACTATAAAAATCCTTGTACCGCTTAAATTATTTCTCCACTTAGAGCAACTCTACTACCAGGAAATGTTACACATTGCACTTTATATCCAACTGGCAGCGCTCAGCGATAACATTACAGCACTGGTAAATAACAGATATAAAAATCACAGATCTTTAGCAACTACAAATTAATTTTTCTCCCGTCATTCAACATAACCATTTACAAACAAACATGCCATGCAATTGTCATTAAAAGTTTTCCAATCTAGCGCTGCATGTGTTTAAATATGAAAATTATACTTCTGAAATAAACATTGCTGCTATCAGGGAAAAGTGCTACCATAAGTCACATCACTATAAGACAGAAACTACCACCATGAAGACTCGGTAATCCCTCACATTTCACCAAGGAAATGTTTTCTCTCCATCCATCAAGGTCATGATAAAAGGAAAAAAGCAAACAAAAACCAGCTACAAAACAACTAGGCAGCACCTGCTAAAACTTTGATTGTTTCAGACCCACAAGTAGGTAAAATAAGAAATTCAGAGACTGTTTTGTAATAAATGAATAATTTATCCATATTACTGTTGCCAAACGTCCAGTAATCTATGTTTAGCAAATTTATTTTATCTGTGTGTATCCTCTCATGCACACTGGAGTCTGTTATCCAACTCATACAATTAGGAAAAAATATAACCCCAAAGAAAACAACTAAAAGGGTTTCACTTTTTCCTAACCCAACCTTTTTTTATGTTGAGTTATTCAAAAGAGTATATTATCTATTCATACTTGGAAAATATATACATTTTAGTAACATGTATCTCCTTTGGATATTAAGTCTACACTTAGCAACATTTAGAGTAAGAAACAACAAGGTTTTCTGCAGCCATGTGGGGTCACAGGATCTCTAGCTGGTACCAGAGAAGCAATCCAGTACTGTGCCAAAGGGAAAGGAAAGCCTTCATCTGCTCCCCCTCACCTGCCGGGGTGAGAAAACAAGCAGGAGGCGTGGAGGGTAACTCAGTTCTGCAGTGCTCACATCATCTTTCATATTTCTGTTCCCACCACAAGCAGGCAACGCCTGCCAGCCTGGCTGCAGTTTGTTTACACACTATTAGAAACAGAACTTGCTGCTTAGGCTAAAAAAGTCTCAAACAGACGTAGACCTTATTTTGTCTGTTTTCTCAGGATGTTCTGAAAAAAGTTTATATAATGCATGAAAATTATGCATGCCATTATGTAACAAAATCAAAGTGCCATAAAATGTACACATGGGTATTTCTACTTTCAAACAGCAGTTGCTGAACTGTAGCTGGGTTAGTTTTTAAAGTACAGATTACTTGCATAAATAGCATTTATTTAATTATAATAATAATAATTTATACATAACTCTCTGAACTTCTCATCTACTCAAGTAATCACAATCACCTCATTATAGCACGCGGATAAATTCAAGTTAAACTCCCTGGGTGTCTCTCATTTCAGACGATTTGGGTAGATGATCAAAGAACTGCAGGTGCACAGTTTTTCCCTGGGAGATGACAAATCACCCATGGTGCAACAGGTACTGTTCCCATCCATCATCATTTTTCCCAACCATGATCCCCCTGTCACGGTCCCTGTTGGCAGTCAGGGTGCTTGTGCACCCTTGGGTGCTCAGGAGGAGGAGAGGACACACAAGCCTGGGGCAGTGCAGCTCCCCTGGTCACTTCCCACACCCCAGAGGAGCTGGGGATGCTCCTGCTTGGTAGGGCCAGACTGAAATTCTTCCATCCTCCATGTGAAAACCTGTGTTGATTCTCACAGCTTCAGGCTAGCAACAAAAAAATTAAGTTTCTAGCCCTAGCAACAGAGCTGGCCCCACAAGCCTCCTTCTGCCTCTGCAATGCCAACAAGCAAGGGGTTAATCCCACATCGAGATGTAAATCACACTGACTACACCGATAGAACCATTGATTTTAACTCTAATTCTATATAAGGCACCTTAAAGTTTCATTGGCTTTTTTTTTTTTAAGAAACATTCAATCACTGATTTCTGAATGGTCATAATCAATTATTTCTATCCAAAATCTCCACTTTTCACACATGTCACAGAAATGGTTGTACAAATATACTACAGCTTCCAGTAGCATCTCCAGCTGGGGATGCTCACAGTGTATTTAAATTCCTAGCTAACTACTAGATGGCACAGAAAGCACAGGACCCAGTCCTAACTGCAGCCTTATGCAGAGAAAAATGCCACAGAGGAAAAAGTTGCAAAATCTATCAGCAGATTTCTCTGTCTGAAAACATATCTCCGTCAGAAATAACTTTTGCCATGAAAATCACCAGGAAACTGAGAAGTTAAAAACGTGCATGTGGTTTTCATAAGATGTAAAATATACAGAAGAAATATAATAAATACAGTTGATTGTAGAACACCTCATGAAAAAGAAAGGAGATATGCTTCAAAATAACAGAGCTAAATTTGTCCATGAGATGTAAAACAGATTTACAAAGCAAGATAAAAATAGAGAGTATTTAACTTCATATTTGTTATTTTAAACTCAAACCAAAGTACGTTCAGATCACCGCACCTAACCACATCGATTTCCGATTAACCGAAGGGGAGGCATTTAATATCTGGCGAATCCACAGAAATAACTTATGGGAAGAATCCCGGCTCTTCCTCTGGGATCTGACAACATCCCCCAGCCGATTCCCATTTACTTTCCGCAATTCAGCACACGCAAACCTCGATTTCCCAACCGGAGACACCCGCAGCGCCAACTCCGCGCTCGCCAAGTTCCCGGCAGCGCAGCGCCGGGACGGGCGGCGGGGACCCGGCAGCGGTCCCGGGGCACCCCCGGCGCCGGGAATAACGCAGTCCAGCCCGGATCCATCCTCTCACCTTCCTGGCGGCGCTGCCCGGGAAAACTCCCGCTGCCCCCGGCACAAAGAGCCGCATCCCCCGAGCAGCGGGCAGGATGCGGCCGGCGCTGCCCCCGGCGCTGCGCTGGCGCAGCCCCCGCCCAGCGGCCACCCGGGGGGGTGCGGTACAAAAATAATTATTAAAAAAAAGAAATTTAAAAAAAAAATCAACCATCGTGGCTCAGAACAGTGCGCAGGGACGGGGCAACGCGCCGGGTATCGATGGAGCATCCATCCATCCATCCATCCCCCCATGCCGCCCTCCATCCATCCGCCCACACGCCCACCTTGCATCCCGCCGCCGGCTCCACACCGGAATCCGCCGCCACCGCCGCCGCCGCTGCTGAAAATACGGGGCAGGCGGGCGGACCAATGGGGGCGGAGAGCGCCGCGCCCGCGGCCAATGGCGACCGCCCGCCGCCGGCGCCCGGCCAATCAGAGCA
>JBBMKD010000170.1:65124777-65209877 GCA_037834095.1 Argya squamiceps | reverse complement strand
ATTAATTCTTTTCCTCCCTTTTTCCTCTATTTTTTTCCTTCCCCACCCCGCCTTCTTTTTCCCCACCCTTTTTCTTTCTTGTTTTTTTTCTTATTTCTCTCCTCTCCCTCTCTCTCGCTTCTCCCTTTTAACTTCCCTCTGCCCTTCTTATTTTAGGCAGGGCCTTTTCCCGGATTTTTTTATGTTGTCCCCCCACTGTGCATTAATTATAGAGACCAAAAACTTGGGGAGCCCCCAGGGAACTTGTTCTGCTCTGCGTGGAAGGATGCCCTTGCCTAAATCGCGATTGATCGCTGGGAAGCACCAGAGAGTAATATTTTAGACAATCCAAAAAGATGAGGGGATATAAACCACTAGAACTACCCCAGCCAAAATCTGAGCTCAGCCACTGGTTTTGGCATGGCACACAATCTCTGTGCATGCCTTCAACAAGCTCCCAGGATGCAGAACCAGCCTTTAAAAATAACAAAACGAAACCAGCAGATGTTTCAACCACACAGCTCCACTCCACCATGCAAAGCTGCTTAATCTGCATCACCGCTGCGAAATTCTTAGCAAAGTTTCTGATTCAAGTCAAACAATTGTGGGTATAAATACCTGCTTTGCTAAAATAGATGGAATAAACAGACTTTTTTTAAAAAAATCACATTCTTCAACATTCATTCTTGAAACTAAACTTTTCAATCAACAAAACTCATGACTGCTACAGCAGAAAACTATCTGCTGTAGAAGAGGGGGATAAAAATGCCTCAGAATTTTCTTCTGGTTTTCCATTCTGGTGACCCTAATAATTCCTAAGTTCAGAGAGAACTGAAACAAAGCCTGTGCCTCCTGTTTTTGATGTTGTGCTCCTTCTGACCTCACCCCCAGCACTAAAAATCTCTAAAATGTATTTGCTCAAAGCCCTTGCCTGAGCAGGCCAAGTAATGAATATATTCACAGAGTTGAGCTAATACAGGATAATACACACTGTGAAGTGATAAACCTGATATCAACCCAAGTCTTGATGATAATTTACAGGAGAAAGCTTTTCTTTTGCAGATCAAGAGAGGTTTTTGCCTAAGGTGCCCCAAGAGCCAAGAACACTGTGACGCTATGAACTGCTGACAGGCAACCAATAACTGTGACAAATTATACATTCATGGCATCTGCAACAATCGATAAACTGACTCACCAAATTAATAAAATATAGATCACAAACCATACATTTTTATTAAAGAATAATTTCATGATAACCAAGTAATGCGGATGCTTCCAAGCATAAGATTAAATTACATGCTGAGCAAACCTGGCATTTTGTGATAAACTATGAAAATAGTCTTTGCAACAGCAACTGAGGAAGAACATTGCTGACATAGTCTATAAACATGTTTTATAAAGCACAACCGAAAGTAACAAAAAAACCCTCCAAAACAAAAGGAAAAAAAAACCCCATAGTGAATCACTAGAGAATTCACTACCATATCGGCAATAATTACTTTTTCAACTTCTTGTTTTGTAATTTATTCCTTCAAATATGATGCTGATTTTGGTGTTAGAAGTAATAAAACCAGATTACCTACAGAGGGGATTATTTACAGCAAATTAATTTCTTAACTAGTCAGACTTCAGCATTACTGAGTCATTACTGGAGTACACAAAAATTTTTAGCACATTTAGGATGAGAGCAAATGTGCTTAAATACACAAAGCAGGTATCTTACCTGATAGACTGACTCTGCTGATCATAATTTTCTGCCTGCTAAATAACTCTTAAGTTTAAAGAACTTGCTTGAATTTAGGAACGCAATGAATCCCACTGAATTTGAAGGTCTAACGCTTTACACATGATAAAGTGTTTTCCTGCATGGATATTTTTCCCCTGCTGAGGAATGCAGTGAGAAGAGGTTTCCCAGCCTTCTGTAAAGGTGTTGGAGAAGTTCTTTATTTCTCAGGGAGGAAGATGGATCATCTCTTATGGCAAAGGCTTCACTACTGGGAAGAACATACTTAGGCACATGCTCAGTGCCCACTGTCTGTGTTGGGTTATTCCTACACAGCTCTGAATCATGTCCTAAATGAAGAATTTAAAATACTGGGATCATGTTTATTAAAATTTACAATCATTAGTTCCTTAAACTCCTTAGTACTTGGTCTCTCCAGGCTAACTATGCCATACCAACTGCATTAGAAGACTGTCCTAAATTAGTTTTAATCCTCTACAATGCCAGATAACGTGATGCTTTCAGGGTGTCTTCACATGATGGATGTCTTGTCAGATTTTCCAAATATTTCTTTTATAGCAAAATATCCAGCATTTCCTGGAAGTGGACTTCCATACTTTTGAGTATTTTACATCCATAATGTTTAGCCATTTCCTCAGCTTCCACGGATTTCCTAGCTAAACACATGAGATGTGCTGGTCCTTCTTTCTAGCTAATAAATAATGGAACCTTAATTCTGAACTGCTGTCATGAAACAAAAATCAAATAGAGCCTAAGTGATACAAAAACAATATTTGTTTATACTAAATCCATTATTAATTCTTTCTTACACAAATGGCATTTAATAGTACATTAAACACATAAACAGGAATATATTCAAAGTCATAATCCCATCAGCTCCTTCTCATGACATTCATCTTCTCAAAGGCAATATCCACATTTCAATCTAATCATTTGTTGAACATCATTTAGTTAATAAACAGACATGGTTCCTTAAAAACAGCTTACTACTTAAATAAGCTGCTGCCTTCCCTAGCTGTGGCAACCTAGATCAGTTTAAAAAAAATCTATTCTCGGGCATATTATTAGCAACCAGAAATTTATTATGTTATTTTCTTTCAAAATTAAGTATCTTTATTTAGAAAACATACCTACATATCCCCACTTACAGACAACCACTTATCTAAATATTTTACAAGCGTTCTACATGGTGATCATTTCATTTACTAAGAAAATACCCACATTGCTGTGAATCTTTTCAGTCCCCAAAACGTGCCTACAGATAGCAGCAGTGCATATTTTAGAGAAGCAGCAAACAGGACCAGCTTCAGAATTACACCCACCACCCTCCACATAAAATGAGGCGAGAGGATTTTTTCTTGCCATAAATTGCCACTCCCTTCTATCAGCAATTATTTAACTTTCAAAAATAGCTGCAACGAGACAAATTATGAGCTATAATTACGCAAATTTATCCCTGATATTAAGACTGCATACATGCAGGTATGTATACCTAATCTGCTCTAAAATGTATAATGTTAAGTATTATAATCAAATATATAGCAGGGCATCTTTATCTCATCACCTAAATGACAACATCTCTATGCTAAACATCTGTGAGCCATTCCAGTGGCCAGCAATGCCCATTATTACTTTTTTATCTGGTACCACTCACTCAACTCTGGTACATTTTCTTGTACTACACCTTTCTCCTTCCCAGATGAGTGTCAAGGCCACAGGAGTCAAAGGAACAACCAGCCTCACTTCTGGGAGGATAGAAAATAAATATATCTATATGTATCTATCTATACATCCATCCATATATCACTGAGGGCAACACAGAAGCTGTCTCAGGTTGGAAGTCTGTACTCTGGAAATATCTAAAGGCTGGAAGTATTAGAAATACTGTACATAGCTGGCCTGGTTTTGCTTTCTGTTTCATACAGGACCTTGGGCTAGAGGGCACTTTATGGCCTGACCCAGCTCAATAATCATTTCATTAAGTACTTCAAGACTAAATTGCATCATTCTTTTCTTGGAAACTGGAATTATTGAGTATCTTAAGTTACTCAATTAAAAACAAATTAAAATTTGTCTACTCCTGCACTACTAGTCTGACTCAAAGCAAGCACCTCCCATGTTGTCAGAGGTCTTGATAGACCACTGTCTCTCCAAAAGTGCCCATATTTCTGCTAAATCTCTATCATGCTGTGAAGTGCTGCCTTGCAGACAGCTGCATTTATCCTGTCTGTACATCCAGTTATCACAGAATGGTTTGGGTTGGGAGGGATCTTAAAGACCATCCAGCTCCAACCCTCTGCCATGGACAGGGACACCTTTCACTACACCAGGCTGCTCCAATCCCCATCCAACCTGGCCTTTAACATCTCCAGGGATGGGGCATCCACAGCTTCTCTGGGCAGCCTGTGCCAGGGCCTCCCCACTGTCACAGGGAAGAATTTCTTCCTTATATCTGATCTAACCCTGCCCTGTGCCAGTTTGAAGCCACTGCCCCTTCTCCTGTCTCTCCATCCCTTGTCAGAAGCCCCTCTCCAGCTCTCATGTCACTCCTGTTAGGTTCTGGAAGGTGCCCTTTCAGCTGTCTCCACAGCAGAGGTGCTCCAGCCCTCTGAACAACTTCGTGGCCTCCTCTGGACTTGCTCCAAGAGATCCACAAACTTCTTATTTTGAGCCCCCAGAGCTGGATTCAGTGACCCCAGGTGGGGTCTCTGGCTTCACCTTCAGCCATTCCCAAAGCAGCCCCTGGTGGGTGAGGGCAGGGAGGTCACACAGCACCATGGGCAGGTCTGGGGTGGGGGCCAGGCAATCTCTGTGTTCTCGGTGATCTGAGCATTCCTTTTATTCACCTATTAAATTGTCAAATCTACAGCATTTATTATGCAGTTACCATGACACAACATTGAACTCAGGTTATTTTTTGTTGTTGTTAAGCTTTTTTGTTATTCTCTGCACTCTTGCAGGGCATTAAAAGTCCCAGATTCATAGCATCTACTTTTTGCGGAGAAACAACAAAAAGATCAGAACCCAATAGAGTTTTCTTTCTCCACATTTGTTTTCAATGGTGATAGAATAAATTGCTCTACTAAAAAGCCTTGATACTTTCTGTTTCAAAGCACAAGAACAAATGCTATTTTTAAAGCCAAAATGTGTTATAATCATAGGGTTGGGGTTTAGGGTGGGGTATTTTTTTTTGGAAGAGTAAAAATCTATTTTTTTCAGTTACAGTGAAAATTCTGAATGCATATTCACATCATTTTGCAAAACTGTCAACACTAGATACACACTTCTTTCTTTGAACTATCTCCCTGTGTTGCAACCCTCATCTAAATTTGAAAATATTTTGGTAAACATAGCTGATGTTTCATGGGTGCAATTTTGAGACCATAAGGAATTTAAGAAAACAGTTGATACTGCATTAAAATCTAAAATTGGCTTTTAAGAATCCATCAGCTTTCTCAAATCAGCAACTATTAAGAAAAACATCCAGAAATGAGTATCTGTAGCTAATCTACTTTCTCCTAGACTTTCTCCCCTGGAGTTTTGTTTTGGAACTTTTGAGCTCCTTTTGAAGGATATTTGTACATTCTTTTGTGGTGACATATTTTATACATTACTTAAATATGTTCTCTTACTATTACACATTTAGCCCACATATCAAGGTAATTGTATCACAACATGTATCCCAACAGGCTTTTACTTCCAGAGCAGGTTGTCTCAAGTATAGTTGATAACATCCACACTTTGGTCAGATAAAGAAAACAGTTAGAATAAAGCATTATGAGCACTAGTGGCATAACACATTTCTTAGAAGCACAGGTCTGAGAAGATTTCCCTTGGGATGTTATAGGAGCAATGTAAAATCATTTCTTTTGTGAACTTAAATTTCCTTATTAAGAAAATCTCTGTTTTGTTTTGTTGCCAGCATGCTCCTTGGAAAGCTGTGGTGGACTTTGGGGACTCTGCCCATCAGGAGTTCTCTTCCAGAATTCAACCTCCACTCATTCAGCAGTTGTTTGTACCATTTTTTTCCTTCTGCAGCCATTGGCTTTCAATTCTCTTGCTCCACACAGTATCTAAAGATGAATATAAGATGAATATATTTCTCATGTCTCCCTCTGAGATGACAGCCTCTTCACCTTACTCATTAAACTGTTCAGAAATTATGAACTCAAACTGATAGAGCAGAATATTCTGTTCACTTGTTTTTATGCATATCACAGGGGCTGCTCAAGCACATCCCGTGATCATCCAAGTACTATTTATCTATAATGAGAATCTTGCTGCAAGTTTCTGTTTTACAAAACTCTGCTATTATTCACTTAGAAGAGATGACCTGTGATTTTATATTTTGAATTTGATTCTACTTCTATTAGCCCAGTGTTCAACGTAATCTCAGTTATTTCTATATAATATCCTGATCCCTTGTAATATTCAGGATGCCTTCCAATTTAGCCATTAGCACAGCCCCTCTACTCATGCCAGGCAATCCATGTGAAGCAAGCCAAGCTCAATACTCCCCTGGTAACCTCTCCTGCAACACCATGCCTTTTAGAAAAAAATTTCTTCTTTTTGAATAGCACCTGGTGATGAATTTCTTCAGGAAGAAATAGTTCTTTAGCCCAATTTTCCAGCAGCAAACACTCCTTTGTCATTCCATCCATCATTATGCTGAGAGTTAAGACACACAGAGTGAAGCTGTGCCTCCAGTTGCTCACACAAGGGCTGTGTCTGGGCTCTGCCACCTCATTATTCAGCAGATGGTCCTGAGTGACGTGTCCTGGCTCCAGATCTTGGACAACGCTGGGCACGTACTGAGGGATCGGCCGCTGTGGTTGGAGTCACGCTCAGGCTTGGTGGATGCTTTACTCCAACAACCAAGGTCTCACTGACCTTCAAGAGGCCGCCAAAACCCAAACCTCAGCTTGTTTCTTCACTCTTGGTAGCTCATAAGGTAGAAGCCTATAATTCTCAGTAGCAGTAAATACTAATTTTTATGAGTCTTGAATTAATTCACAATAAGCTCTACAATATTCCATAAAACACACAAGTGCTGAGGGCTGTGCTGAAGTAGGGGTTTTTTATTTTTTGAACAAGAGATAATGTCTGGATTTCAAAACACTGTGGTGGTTTAGAAATGAAGGGTGAAGACTCCTCCAGAGAGGTGAGGCGAAAGAAGCTGCCCTGCACACCACACGGCTGCCTTCGGCACACCAGAGTCTTCAGAACCTCTGAAAGAAAAGGTCCTGCCAAAAACTACTACTGCTTAAGCAGGTTTAACCATTTTTAGAAGCAGTGCCAATACCAAGGCATCAAACCAGAGTCGTTGCCTGTACCTGTCTCCCTATCCCCAGAACAATCAAACAGTATTGTTAAATCACTCAGTATCGTTAGAGCAGTCCAGGACTGCCCTGGAGGCACTGAACCCAAATCCCTCTTCCAAAGGGATCCTCCTTGGTTTCAGCCAGCCAGCAGGGATACAGACCTCTGGCCAACAGGGTGGGATTTCTGCAGAGATGCCAGGGAGCTGGAGGACCTCTCCCGCTCTCTCCCTCTCTGCTGAGTGAGGTGTGTTACATGAAGTGCTGCATTTTAATTATGCAATTACACAGAACTGAACGACCCAGCTCTGGAGTTTTGCAGACACAATCCTGCTCCTGGCACCACCTCCCTCAGTGGTTAAACTCTGAAGCCATGTGCAGGGCGAGGAGTTTTCTCAAACCCTTCCAAGAACATCAGTAAGGCAGTCCTAGTCATGAACTTCATTCAGCTTCGTGCTCATTAAATCACAGCTGTTTCCCCTTGATGCTGTATTAGATCAGACATCACTGAACCTGCCTCTCTGGGTGTGTGTACACACATATGCTTCTCCCTTTGTCCTGCAAAACAAACTCCTAACAGAAAACTGTTTATATTAAAACTAGCTGGAATTAAATGCCAATTAACAGTTAATAATAGTCCTAAGATAACATTTCAGATCTATTTAATCCCATAATAAACTGACTGCAGAGCTGACACTGGTTCTGTTTCAGTTATTGTTTTGACTCGGAAAGAAACCACCAGAGGATTAAAAAACTGAAATTATCTTAAGCATGAACAGCTCAATTGAAAATGCTCCTACCTGCTCACAAGGAGCCCAACATACCTCAGCTCCCTTGCCCACCTTGTCATCGCAGCTCTGCATGCATGAAGAAGGTTTTTGGAGGTTTTACATATATTTATTAATTACCTCTTCTTTAAGAAAAGAAGATGGACTTTTTTCCTACTTCTCTATCCCTTCATAAACTCTTTGGATCACAGATAACAGAACATATTTAGCCTACCTGGAATGACAATACTGTTCAATTCAGTTGATATAAATCTATTTTTCACTGAGAGGAATATGTTGGTTTTCAAAGCTGTTGTCTGAAATACAGACAACAACCCAATAACTGAAGGTATAAAATACACACTAAATAACATCACTCATTGCATTTTGTGCCCACATTCTCTCTAGAGTGAGACTTCTTCTCGCAGCCCCTCTTGCAACAGCAGTAAGAATAGAGCAGTTTCAAGGTTAAATCAGAAACAACAGCTTAACATTTATTTTTGTATTTGTGTGTTCCTATATGCCTTTTCTGAACAGTTTAATACCCTTCAGAAGCTCAAAAAATTTTTCTGCCAACAAAAAAAAAAGGCTTAACCATTTTTAGAAGTACTGGCAATACTAAGGCTTCAAACCAGAGTATTTGCCTGTACTTGAGGCTTCTTTCTGTGAAGAAAAAAGCTCTGTAATTCTCAAAAAAAGCAGCAACTGATCCTGTAGTGAAGGCTGAACTCTACGATACCCTTGACACATCCTATTTCAGTTCTTTGCTAAAATGCATTGAATAATACATAATGGAAAAATACAAGTGTTGTAACTTAATCTGGGCTGTAAATCCCTGCTCCAGACACACATCTCTCCACCACCCGAATGAACGTACAATGGACAGATGAGGAAGGACAGCCTCCATTGCATACTTGCAACACTTTTGTGTCACTTATAACACTTAGATTATTTGAACAAAATTACTTTTTACTTAATCACAGAAGAAAAACTCAATACACTTTAGAAAAGGAAAAAAACTGGGAGTAATTTAACAAGGTAGCAAAGCTCCCCGCAGCAGTCCTTGGCATGGACAGCACTTCAAAATGGGTGAAAAGCTACAGCCATTCAAGGAGAAACTAGTTTCATCTTGTTTGAAGTAGAAATTCCCTACACCACCTAAGCAAACATCCTCATCCCTTCAATAACCCAAACACTTGAAGCCAAAGCAACAAAGCAAACAAATATTTTTGACAATATTTCATCATTTTGTAGCATTGTCATGTCTAAGGCACCCAGAATTTTCTGGGTAGTGCTAGGAATTATTATTTCCTATTTTGCACCACTGAAGAATCTAGAAAAAAAATTTTAGTCCCATGAGAAGGTCCATATAACTTGTTTCCACACATACAAACTTCACCGACTACATAGAACTACTTGCCTTACACAGCCATTTAATCATATAAAGTGTTGGATATATCAGAATAAGAAAGCAGGAGTCATTAAAAAAAATCAGATTTAACACTAAGACATGCACAAAATTAAAGAGGTAAAGAATTGGTTAATGACAGGGATGATGACGTAAGAATAAAAATTAATCATTGAAATGAATACAAGTTTTTGGAAAAATCTTTGCAGGGCACCATATAGTACATAGTCTTCCCAAATTGACACCCACAGTGCCTTGATAAGTACCTTACCCATTCTGTTAAATCCAGCACTAACATACTTCCTACCATAAATACTTCAAATATCCATTAACAATAACAGTGTTGCTGTCAGTGGTAACAGGATAGCATTAATATGCAAAAAATAGATTTTTATTTCCATTATGAAATATTATGAGTATTGAGTCTAAATAATTGTGTCTAGAAAGACTGAAGTCTTCGCTTTTTTTAAAAGACAAAATGGGTACAATGAAAAAAGAAAAAAAATTCTATATCCCAGTATTTACAACCTGTCATTTGCTTATACAGCTACAGATAAATCAAGAGATACTAAAAATGTCAGAAGTTATCCCTCTCATTTTCCTCAAACTAGTTTTAGTCAAGTTCTCATTTTAAAATTGTTCAGTTACTCCCTTTGCTGAGTGCATATATTTTGAATCTGACATTTCCTCCACCCCCACAAGAGGAAATCCCATCACCAAAAGGGTAAACTCATTCTCTAGAAGTGACTGTATCTGAAAAGATCAAACTGTCCTTTTGGTCCACTGGGCTTTTGGGATGTGGAAGAGTGAAATACCTAAAATTTACAGCATCAGCAAACAAAAACAACTGAGGTCTACATTAAATGGTTCACTAGAGCATGCAACAGTGTAGGGAAATGGGATTTTATAAGGATACAGAGGAGTAGATTTTCCATATTTGAAGAATCAACCAATAAGAAACAAGAACAGATAGTCATAGCATGAGGCAACAGGAATATTCCATGAAAATATTTGAGGTTTAATATGCTGATTTGCAATTTCTTAATTAGCTAGTTATTGTTACAATGGAAATATCTGCTTAAAATTTTATTTAGTGCAGTTGAAGCTCTTAAAAATGAAGAAAGAGGGGGGAGAGAAGAGTATGTCAGAAAAGAAGAATAAGAATAGAGCCTGTGTTTAAGATAACATCTGTGGTCTCAATAAAATATGTAAACCAACTTGCTATGGCTCATTGTGATCTAGCCATGCCAAAACATTATCTTCAATGGACTGTCAACAGCGTAATGTGAAGAAACTTATTGATTAAAAAAAAAAGAAAATACTAATTTACAAAAAAATTTCTGGTCTTACTAAAGCTGAAGAGTAGAAACAGCCCCACATAAAAGGCCACTGCTGAATTGGAAAAGTCAAGGCAAACAGAGATTGCATTGAATTAATTAATGCTATTTTAAGTTCTCCTCTGCCCTGGAAGGCTGTACAAGAGCAGCAAGGGGTGTCTGTAAGGAACCTCACACCTCAGACACGATGGGAGATGAGGGAGAGTGTTTAAGTGAAATGTGTCCTCTGGAAGCCAACTTAGTCTCAAATGCTTTAAGGTTTCTGACAGTCAGGAAAACCCAGAAACCTGGGTTACTGAGTGCTGTGAAGTCCCACATGGGCAGAAAACATTTCTTTTTCATTCTGTTTTCTTACATTGCTAGACGTTTATTGATTTACTCTGGATTTGAACAGATACATTTCTTTTGATATTACTCAACCAGCCAGTATCAAAATATATAATTGAAGGTGTTGCACATGTGTATAAAACCCACAACTGAGCAGACTGACAGAAAGAAGTAAAAGGTTCATTTACTCTGGGCTTACATGAATTGCTGCAGTTGAATCTTGACTGTTTCTTCACTGTGTTCGGTAGCAGCACGGAACTGACATCAGTGAAACAATGGAAACATTGGAAAGGATTAACGGGTGACATCAAGTTTTCTTTCAGAGTCTCCAGTTAAAGAGAACATTTTGTTTTTTCAGGAAACAGTTGGTATGGCTGATGAGTCTGGTGGGTCTGAGAAGGTTGCATTGGCCATTGGGGACTACAGAATGACCAGGATCATCACCAAAAAATGTTATTAATTGCTATAAATAATGGAAAAACCTGGAAGGTTTAGAATTTCATGACATCCTAGAGGTGGCCCTCAGATTAACAACTCCTTGAAGAACAACACAAAGAAGAAATCACTGTTAGGAAAATACTGTCCAGTCCTCAGTAGAAAGAACCACAATGCATTATCCTACACAATACAGATTCTCACAGAGAGTCCAGAAATCTAGCCTTATCCAAATAAGTCAACCAACTTATTGGTTACTTATAATCTCTAAAGTTAAATCTCTAAATTTAATCTCTAAATTTAAAAATATTTTTAAGCTTTTATTTATCCTAGTTGATAGAATTTTTTTTTTAAATAAATAACTTACTGTACTAACACACAGAAACTAGTCTAAGAGCTGAGCTGCACAAGAGACTGGATGAATCATTAATAAAATTAAATCTTTCTGATAGTCCTGGATAAAAACACATCCTCATCTATGTCCTCCAAAAAGCCTCTGGTGCAGCTGGATCACTGGAAGTGGGACAGGATGCACAGCTCAGATACCGAGGTACCCAAGACTCTCACCCTACACAGGCAACCACAGCAACCTCTATCCTCTCCATTCCAGCTCAAATTATTTTACAGATCTAACCACTTTATCATCTCAAATGTCTTCACAGCAGTTGGATTATCTAGAGCTCAGAAAACATCCTATGCTTTTCTTGAAAACATTGAGCATCTACCAAACCTAGGCGATTTACACATAATGGTAGAATTCAGGTGACTTAAAATGTTAGCTGGTAATTTGTGGAAATATGTACTGTTGAAAATAAAATTAGAGATATGCAGTTTTGTCTTCTAATTATATTCCTTCCTTTAGTCTGTTATATTTTACATATTTTTTTATATTGCTCACAAAACAATGGATTTGCTGCTTCTGGAAAAATACATAACTGCATCTTCTTTCAGCTCCTGACAGCACACTAAGTTATCTTGTCATCTCATCTCAGATCACAAGAAAAAACACCCTACCACCAGTCTTTAATGTAGAGGTTAAGATGCATTTGCTCTCAAGCTCATTCCATTAAACTTTTTTTCCCCTGATTAATAGTTAACTGGCAATAAGTTTGCACTTTTTTAGTGATATTTATTGCAGATTACAAGCATCATGCTGAGAAGCACATATGTAATGAGGTTTATTTCTATTTTCATGCTATTCCTTGCCAAAAACGCACGGTGAAACCCATCTGTTGTATTTCCCGTCTGGGGTTAGACAAGAAAAGGAGACTCTACACAGCACTCTGTCACTGCAAACAATATTGATTAAAGCAGAGTTTGGAGATGGAATCCAAAGTGCTTACTCAGAGCAGGCATTCTGCCTCATTGATGCACACAGATGAAAATGTATATAAAATATGACACGCACACGGAAGAAATAATGACCAGGGGAAGGCAGCTCTGGATTCTGAGATAAGGACCTAAGTAGAAGCTGAATCATCAGAGAATTGTTTCTGTATGTTTGCTCATATGTACCTTCAAACATGCAAATTTTTTGTACCAATGTTTTTTTTTCATTTGTGCCAGTTTAATAAATGAAATCTCTGAAAAACTGAGGAATACTTGGGAGCCTTTCTTTTGTGCCTTGCATAAAGAATGGAAGTGCTCTGATAGGGCAATGCACGCTGCATTGTTTTTCACTTTCTCCCAGAAAACAGACACTGTCCCTCTTTGCAGATGGCCAGCCTTCACAATGTTTTAACTGTACTCATTTCCTCATTCAAGACACAAGAAATGTTCTTCCTTTTATCTGTCAAGTAAATTCAGGCAACACACAATTCAGTGCTAATTTAGTGTGTGAAGGAGCATAAGTAATGAGGATGTTGGTAAAATCAGCTGAGATGATGCAAGTGGATTCTGATACACAGAGGAAGAAAGGGCACCGAAATATCAGACATAAATGGAGACAAAAATATCTGATATACAACTTACTTTAAAAGGAACACGGGTAGGCAGACACTCAAGAATGGCTTTATGTTGACTACACAGGGGAAGTATTTCAGAATTGCAGACATTCTAGTATTTAGGAATGAATGGGTATATAAACCATAACTGAAACATGCAATTGTATCCCCCAGAGGAGACTGAGCCGCAAGGGAAAATTAATGAACAAAATAATTGTAGGATCTACCATCACAACATACAAGGATTTAAATTAAAATATAAAGTAATTCAGCTTCAACACCAAATTTTGGAAAGTTGTTTGCACTGTGGATACAGAGATCAACAGGATTGTACAACTTCAGTATAGGCATAAACACACAACATATTTTTCCTTGCCCCCTCTGAAAAGTAAACACACACATGGCTTTTAAGGAGTGTTGCATTCAGAGGTCCAGAAAGGGATGTCCTCAATATTAAAAATACAGCACAATGGACAGCTTAAGATACATTTCAGCTTCTAAATGCTGTCTCATCAGGAATGAATGACTTTTATTGTAAAGATACAGAAACATAGCTAACAGGGTAGCCTTCAAGAATAACTGCTCTCCTACCTAAACCTCAGATCCAAGGAAGTTGATCTGAGTCCTTGTCAGGCTCAGATCCTTCCTACCACTTGAAGAACCTAAAGGAGGAGCGTTATCCAAAGTACAAGTTCCTTTACATTTGACTAGAAATGACAGAAACTTCCAGATCATGTCATCTCAAGTAAAACCTCAGACAATTTATAGATGACCTTTCTTCTTGCACTCATGATCTCGCTGGCTTAACTGTGGCTCATCACATCGTTACAAAACTCAGGGACACAACTCTCAATTCAGGCCAGAAATAAAAACTTTATACAGCAAATCTCCACAGAATTTGTTAAACCTTCTTCTGTGGATCAAAGTTAAAAGGTACTGTGCCCAAGGGTGCTCAGCTGGTGCCTCCTCAGAGAAACAGTCACTGCCAAGGGTAGTAAAAACAGTAACATGGTTGTGGTAATACAGACATCAAACAGCATCTTGGCAAACCCCAAAATTTTGTATTAGTGTTATATTTCAACAACCTGAGAGATTACATTTCAATAAAGCAGAAAATTACGCTCTGGCTGGGGACGAGATTCCTTTAAGTAGGAATGTTTGTTTTAATTTATTTGACTCTTAAGTTCAACAAAAAGTTTCCTGTTATCACACAGATGTTTGAGGGAAGGCCAAAGCAAACAGTTTTACCAGCTTCATTCTATGCATCTTTACATCTCTCTGTAGCTCTATTACTTCTTGGACTGACATTAAAGGCTCCATCAGAAATGCCAAAGTTTGCTGGATATTTCTCCATTCTTCCCAGAACTTTATCAGTCCAATAGAAAGGTATTGCTCTTCAAAAAAAACCCACAAGTCAACACAATCCTGTATTTGCACAGCCTACAGACACATCATGTAGAATTTACACATTTAGGGGTATAAAGAATGCTTGGCACAGACACAGAGTTGTAATTGAGACCATCCCCAGGACTAATGAACTGTTCTAGAAATGACACATCACCCCCTTTAATTTGTAGATGCCTGTTAATTAATATCTGCTAGTTAATGTTTGCATCACTGCCCTTATTTTAGGGCAGATCCCCAGTTCAATGCAATTTACTGGTAATTAAATTTTTAAATTTTTTTTCTGAAGATAAATCTTATCGAATGAAACTACACCTGCCTTATCTAGTACCCAAATCTCTGGCTGTGTAGAAAGATCAGTTCCATAATGTACTGGATGCACTCCAAACCTGAGAAATTACTTCTATGTACTCACTCTCAAACAAGTTGGAAATCTTGGAGAAGTGTAGTAAAGTGGTTCTGGTAACTGTATTACTAAACCAATAAAATCAACACACTATTTTTACTATTTGTTTAGTAATAGGTCTTGACAAATATAGAGCACTGTAACAGCAAACCAAAATCCACTTACATTTTTATTGCTCCTGCTTCAAAAATAAGAAATAAAAGATACCACCCTTTTATTAGACATAAGTTTCTTCATTTTCTTGTTGTAGTTTATATAACTGCTCTTACAAGCTAGACGCTTCATGAGGCAATATTTAAATTAAAAAAAAAAAAAAAAGCCGTGTACTAACAGAACCAGTTTGTTTTCCAAGAACGTTTTGCATTACTGTACACCGGCAGCAGAAATATATCTGTGGTTTCCATGTGAAAACTCCCGAGTATGAAGGAATCTGTCCTTTACGCATGATAAAATCTCGTGACACAGCAAAATATTGCTGCTGCAGTGTCCTCAAGGTACGCCCTTCGGAGAGTCCTGTGCTGCTCACTCACAACTGCTGCAATAATCCATTAAGTAAAAATCATTTACATGCACAAAAACAGCTCAGCTGCTGAATCATGAAGTAAGTATATAATAATTACGTGCTATAGCTTTTTAGCTTGATAATGCTATTATTTTTCTTTCACATTTGCTCTGTAAATATGTTTCAATTATTCCTTAATACGGACAGTTGCTTGAATAGGCAAATTATTAAACACTAAGTAACACTGTTCTATAATAACTTGTTGGGGGTTTTATTAAGCTATATATAGGCTTTTCACCTTGCAATAAAACCAGTAATGAGTTAAGCCTCTGACAGATGAGTGTTATCATCCTTTCACACGTGAGGAAACAACTACAGGGAGAAATTGCTGCCACAAGGACTCTAAACACAGCTGGCTACTCCCTGTTGTGATCTCCTGTATCTTTAATCACACACCACACCACTCGTAGGGGTCTGGTCACAGATGTTCGATGTGATTCAATCCCATGTTGTGCATTACTGCAAGTACAGGAAGCTGCTTTTTTTTTTTTAATATATATATACATCCTGCTTCTCTTTCTTTGAATACTTCAGCCATTCTGAGCTAGGAAAAAAAAAACAAAACCAACAAACAAAAAACACCACTAAACAGTGATCTCTAAAATTAATATTTTTTACACCACCTATGGAATGGATATTTGAAGTTGTGAAAATCATTATTAATTGCACTGCCAGGCTTAATGGGGAAGTATGAGAAATGCATAGCAGCAGGTACCTGAGGTTGTAGACACTGAAGTGCTGGGTTATGGACTGTGCACTACAAGTGGGCAGTGTAGCTCTGATTTCTGATACTAATGATGAGGCTGAAAGCCTCAAAGAACTGAAGGCCTCTTCAAAGTTCTACTAAGTTTGGGCAAGGAAGGTAGAAACCTTCCACAACTGAGGGTGCAAGAAAAGCTTGTTATGGGTTCAGACCAAAGATCCATCTTGCTAAATAGTAGTTGGTTTGGTTTTTTGTGTTTTTTTTTCCTGCTGCTAGATTCAGGAAAAGAACAGTGAGAAAAAGAAGACAAAAAAAGGGCAAGACTTGTATTTCAGAATCTCTCCCTGCCACCAGCAATTTGCCATCCAAGAGCTCTATCAATCAGAATTGTTTCAGCAAACCCAGTGGAGTTTCCTTCCACAAACCTATTCACTGTTTCAACCTTTCTGAAACTTCAGTAACCTAAATTATCCTGCAGTAGAACTTCATAACTCACCTGATGTATGAAGAAATGCTTCCTACACTTACATGCTGCACTTCTACTCAGTGCCTGCTGGTTTTTGCTTTGAGAATGGAAACAGGTTTGCAAAGATAACAGGAGAGGGGTTTTGGACTCCTGTGCAGGAAGTAGGACATTGTTTTCAATCCTAGGGCTGAAGAAAATATTTTAAGTGCTACACTTCCATTAAAGTAGGTCAAAATCATCTTCCTTATTCCCAGAAAGGGACTTGATGTTCTGACTATCAATAGCGCAGAGTGTGGTGCTGAGTCAGGTACTTTTCAAGCACAGCTCATCAAGACTTTTGCAAGGAGAAATGTTAGTGCTCCCCACTCCTGCTTGTCAGTTGGATCCACATACAGCCATGGAGAAGATCACAAACTTCAGGCAAGTCCTGAACTGCTTTCTAAAGGCACCTGCTTTCAACTCCAACAGCCCTCACCAACCTCCCAGGTCTTTTCAGGATGCCACTCATAGCTTGGATACCTGAAGAAAGCACCTTCAAATCACATCAGCAAACCTAAAAAATCCTGAGTGCATAGCTTACTTCTGTTAAGAGTTCTCATCTTTACACCACCCCAGCTGTTCAAATTCTGTTTCTCTCATTTGAGGATATTTTCATTGGTTGGTGGAGGCCAGAACAGACAGCCCAACAATGCCAATGCAGGCTGCAGCTACAAGACCAATAATCAATATGCTGTCAGCAATTTATGATTTAATAAGATACCATGGGCATCACTGTGTCCCTGAAACATGAGTTTAGAATGGCTTATCCCTTATTATGAAATACAGTAAAAATTATGAAAATTAGAACTAGAAAAAAATAAAGTGGCCAGAGAAAATGAGAGCTGAGGAGTTTCCCTGACAGCTCACCATGCTTATGCTCAGTTGCTACACAAAGCATGGTATTTTATGGTATTTTGCAGTGTAAGTAGAGGTATCATAATAAAACTTCTATAAATGCATTTTTCCACATCAGTTCTGTATTGACTAACACTGAATTCAGTGAATGACACCCTGGTTTATCATGCAATCTTTTATCCCACTTTATTTTCAACCAGACAAATGTTTTTAGAGAAGACACTGTCAAATTTGAAAAACATAAAACTGGGGAGGATTATAGCCAAGCTTCACAGAAACTGATTTCTGAAAACATCCCATCCAGCATACTCTAAATGTTTCTATCAAATTTTCTGCCATTTAAAAAATATGCTAATCTCAAACATTAATGGAACATCTTCAAATGGTGAGTGCATCTTAAAATAACCTTACCAACTGCTGAAACCTCATGTCTAGATACATTTCTGTCTTAGTAGCAGCTATGCTGATTCTCTTCTTGCTGATAACATCATATTACCAATATTATTCTTGAATAAACCTAAAAAGGAAAAGCTTACCCTTACCTTCTGCAGAGGCCAAACAAAAAACCTTCCAGCAAGTAAAACAGAACCAAATCAGTGAGCTAAATATTAAGACATTTCCTTGTACTTGACTAGCAACTTGAGTGCTGTTGTGGACAACATCTTCTACAATAAAATTAGCACCTCAGGTCACAACAGATAATGGAGCAGGTGCAGCTGAACACTCAACTAATGCTTGAAGGTAACTGGTTCAAGGGCCTGATACTTTAGATGTCAAAAAAGACAAAATATTGGCAACAGTGTCAGCACATCTTGTTTCTTGAATTGTCATCAGTAGATGAATATTGGAGTGGGTTTTTTTGAAATTAACTCCTTTTCTTCCAGCTTATACTTTCTTACCAAATTAGTTTTTATTTTCTCAGCCCATAATCTTTTAATGCTACTGAAAGAACATAATGTAATTGAAATGTAATTGATTAAAAGGGATATACATCATAAATAGAAACCACAAAAAAACCCATTATGCATATATCGATGGGGAGAACAATGTCATCTGGTTTTGGATGCAAAATCATTAGGCATTACTGCAAATCTCCAACACAGATTATACTCCTAATGTCAAGGATATGATGATATCTTGAACATGCTTCTATGTATAATTTTAGCTTTCCCTCCCCCCTGCTTTGTCCTTCACAGCCAACGAATGCTGCATAGAATCACTTCTCTAGAACTTTACAGTTTGCAGAACATTTACCTAAAACATGAGGTTCTAAACTGCTTGCCAAGCTAAACTCGTTTACATCAATTCAATCTTTCAGATAGTAAAGTAGCCCAGCTAAATTAAGTTTAAATTTATGGACTTTTTACAAATAATGAAAATCCTGCTTCTACTATTTTATGAAGTCTTTTAAATAAAGACAATTTAAGGTTTATAAAAACACTGGCATCTGTAAACCTGGCAGCCTAAGTCAGGGTCTGTCCCGTGCTTCAGCTACATTTGAAAACTTACCAAAAAATCAAAAAGCCACTTATACTGCAGAAGAAAGCAGGGAGTATTCAACAGCCTTTTAAATCAACTGCAACTAATAAATCAACCTCCTTTTATGTTGGATATAATGTAGTTCAATTATAACACCAAATTAAAGAAAGATTTTCCACAGAAAATATACCTCTATGCTCCTATGGAGAAATGCTGATAAGACTTTACTTTCTGTACCTTGTGGCAATTCTGGCTTACGGAATTGCTGCAAACAGGCGAAGATTTCCAGGAACCAGAATTCCAGGAACCAGTCCAGCATTGATAAGACAACAAGCTCTGCCACACTCAGGCATCAAGAGAAAAAAAAAAAGAACAGATCCAGACCAAAGAGCTGCACAAGGGACATAAAAGACAGAATGGACACAAACATGAGGCAAATTAGAGGTCACAGCTACTCCAAGACCGAGGAGGCAGGTGCAGGAATACCTTAACTACCTGTTTAAACATGCTTTTTAAATTAAATAGCTCATTTTTGGATAATTAAATACCTCATTTTTGGATACAAAATATTTGATTACATTTTCGAGTGATCTGTATTGTGTATGTGTACTTGCATACACTCTAAAGGAGTTTTAAGAGATGCATGAAGTTATTAAAAATAAGCACTCCAAAATGTAATAGTGTTCTCTTATTTGTGCCAACTGGGCTCAATTAGCACAATTATTAGACATTCATAATTGACTTGTATAGAATGAGGCTAAGCTACCTTTTTAAACTTTGAACTCCATCTTCCTATCAGAAAAATCCTCTGCCAAATTTTATCAGTGCAAAAGGATAAACCTGCCTGTAAGTTAAAGCAAGTTTAAGCTAAGTTTGCCTTGTAAATAATTTAAAAAGAGTGCTTTTAAAACTGCATAAATGCAAGGTTTTTATCTAGAATCATCCAATAAACTTTATTCAGCAAATGGGTTTCCAATGAGATGATTGTACCAGGAGGTACAAGTCAATCATCCCTCTGGTGCACTTCATGGCTCAGGAAAGACCACAGCTTGTATCCAACAAGCCTTTGGCACCACCAGTGGAGCTGACATCAAACCCCATTGGTATTTCTTTTAAAATGAAGGAATTCACAACTTCAAGGCAGGGCAGGAGTGTTTTCCATGAGTGATCCCTTAGTAAACTGTTAAATAATTTTAACCTATGTGGAAAACTATGATTTTAGGAACATATTTGCACGTCCTCCCATTCATAAAAAACTAATGCAAATAAAATCAGAGTGAATGGAACAGAGTTGAACATTAAATTTAAAAAATAACATTTAATGCTAATGAATTTCAGTGGAAATCCACTTGTGTATCACCACGCAAAAAAAAAAAAAAAAAGCCACAAAGAATAATTTAAGAAACATCAGAAAACCAGGAAAGAAACAAAAAATATTTATTCCCTCATTAGAAAAGAGAAGCAGAAAAACAAAGAACATGAGAATCAGAATTGCTGGAGAAAAGGCAGCTAAACAGCACATTTGACTGCAAGATGACACACTATCAGATGTACCAGTGTCTTTCAAGAGTTGCTGTGAAGTTTCTTTCACCGTCTATTTCAGGATACAGTCATGCTGTTGATTACTGTACTCACAAGGAACCTATAAAATTACCACTGATTTATGGTTAACACAGATAAAAGGAAGCAGCTGACTAAAAAATTCTTTATTGGATGTTTGCAACTCTGGAATGAGCTTCCTTTTACTTCCTTCCATCAACATCTTGGACAGGGGGCAAAACTCATCTAATCATCTGACATTTTGAGAAGTTTCACAGACTGACACACAAAAATGAAACAGGAAAGGATTTTGTAAACTTTAAGATAACATTAACCAACATTTAAGAATTCTAGTGAAGGATTAGGCACCAAGGAAAGTTCAAACCAAGTTAGCATCCCTTTCAAAAACATCACAATTTAATTTTATTTAGATACAGCTAAGAGATAAGGGAAGAAGGAGAAAAACATGGTCTGGAGGTACATTACACTGCTTTAGTAATATTTTTTTTAAGGCAAGTTTCTTATGAGACGAGAGAGGAGGTGTCAAGGGCATTAATAGCCCAGTGATGGAGGCACTCACCTCAAAGAGAAGAAACAGTTCATAGTTTTAAATCACCTTCCAAAACTTACATACACAGAAGCATTAGAAACAGAGAAGCTTGAATTTCCCTTCCTGAGTCATTACTGAGTAGTTATCCCTTTTTTTCCCCTGACACAGTAAGTTGAGCTTGCATTACCCAGCACATAGACAGCTGCAAACAACACAGAAAGGGTAACAAGCCTCCCTTCAAAAAACTAATCAGCTTTGGATTGAGGATAACCTGGAAAAGAAAGTTTCCCTGTTCCTTTAGGGAAGGGAAGACACCTTTACCTATTGAGGAGCCATTGTTAGGAGCAGTGCTTTGAAAATCAACTTTAAGAGTCCCTGGTCTAGTGAGGGAATGTGATTTGGGTCTGAGGATGGACATCACTTCCTTGGCCAAGGAGTAATCAGGTGGCATTTCTTATTTCTGTCTGCAATATCTAAGCACCTTTCAGACAGATTTGCAAAGGAAGCCAGGCTCACCTAATTGTGCCTGTCCATCTACCCGCTAGGCCCTCTGTAATTAAATCTTTAACTCACCCAGCAAATTTCAGCCAAAAGCTGCCAGAAGTCTCAAGGAGAATTAAGAAAAAGGGCACTAGATGAGAAGGCAGACACAAATTAGAGGCTGTGCCCTGTGAAAGGCTCCAGTAGGACATCAGCACTAATCCCTTCCATGACACCTGCCAGTCTCCAGACACGGCCTTGTCAGCACACAGGCATCTGTGAGAGGAGCTGGGACATGCACTGCACATGAATTTCTGGAGAAAAGCACCTCTGTGCCTCCATCTCTCTGCAAAACAGGCTCCAGCTGACTTGTACTGCCTGTGATCCCAGGAGGCTTTTGCTCGCTCTGCATCTGCCTCCAGAAGAGCTCATTCAGTTTGAGGATCCTGTCTTGTCATAAGCACAAAATGCACACAAACCTGCTCAAATCTGCAAGAGAAAAGAAAATTAAGAAGGTCAGGACTTCGAGCAATCTTGTCTAGGGAAAGGTGTCCCTGCCCATGGCAGAGGGGTTGGAATGAGATGATCATTAAGGCCCCTTCCAAGCCATTCTGTGATTCTCTGATCTTGAAAGTGTGAGGTATACTTGAATTTCATCCATAAAGTACAAAGGGTTTTCAAGGTCCAAGAAATTTCAAGGTGCTGATGATTTTAGATGGGTTTTGAAGTACTGAAAAAACCTGCCTTCCCCACAACTCCTAACTTTGGGTGTCTACATCCTTTTGCAGATCTGGACTGAAGCGTGTTGCTAGGCTGCCAACAACTGCCAGGCAACAAATCACAGCACACAGATTGAAGCCACGCTTACAATGCAATATAATGAGCATGTTTTATTGTTAAGAAATCAATAATCTGCATTGCCATAATAAAATGTAAAATGTGATTACGTTTTTCCCAGGGGGTAGAAAAAATAAGAATAAAAAAACCTGTAAATCATTCTTATTGCCTTTCCAAAGTAAAACTTATACATTCATTCTTCAATCTGTTATAAAATCAAATTAATTTCCACTATTAATGAACAAAACCTCTCTCATTGCACAACATGTAATTAAGAGTGATACTACTTCTTTCTGAGCTCCTTCTATTCAATGCCCTATCAAATTATTAAAACAAAGCAGTTACTATGGTAACTAATTCATTCTCTGCATTATTATATTGTTTCTAAACATCAGTGTCGACTCATTCTGACTTACATGCCCTAAATTCCAGTTTGAAATTCTAAACTTCTCTCTTGTTTGTCAGAAAAGCCCTTTACAATCTATGTATTCATGCAGATAAGGATAGCTAGAGTGCAGCTGCTTTTGTTCATTGCAAGAAAACGTAACTGTTACTAAATTATTTGAGTTTGATAAATTGATGATTCCTGCATGGAAGTGCAGGGCAGCACTTGGGGAACAAGCATGGGAGTCTGTGGAGCACTGCAGAAACGGGCAAACATGACCATCTGCAGGTTAGCAAAACTAAAAACAACAACCAAAAATGACTGGCAGATGTTGTGGAAATTAAGTAACACCTGCCTAAGTGGTATTTGATACCCAGGAAAAAAACCCACATGCGTGTGACTGATGCAATCTTCAAGACAGAAAGGAACAGCAGGAAACAAGAAATAGTGATAAAATGGTCTGGGAAAAAGTTTTCTTAGCACTTAATAAAACTATTCGTTCACTCCTTGACAAAAAGAGGCATTTATCGTGTATTTAATTAAAACTTATAATTATTCTTGATTACCTATTAGCAGGAGTCATCGTCTAATTGTATTTGAGTGTCATTATCTAGCACACAAGGAAACTTCCTGAAAAATACAGGTATGATCAAAAGAATAAAGAGTCTTTACTCTTCATCTTTCGCTCTCCTACTGCCATTGCCTGTAATTTTTGTTCTGTTTTCTTGCTGTGTCTCCAGTTAATTGGCAGAATGAAAGGTCTGAAAATTCAGTGCATGGGAGGATACTTTGAAAAATAAGCATCAGGGGAAAGAGAAACATGAATAATTTTTAACAGCTAATTTCTGGCTTTTAAAAAAATCCCAAATACATCTGTTCAAAGTCACAAGCAATTTAAATGTAGTTCTCATAGGAAAGGGTGGAAGAAGGAACCTATTTAAGTATCTGAGCAGGGCCACAAAGTACTGCGGAGTTCTGGATCTCCAGTGGTACCAAAGGATGTGTTTTCACCTGCAACAAGTGCCAGCTATTTTCACAATTAGCAAAGCCTTGTGTTTCAAAGGGATTCCAAGAGTATTACAACAGCCGGCTGCTATTTATATCCCAGAACATCTCTGACTGTTTTCTGTCACAGAAAAAGAAGATGCTGAGGCAGCTTTTGTTTTTCTAACCTGCTACCTGACTTCAGAAGAGCTACAGGATAAAACACAGGTTTCTTAACTCCAAATGACCTGTCCATCTGACCACAATGACTTCTCTAATGAGAGGGGACATCTCTGCTAGATACTCCCTCCCTGGCAAAGCCTCCATGCAATTCCTCCTGTTTAAGGAGAGGCATCCTTCAAGTTCAGAATTGACCTCATGGAACGAGGACACAAGAACGGAGCAGCAGAAGCCTCCAGCGCTAAAAGACTGTCTCCACTTTTATTTTCTTGTTTCCACTTGCATAATCATGCTCCCATCCTGACTGCACTAAGGGAGGAAACAAAATAAAATCCTTTTTTTGCATCTCAGACTGCACTTCCCTGAGGATGGGAACTGCCTCTGTGAAAGCTGAACATGACTGCTTTAATTAGATGACCATGTAAATTTTTCAGTGTGTTTACCTAGACACTTAATCTTTGTACAGTTCAGTTTTCCCGAGCACAGTGTAAAGCAACATCAGAGCATCTTCCCTGACCTCAGGCAAGTACATATTACCATCAAGTACTTAAGACTTCTAAAGCTTTTAAAATTTTTACCAGGCACTCATCTGCACTGTATAAAAGCTAAATATCTACTCTGAAAATATTTTTATTAATAGAAGAATAGGAGGAATAAATTCTCTGGAGATTATTCAGGAATTAGAGGATGAGGTGTGGTTATGTACTGGATTCTGACTCAAACATCTAATACTACAAATACAATTAATACAACCCTGTAAAACCAGTGCTATGCTACATTATTTTCTGCATTTAACACTGTCTTTCACACTGACATTAAGGAAAACTATTTTGACTTTACTACTGTGTCAATATGCAACTTTCTGGATAGATCACAGCTGAACATAGCTGTTGTAACCAAGCAGAGTATTTTATTTCAATATGGCAATCAAAATGTGACAACACAGATAAAATGCATGATGCTGGACACCACAAAATTGCAGTTTTTCTTTACAACATTCATAACTTAATTCAGTAACATGAACATTTCAGCAAATCTTAAAAATCTCAGATTCTTTTCTCTGTGGATTTTTCCCCTCAAATTTTCTTACTGAAGTAATGCTTTCATTAGCAGCTGCTATTTAGTATCACTTAGCGCAAAATGGCTTTCTAAGCCAATTCTCTTTTCATACAACTTGCATTGTTACTGTAATACCTCTGCAACATTGCAGTACTTAAGTGGATGCAAATCCAAAGCCTGGCTAGGTGAAGACTCAGATGCAGGTTACCACAGGAAGCCAACAGAAATCTAAAAACTACTTTGTACTGCAAATACTGATATTAAGGACAAAGCCAAAATCCAAACACAAGCCTGTGCATAAGCATTTCAACTATAATTCTAATGAGATAAAGGATGCTTTTGCAGTAGGGTAAACATAACCCAAATATGCAGATAACTTTCCTTTGGAAAGAGGCAAATAATCTTGTTATGTTGAGATTCCTGGTAGCACCATTTATTACTTTATTATTTAAAAGTCAACTTATCTTAGTCCTTAGAATACCCTCACGATTCTCTGAAGGCAACTTTTACCTAATTCTCTCTATTACCACATGTTCAAAAATACTGACAAAGTTTTTAGAAGCAAAACACAGAAAAATAGTGTTGAATTGTTAAAATATGCTTGTATGCAATGCATGAAAGTGTGCATTTTTATGTTAAAATGCTTGTATTTGAATTTAAATTGGTTTACTTATAGAATATTCTGTAGGTTATTCATAGAAAACTCTGCTTGCTTAAACACTTTCATTTGCTACACTTGAAAGGTTTGATGGCTGCTCCTGCAGAAAGATTTTGGTAGCTTTTACTATCTGATTCCTAATTTAATTTATACTGGATTGCTATGGAGAAAAGGAATTTACTCCAGTTCAAATCCTTATGTATTTGCCAAATGCACTTAAGGTTAGAAAATCACATTTTTGCAAAGGTTAATTGGTACTTTATAAAGGAGCTACTTTGACTTAGGAAACAAACGATAAAATATTAGGAATCTTTTAGCTCCCTCTGCTGCCCTAATCCTTCACTAAGCCGCCTTCTGAAGTCTGTCAAAGACACCAAGCAACGAGGCAGCCCATTAATCCCTTTTTAAGAAACATTTGGCATATTAAGTATGCCCAGTACTAAGAACAGTGCATAGGAAGAAAACTCTATAAAGTACTATTCGATTTACCATTGTCTGTGCATTTTATTATTACCTTTCTTTCTCCAGTATCTATTGCAAGTGAGACAATGAAGAATGTGTTCAAATTTGGATGCCAGTAAAACTGGTAGCTCTTATTCTCCAAAGAACTTGACATCTGCAATTCCCACTTGCATAAGAAAGAGCCAAGGGCACTCACTGCCCGGAAACATTTATTCCTCCTTCCTCTTATCTACAGATCAACTTACATGGTACAGAGCAACTTCAGTGAAAAATCCCTTTTGAAATTCAGGGAAAGCCCAGACCTTGCCAAAGTAGGCCATCTTCTTATTAATATGCAGAAAACTTAACTGCCTCATTCACAACTGCAAGGGGTCAAACCACAGTTTACACAAACTAGATAGGATCCATCAATGGTCATGAAAAAATACTTGGTATTTGTCAATCTGGTACTTCCCACTCGTTAAGAAGCCAAACTCTTACAAGCTCAAGGAAAAGAAATCAGGAAAGAAAATACATTTTTTTTTAAATTAAGTCACTGTTTATTACAAGATTTCTCTATTAATTTGGGAAGACAACTAAATTCAATCCATATCTGCTTTTTTCCCTGTGCATTCCTCCTGGAAACGCCAACATACTCCACATCAACTATGAACTGAAGATTCATCTTATTAAATCTCAAACAGAAAAAAGAAGATGTAAAAACACAGATGTTTCCTCATAGGGAAAGAAAGCCCAGGCCATATCCTTGAATAGAAACTATTCATTTATCATGCACTTTCAGTGTCCTTCAAAGTGCATCACACTTGGGTATTTGCCAGTAATCAAACCTTCCCAAAGAAAGGCTGCCCTTCATAAAAGCAAAGATGAGAGATTTTATCTGAAATTCCAGAAAGTCATCCCCTTAATATGCACTTTCTTTTCCAATTTATGATCCCAGCCAACTCTTCATTTCTTAGGTAATAAAGATTCACTGTTAAAATAGCTAAAATACATTCCAAGTTTTCTTCTGGGCACTTTTTAAAAAGATGAAGCAACACGCATATAAAGAATAACATTAATACTAGTGCTGCACAAAAAGGAAAATAAAATATTGTTTGAGCATTCTGAGTGCTAAGATGCTTTCTGCTTCATCAAAACCAGAAGGAAAAAAACCCAACAACAACAAAAACATCTGTCTGGGGACAGACAGGGTCTTCACAGACTTGTACTTGGCACATGTTGCAGTCTTTGCTGCATAAACATCACATGAGGTGCTCTGGGAAGAAATTCCTGGTTTCAAGCAATTATCTAATTGGGAAAGTCACTCGCAATTTTCCAGTTCCATTTCCAGCATTGTGCTGTACTTTAATCCCTAATACCTGTGCAAACAAGCAAGAAGAAATGAGAGAAGTCCCCTTCTTCCCCCACCAGTGTTCCCTAAAGCTTGGAAACCCACCAAAACAATGTATAATAAATATATAGTGCTCAGGCAGACGAAGTAATGTATTTAAAAGTAATTCCCAGTGTTCACCAAGCCCATTCACAGACACCCCCCTGCATGCAGCCACCTTCTGTTCCTTCCTGCTTCATCTATTAACATCCAGCAAATGCAATAGAGGTCAGACATCCCAAGGTAACTGCCAAGCAATGGTCAGTAAAACATACATGCATTTAATTAAGGATTTCTATAATATAAGCAAATAAACAGAATTGTTTACAGTTTGTCACAATATAAAGCACAATAATACCTTAATTAGAGATAACAACTTTCCAAAATGCCAAAAACATTTTGAATTTTTCAAATTACCCACAAAATGAACACATTTTATTTTTGCACTGTGACACTTCCAACTGTTCTGCCAAATGTATACTACTATAATTATGCTTTGCAATCACCAGCATCACCGGAGAGGGGGACAAAGAACAATATAATCAGTAACTAATTAATCTTTCACATGTCTTGATACCATTTATCTCCAAGGGAAGAATCCTAAATGTTATTTTACAAATTGTGAAGTGAGTTTAATATTAGCATCTCAGAGTGCCTCAAATCATGTCCTGATGCCTAAGCATAATTCACAGTTACTGGTGGAAGTTAGAAACCAGAATTTAATACCTGGCTTTTTAAGGGACAGTCTTCAATGGCAGAACATTGAAATGTGCACAAAAAATACAATTGCAAACAGCTTGAGGATTAAAAGCAAATATTCAATTTCATATTTAAGAAATCATCAAAGGTAATCATAGGTATCTCAGAGACAAAATCACTCAGCTACATTAAGCTACGTTATGTTCAAGAATTCATGAAAAAATGTGTAGTTAATGTAGTTAGCAAGTTATTGCAGCCTATTTTTAAGTGAACTTGCAATAGAAATGAAGTGCATCTTTAAAATATTCTCTTCTAAGGGAAAGTTGAAGAGAAGAAAGCAATGCACAAACTGATCAACAGAAAAGCTGACTAAGAAGATAAACCACCTTTAATAGCTCTACAGCTCTTTATATTCCCTGAGCTTTGTAAAACATCACATGTATTTCTAAAATATCAAATATTTAGGTTGTGTTATGAAAGGCACATATATCAGAGAACGATTCTGCATAATTAATTTTCAAACCTGAACACGACCCTATGTAGAAAAAAAGCCATTATAAAACAAACCAACCCCCCTAGTTTTTATCCCTTTTCACACTATTTGAAATCATCACACAGGGAAACGTGTTCACAAGCCTCAAAGACCATTTTAACACAAGAGCAGAACACAGTTCCAACACTTGAGAGACAAATTAGGTTCCCATAGCTATAAAATTTCAAACATGTTTCCATATCTGTTGTTTTACCCCCCTCCTCCTGATCATCTTCTGCCTGGCCTTCCCACTGTATTTTCCCAACCTGGCTATTTGGTAAATGGGATTAAGGAAGCAGAAGGTGGCTAAAAAACCCCCCTTTTTTCCTACATTACTTATCAAGTGGATCAATTCCCTCTACTGCATGGCCACACAGATTTTACCATAGGATGGATGCAGTGAATTGTGCAGAGCAGGGAGAAACAAGCCAGACAAAAGGCGCTGATTAAACAGCATCACTGGATGTGAGCACGAAGCCTGGGGGAAGCCACTGCTATTTCAGTCACAGTGGCTGCTGCTCTGTCACCTCTGTCCCTGGCAATGTTCCTTCCCACGTCATCACAGACTTCTTGCCTCTTAGGTTGTTCTGTTGCTCATCATAATAAGCCCATAAGGAGGCTGGGATTGCACTGAGCTGCTCTAACTGCTGGCTGCCATCAAAAGGGACAGGTTTGTCATTCTTCTTCACGACTTGCTGATTCAACTAACACAGGCCAAAGGAAAAAAAAGTTAATATTATCCATTTTTTGTTGAAGAGTTGGATACAGAAACTCTAGGATGGGGAGTTGAGATTGGGAGCAGAGAAAAGGAGCATGAATAATCCTAGATAAGTTCTAGCTGATCCAGCTGCAGAGATGCACAGAAAGTGGGGCAGTCTTCCCAATTTCATGGTTCTCTGCAGCCAGTTCCCCCTTTCTCTGAGCAGGGATCAGTGTCCAGTGAGCAGGTTCCACAGGCCACTTGGCCAAGCAGTCTAGGTGGGACACAGTAACAGCTTGGACCTGGCAACCATGGGTGGGCTTGACCAGTTTTAGAAGACAGACAGGGAGATTAATCACTCAAACCAAAAGTGGAGCTGCACCCTTTGATACTTGGATGAAATGTCCCTTTCTCTGGCTATGTCAGGCTAAACAGTCTCAGCAACCCCATTGAGCTTTTCCAACTGCCTCTTCCATGCAACTGCTCTATCAGCTGAATAGTGACCTGGACTGAGGAATTTACCTAAATGGAAAATATACCAACAAAAGGTTTTAGTACAAGTCAACTTCTCAATGCAGCTCATAGCAGTCACACATTGGCACAAAGAAAGGGATAAAATCCACTGCCAGGGACTCCTCACACAACGCAGCTGCTGGGAAAGGGTCTCAAGAGCAACACGTGGAGGAGACAAAGGTTTCACTCCCAGTTCACATCATTAGACATCATTACACAGAGAACATGTGCCCACCAGTCTGTACACTGTCTCCCATCATGTCAAAAAGAAATTAACTATTCCCTTGCCTTTTAGTGTGAAACTAACATTTTAATGTAAAAATTCATTTAGTCCAGGCCATTCATGTATATTCTTAAAAACCGTACAGCTTATTTCTCGACCAGCTTTCATACCAGCTCTAAAAGCCCTTTTGGAGAGAATAGCAGGAATACATAATTTGTCTTTTGTGACCTAAGGTAAAATGACAGACACAAATGATTACAACTCCTTTTACTAGAACTCACATTATTTTTATTTACTCATTTAACGTTTGGGGGTCTCCCGCAATTTTTGTTTTGTTTTCATCTGACTTTTTGCTTCCTCTCAAGGATAAGATAGAAGCTGTTAAATCAATCTACACAAAGCAAGCCTGTAGAGAAAGACTCCTGAGAGGACTATATGGTCATCTTGCCATTTTGCAATTGTTGTTTTATATAAACCCACAATCTTTTACAGTGTTTGGGTAGAATGTTGTAAAATGCTAAGATGAAAGCCAATTCAGTTGCAGAATAGGTCACAGACTAGTTTCTTTTATTTGTCTAGATCCGTTTCCACCCAAAACCTAGCATTTGTACACATTCAATATTATCTCAACAGGAACTACAACTCAGTTAAAAATACACAGAATGACCAAAAGAAAATATCAGAATTCCACAAAACTAACACAGTTAACATTAGAAATTGAAATGTCCAACCTTCAAATATGCGATCCAGACGTTGCCGCTTCACTTTGTGTTTGTCCATTAGAGACGTGAAAGTGGAAGCTCAAAGAACGTCCCCACACAGCTTGGTGATGCTCTTCTCACACCAGCCCCCAGGCAGAAATGCTCAGTCTTTTATAAGCTTATTTCCACCTGTGAACAGAAAGATAAAATTTAAAATACATCATTTTTGGCACCTTTGTCCAGATGATCCAGAGATGATCTGTATGCAATCTAAAGAATTTTAAAAAACCCACAAAGTTCTTAAATCATATTAGGTACATTGGTATTTACTTCACAGCAAACTGTCTTCTAAGCACAGAGATACAAAGCACACAGCACAACTCGGACCAACCAGTATGGAAATGTTCCAAGACAGCTGCTGTTTTCTGCCTTTTCACTGTCAAATACTTCTCTGCCCTTCCACTGAACAAACCACAAACTAATGCAGGCATCTTGGGCAAGCACAGGTCCATATGTCTATAAATTCTCAGAAAAATGTTCACCTGAGATGAAATTGGAAAGCCACGACTTTGCATCACAAAGCTCACAGTGAGAGAAAACACCCCTTTCATTCTTAACTTTCAGGCTCTCGATGATAACATAATCCAGAGTTTCAGCTTGGAAGTAGAAGGAAACCAAGTCAAGGGGCACAGGGAAACACATCCCGGTGACAACAGAGAATGCCAACATCTCTATCAACCAAATGGCACTTGGAGCAGGTTTATGCATGACTAGGCAAAGCTCTTTGGCAGCAGACACAGCCAGGCTCTTTTCAGATACCGTGGAGCTGGGCAAGGCAGCATAAGGGCATTGCAACAAGCAGGCTGCATTTTAAGCCAAACCACTGAGAAGTAGGAAGGGGGGATGGGGAGAGAGGAGGAAAAATCCCTCAGTGAGAACCTAATCACAGCAGTAGAATATAAAATGCACATGAGCAAGTGGACGTGGTAAAACTATGGATACAGATGCTCTAAAAAGCATAATCAGAGCACCACTTCTATTCACCTTTCAATATCTGAGTAGACTTTGAGAAACAAACACAGAGTACACTGTAGTACAAGCACTGTGCACACTAAAATGAGCCAAATAATCCACCTCCCTGTTTCTTTTTATTCCTGCCCAGCAACTTTCAACATCAGCGGATAGGATTAAATGGCCTTACAAGTGACTGAACCTAGAAATCTGCTTGTTTCTTTCCAGAGGCTGAACTGCACTAAAACCAAACATACGCACATTTCATTAACATATCATCAAGATGCATGAACTCTGAGTGAAATTATAAAGAAAAATATTTTGAGTATCAAGAACTGCACATTTGCATTTAAACTAAGTATCTTCACCAGTACTGCCCTGCTCGGTGCATTTGGACTTTTAATAAAGTTCCTTCTTGTATTTGGTTTTTTTTTTTTTTTTCATTTAAAATGGAGTTAACATGCAACATTTATCACACTTTTAACTCTTCATTTGCCTCATTGTCCTCTTCACTTCCCCTCCTTTGAGGATCTCTTTATCCTCAAATTCAAGATTCCTCTGCTGTTTTGCATAGTGTCTGATTTCAGCTGAATATAACATCCCATCATGAAGGCGAGAAGAAAAATTGATGAAGAATGCAGAATCCCATTTTTTTTACTTCTTAAAAAAAACGAAGACTGTTGCTATTTTAGAAATTCACTTTTACATTTCTCAACATTGGTATTCCTCCAAAATACAATGTTCATCACTATTGAACATGGCTGTGTTATAAGACTGCACAAGCATTACATCAAATCTAACATGCATTTTATAATCTTAAAAGCTAACTAAGTAAGTATAGAACTATACCACCAGCCTTGGCTTAAGCCAACACCCCAAACCTGTGCACAAGATCAGCTTTAAACTAGTCTTTAATTTTGCTTACCATTTCTCTTTTATAATCCACTTCCTTCAATTATCACATAGAAAGATCTAAAGCATAAAATCCAAACCAGAATATAATGAACATTTTAAACACTAGTCTTGGTTTAAAACTATATAGCTTATTTAATTTCCCATCTTGTAGAAACATATAGGCCTGCTGGCCTCCTTGTGCTGTTTTGTTTATTCATTCAGCAGAAGATTTTTCCACTGTAGTCATTCTGCATACAAAGCTGGATGACAGCTGTGAAGAACAGACCATCTGTAACTATTGACCTACCACTGAAAGTGTCACCAGATGTTTTCTATCTGCCTACAGTAGCTTCAAAGTGTACCATATAAATCAAGTAATTTTTTGCTTTCAAGCATTGTTTTAACATCATTTTATTGATAGTAAGTTGTCATAAGTTTAAAAAAAAATGAGCAAAAAATAAATTAACATGTTAACACCATTCGAAGTTGAACCCTCATACAGTTTTATTACACATCATGTTCCAACAAAAAGAGCAAATGATGATACGGGAAGTGCTTCCCAGCAAAACAAAAGCCTTGTAATTGTGGAAGTGTTACTGCAATTGCTAAAGCACAACATGAATAATTGTACTAGAAAAATTCACTAAAAATACAAGCACAGTGCCTGATGATCTAAAAACCTGATCACCAAATACCAAATAGTATTTAAGACCAGACTTCTGTAGTTCAATATTTTAAGATTAAGTGAGAATCCAAGTGATTTAAGAACATATAGGGCTTATCATATATGTCAAGTAGTATCTACAAAGCCATCAATACCATCAATGCACAGAACCCTTTGGAGCAGTACACATTTAAGATCAATACATACACTGTTGCAAATATTGGAGTTTTTCCTTCATTTAAGCAGATGATTCTAGTGTATTTTTAAAGATAATGTGTCTGGGCATTGCTGGAGCATTTAGCTCTTTCTTAAGGAAGGAAAATCTTTACTCTGAGACTTCAAGATAAAAAGAAAATTGATTCTCCAACATATTTCCAGCAGAAAGAGCAAATCCTACAGGCTAAAACAGAAATGATAAACAAGTAAGTCAACTTTGAATTCAATTTTCAAACCAGATCATGCTGGTAATGAATAAAGGATAAACATTAGCCGTGACTGAGAAGATTTGAAGGAAGGCCCAATCAAAACCCATAATGTCTCCAGAGAAAGAGGATGAAAAGGAGGCAAACTAAGCAATTATTTTTTTAAGAGAGCAAAACAGTAGGCTAATTATTATTATTATACACCCTGTGTATGTGTGGGTTGTGACAAATTCCACAAGAGCAGGGAAGGACTCCCCTCAAATCCATAATGTTGCAGCATACAGTGTTGGACCATTTCCTTTGCATCAGTCTAATGGGGGAGTTTGGCATGGACCAGACTGTTTCAACTAGATCTGAACAGAAAAACTGCATCCCCTCAGATAAGTTACCTCACTCTCAAAGAGATCCAGAGTATAAACTCTCCTGAGCACAGACCTTCACCCACAAACTGTAGAAGGTTGATTTCTACCTTTGCCCCACTGTCAGTTGCAGGCAGAGATTTGCAGGCCACCCCAAATCACAAGATGAAGCATAAGAAATCCAAACCAAAATTAAATTCACAGAGGAGATTGACAAGTCCTTTAGAGGATAAGGCCATGAAGATCTGTGTTACCCTTGGGAATCTCAACCTTCACTTAAGTCAGCCATTCTAGCTTACACTCCTTTGTTTGAAACTATAGTGAATTATTCAACTATTTTTTCTTTCTACTAACAACTATCAAAAAGTATAAGGTGAGGGCATCACAAGAAACACTGTAATTTTACTTGCCAAATTCCAGTGCCATCAGTTTTGATGATCAAAAATTAGATAAATATCCAAGACAAGCCAGACTAATGCTTTACTTCTGCTTCCTTCCCATCCAAACTGATAACATCTCTATTTTCCATCACACCTCACAATCCTTGAAGTGGCCATTCTGCACAGCCCTGGAAGCAAAGGGTAAATACAAGCAAAGTGTTTTTCTTCATGTTAGAAATACTTTAATTTTCCTAAATAATTATACATTTTGTTTTGCAGTAACTGTTTGTTTCAAGTTAGCAAACAGATCTTTTAGTCCAACCCTCCTGCCATAGGCAGGGACAACTTCCACTAGACCAGGTTCCTCAAACCCCATCCAACATGGCCTTGAACACTTCCAGTAACGAAGTCTCCACACTTCTCTAGGCCATTGCTCCAGTGTCTCATCACCCTCACTACCTTTTTCATAAAAAGTCTTTATATTCAAGTCAACCATACCTCAAAGTTATTACTAAGAAATGGAAATGTATCTAAATTTCAAAATATTTCTGTAGTACAAAAAAAAGTATCGTGTTTGGCAGAAGAGAGGATCTAATCACGTTGATGAAGAGACAAAAGTAAAATGACATAAAAATGCAAAGAGATATTTCTTTTATTTGAACATTAACTTAAAGATGTATTTACTCAGTAAAGTAGTCAGCTTTCTGAGGCTATGGCAAGAAATGGGCTCTAACTCTGTGAAAAGGGAAAATAAAGTTTATGACATAAGAAAGAAACACTCTACTTTAAAAAGCTCTATAATTTGTAGCTGAACATTTCTAATGTCATTAGCAGCAGTATCAGTTCTGTATAAACAGAATTTTGGATCAGAGGGCTGGTGTTTCATACTGGAAGTTAGGTAATGCTTACCTCTCAAAATTATACAGTGTACTACACCTAAACATGGAATATAACAAAAAGAAATATCTGAATTTTTTTTCTTTCTACATTCCATTTTATAAAAGTATTATTTTACAGGACTTATCTATTGGTGTATGAAAACTTTCCAATTAAAGATATGGAGGAACTTCAAATAGGAGGATGAGTAAAAGAGGACAAAGACTTTTGTTTGGGTATTTCTTCAAAATGCAGCAGGGACTGCTACAACACTGGAACATCCTCTCTGGAAGTTCTGCAGGACAGCTTTTGTTCTTACATCCTTCCCTGAAGATCCTGTGACTTACACTGAAAACTTCTGCAGTATGAAACCATCACATTACTATCACTGTGCTCAAAAATATTCCTGCAAAGATTTAAGCTACACTTAAAAATAAGTATGGCACATTGAGCAGAACAAAAAGAGATTAATTGCCAGAAGAAAAAGTATATGTCAGCCTTTTTGTGCAAAAATTGAAGTTATTCCATCTTGTCTTAGGAAACCTAATACTGAATTAAGGAGGAAATATATAATTATATTTGCCTGTCAGACAATTTATCTTGCCATTAAGGATGGCTAAGCCACTTTGCCTTACCATTAGATGTCAGTACAGTCTAAGAGAAACTGTATGCAGAGCTTCAAGATCAATAAATTAATCCAAAAAATGAAGCCATTATGAAATTAGACACCAAAACACATAGTAGCTACTCAGAAAAGGACTAAAACTCCAAACATTCTAATGACATTACCTAAATCTGAGGTGAATGTTTCTCAAAAAGATGGAGGACTAGAAAAGTGCCTGAACAGAGAGTAAGCATGGTCCAAAGCATGAAATAGCTTGCTGAAAAACTCCCCCAACCTGAAGACAGTATGACAGAGTAGAATATAACAAAGGCATATAAAATACACTCCATGTCTGAATTCAATGTCTGAGGAGCACACAGTGAAATAGCAAGGCAGAATATTAAAAACAACAGGAAGCTTTGTCATGGAGTATGTAATTAATTGTAACATCTGGTGTCACAGGTATCGTGGATGCCAAAACCTTAAGTGGTCCCTAAACGGGATAAGACAAGTTTATGGAAAACATATCAGTGGTAACTGATAATAACAGCCACAACACCAACCCAGGTCAGAAATCCCTAAGCTGGTAAATGCCAAAGGCAGGGAAAATGTCAGCACATGCTTTGTTCTCACAGTCAGCAATAACTGCACTGTGTTCCACTGACCAAAGGCCTGTTTGGTTCAGCATCCAGCATTTGCCAAGAAATGGGGTGCTGCACTAAAAGAGCAAGAGCAGAACAAACAGGATTATTTCCTTCAAGCACAAACCAGTGGCCACTTCTGGAGCCAGAAGTGGGAGAGATGGAGCTGCAGCCCCTTCTGACACACAGCACCCCTGACATTCCTAGGAAATGCAGAGATAAACTACAAAATGGACTGACCCAGCCATGCAGAAAGTGAGGTTCACAGCTCACAAGGATGCACAAAAACATCCTAAATGCAAAATAAAGCTGAAGCAAGTTATTACTCATTAGTACTACTAACTAGTTAGTACTAACACACACTCAAAAGGCACTACTGGAATCATCAGACTGACCATCTCTCCAATGTAAAGCCTAAGAGACATCTAGAAAATTATCATAATTAAAAAACTGCCAGTGCCATAGACTCCACCACACTAGCAAATGGAAAACTCTTCCAGCAGTAGGTGTCCTTTATTCCTGACTGGTCTTCCTTGTCAGTTTGGCTTAAACTTCCAGTGGGTGGATTTTTCTTGCAGCTTTGCCTGGCAGACAGAAGAACTCTCTCATGTTCTTTGGACAAGTACCTCTTTAGGTATCACCAAGCCATCCCTCAGTCCACTTGCATAAGAGACCAAGCTCCTTGATACTCTCCTGGGAAGTCATATTTCTGATCCTAAATTGTGTCAAACTTGTGCCAAACTTGTGCATCCTTAAATTCAAGAGGATTTGTCACTAAAGTCACTAAAATACTGGTTAGGCAGTGCTAGAACAAGACAAAGCCTTGTAGCTGCAGGAGCAGTTACATCATTATCCAAAGCAGAAGAACCTTTACCGCTCTGTCACAGCCCTTGAATACATTCAGGGACCACATCTGAGATTAAAAGACTTTGCACTCACTTCAGCAGTTTTCTCATCTCCAGTAAAAAGACAGTTCTTTTTAGGATGGAGTTCTCTGCCCCAGGAAAACAGCCAACAGTCTCCCCTTCTGTATTTATGACCCAAAATTTGAATACAATTTCACAGAATCATCCAGGTTGGAAGAGAACTGCAGTATCATCAGCATTTTTTTCTCTATTTATGAGTCAAGGTGGTTTTTCCTGTTGATAAAAACGTTTAAAATAAGGCCAAGAACACTCTTTGTCAGCACACCACTAAAACCAAGGCTTATGGACTTTTGACATATTGTCTACTGTTTTTTAATATTGTGAATTCCCTTTTGGACTATTACTTCTTTTTAATTACTTTAGCACCAAATAAAATGCCTTCCAAAATTTAGTGTAATAATTTGATAATCATAAGCACTTATTTTTATGGCACAGGACTGTAAAATGCCCTTTTTGACAGGGAATATGGTGAAAACAGGAGAAGAGGTTGTGGTAGTAACTCTATCATTACAAGCTTTTTATGAGGTATTTGTCTTCACCATAAGCGTTTTTTTTCCTCCCAGAGCTTTTTTTTTTCTCCCCTTAGCAGCATTCTCTCTCAATTATACATCTGTCCACAAGCCAAAAATTACTCACTGCTGAAAATGAATTACTGCAGATGTGTATGACTACAGACAGATGGGAAGCATCTCCGCTATCTTAGATTTCTAGGTCATGAATAAAACTTCATTGAAGAACTCAAGCTATTAGAAAATTATTAAAGCTAGCAACCTAAGACATGTACATTTTTAGGTACAATTGAACTGATTTCTTTAGTCAGAAAACACTCATTGAGCAATATTGCAGCTATGATTCTCATCAAACAGTATCTCTAAAAACTTCCATTTCAGGTATTCAGCACAAGCTTCTTCAGGAAGACCAGCATTGTAACAATCCTCAGTCTTAGTAATGAAGGAAGGAAAGGAAAGGAAAGGAAAATGTAAGTAGTAAAGGAAGGAAAATGAAGAAACTGGTGTGTTCTAACATCATGAATCTGATTCACTCACATGTTGAATTCCTGGCTTTGTCTCTTACTCTCCTGACCTGAGGAATTGAACCTGATGGACCCATCCTTCACTTCAGCCACAGCTGCTTTGGTTTGTAAAGCAACACAGATCCACAGCCCAGTGCCCAAAGACCCTGTCACAACCACTGCTTTACAAAGTACTTTGGAACTTCCAAACAAAAACCATCCAGAAATGTCAAATAAATCAGTTGCTAGATCAGTGTTAATCACTTCTGCATTTTTCGAAGTCTGAAAAGAAAGGAAATTACACTGAAAGATCAATCTCCATTCAGTTTTGTTTTCTGAACTGACAGAAGAGCTGGAAGCCTTCCTCCCTTTTGGAGATTTAGACAGAAGAGACAGCAACTGTGTAAATGAATGAAACAATCTCAGGAACTTTGAGAGACAACAGCAGTGAAACTGAACTGCCTCAAATTCAAAACAGATGATCATCACTATTTGAATCAGAAACTCAAATGAATAATATGTATTTAATATTTTCATGCACCTGAGAAAGCGTAACAGGATGCAAAGTATTAGTCAGCGTTCATGACAATAAAAAAGCTAATGCCTTGGTTAATGAATTCTCTAAGAAAGGAAACAATTACTGGTGCATTTCATGAATCTCTCGTGTTAGAAAGGATTCAAACCACCGAGGAGAAAGGATTACTTTTAATCTTTTATTGATTTATTGATCCTTTTTTTTTTGTCTCCAAGAAAGACACAAACTCACATCAAAATGCCAGGCACATTGACTGTGTGCCTACTCCACATGTAAAAGTAGTTCATCTGTCACATCTACTATTAGAAATAGCCCATGGATGTCCAGAGACCTGTGCTTTACAGCTTAAACTGTTAAAAAAACATTTGCTTGTGCAATGGAAAAGAAAGAGTGGGGAAAAAAGAAAGCTCTATCCTGAAAGTAAATAAGAAATCACATCTAAAGACATTTAAGTTAGAAATTTAGTTACAGCTAATTAAGTTTAGACAAAGAACTGTGGGGCTGGGTTTTTTTCCCTACACCAAAAAGCCTCATGTTGGATACTATGAATCCAAAGGAGGCCTCTAAACTGATCAAAGGTTTGGAGCCCCTCTGCAATGGAGACAGGCTGGGAGAGCTGGGGCTCTCCTGCCTGGAGAGGAGAAGGCTCCAGGGAGACCTTGGAGCACCATTCAGTGACTAAATGGGCTTCAAGAAATCTGGAGAGGGACTTTTGACAAGGGCATGGAGTGACAGGGCAAAGGGGCGGTAGCTTCAAACTGACAGAGGGCAGGGTTACATTGGATATAGGGAAGAAATTCTTTACTGTGAGGGTGGTGAGACATTGGAATAAGTTGCCCAGAGAAGCTGTGGCTGCCCCTGGATCCCTGGAAGTGTCCAAGGCCAGGCTGGACAGGGCTTGAAGCAACCTGGGATAGTGGAAGGTGTCCCTGCCCATGGCCAGGGGTAGAACTGGGTTATCTTTAAGGTTCATCCCAACTCAAAGCATTTTATGGTTCTATGGATATGTGCATCCTTGCTGCTGTAAGAAAGAACATCAAGTACTGGGAAAACGTTTTTGAGATTGCATACTTTATTTTCCACTCAAAAAGTAAACTGAGTAATATTTAAATGTTATGATTGTGCATTATTTCTTCAATATTACTTTTATACCTAGAAAATATTTTAGTGAAATAACTTCCTACAGATAAGGTAAATATGATTCTTGGTCACATTTTTCTTTTGCCCATATTACCATCCTGTGGCAGCAACCTACCAACACCACAGGATCAGTATCACAATACCACAAATCTTAGAATATATATTTTTCTTGCCATGGAATGCTAACATTGCACGTTTCAAGATGTCAAGATGTACAGTACTGCAGCAGTAGATTGGATACACCTGACATCCTTCACGTAAGTATCTCTAAGCCAAGTTGGTATAAATTCATTTTGTAATATTTTGGTTAGAGTACTCATTACAGATTTTAAGAAAGGAAGTTTAGCTGCTTCATCCATTAACTTAACATATATAACTTTTACTAGAAGAAGAAAGAAAAAATCAAGAACGAAAGAACTAATCATTCTGCACAATTACACTTCCAGAAATTGTTTCCAGTTATGTTCTGGTTGAAAAAAGAAAATACCAAGGATAAAGCTTTGCTACTATAGTTCCTATTCTTCAGACTATAGCAATTCATTCCAGTCAGAATAAAAGATACCTGGTCTGGGCATTTATCTATTGCTTGCTCAGGTACCTGGGTAAAACTAACTTTTTCAGTAGTACCTAAATTAAAAATGTAATTTTTAAAAAATTGTATATTGCCATATATAAACCACATGTATTTGGGGTTGTTTTGTTGGTTTTGTTTGTTTTTTTTTAATACATTACAAATGCTGGACCATTTCTTTCTCCCACTTTAATAGAAGACAATTTCTATAACCTAAACATACTAAAATGGTAAAGATCAAGTGGATTAACTCTGCATTTTCCATAAACCAATATTTAAAATATTATAAATTATGCAATTTATACATGATCATTGATAACATTTAGCAATAGCATTTCTACATTTCTTTGACATTTCTGAAAAGTAATTCTACTGATATCCAGTACGTAAATCCTCTGGAAGTTTGTGGAGTCAAAAGACCTAAGTTTCCTTATAAGCAGATATAACTACATTAAAAAGGATTTTTCCAGTGTACCACTAGATATTGTAAAAAATGTCTTTCCTCCTTGCTAAGCAAAAAAGGCAATATAAGACAAGAGACAAACAAGTGACAAGTGTCATTTACACCCTTTATGTTTTCATTTAAGCCATCTTTGTTAAGCTTTGCACCTTCACCCACAGTCCCATCTGCCACAAAATATTCTGGTTTGGAAGAGACCTTTAAAGACCATTTTAGCCCCTCCATGATGGTCAGGGACACCTTGCACTACACAGGGTGACTCAAATCCTCATCCAAACACTTCCAGTGATGGAGCATCCCTGGATGCACAACCACATCAAGATGTTTTATTTTATGGATCCAAAGCAGTTTGAACTTGCTATAAATTGTTGCTATAAAAACCCCAACTATTAGAATATCTGTTTGTCAAAGCAGAAGATACTACTGAATCCTACAAAAATACCTACAAGTTTAATTCCCAGTTTATTTCCTACTGTGACTCCCTCACCCCTGGACTCCTGGAAAAGGCTATTCAGCCTCAAAGGATCACTGACCATCTTCCCACGATCAACCTTCATACTCAGCTAGAGAAATTGTTTAATTAGCAATTCTTTCCCCCACACTTTGGTGCCAATCTCCATCTCCTGACATGACATTTCATTAAGAAATTTCCAGCCAACTACACTCCCATCTCAGTCACAGTAATACAGTGCACTTTCACACCTTGCTAAATTCTATACACAATCTTGGTTGCAATTACAGGGATTGCTTATGTAGAAGATAAATGTTAGTGGCTGGGATATTGAATCCTTTATCACAATTGAATGTGGGGAAACAAAGAATTAAAAGTACAATTATAGTCTCACACATCTGAAACCAGCTGGCAACTGGTTTGGTATGATATAATATATTGTAACCAACACTACCCATTTTCCAAACTGATTTTGTTTTGTCAATATTCATCATTTAAGGTCACCCCCTCATTATTTTATTCAGTAGGAAACCAGAGGAGAGAATTATAGTCCCTGCAGGCTGCTTAGCTGAAGGTCTGCAAAATTTGCTTTCAGATAGAGAGTTTTTGAAGTAGATTTCCTTCTCTTCTGTTCACACAGTGCTGAGATGTCACTTCCTAGAGAAACGACCTTAAAAACCTGGGACCTGTGTTCTTCATCTCTGCATTCAAAAGTTACCTTTAAGAGCTCTCAAACATCACAGAGCAGCAGCTTGCTCAGTTTTTGAGACCCATTTCAATGCAAAACTACTTGGTCTTCCAGGTGAAGCAATTCTGAAGTTTGCAGAGTAGGACAAACAGGCACTGGAAGAATTAGGCAGGTGTGAGAAAACTTGGGAAGCTTCCCCATGCTCATGGTCAGAATGCAAGAAATCTACATTACATACACCAATAACCTGGCAGTGCAAGTCAGTTCAAATGCATGAAACATTTGTTTTATTCCAGAAGGGTTTTAGTGCAACTACATTCATCACAACATCTCAATATCTTTCTGAGATATTACTGACGTAACTATAAATTATCACAGTTTATACTCTCTCTCATGGCTGGGAAGAGAACTCTCTGTGCAGCTAGATATTTTTAGTTTCCTTATTTGAACATATATGCTGGCTTGTATCTGTTAAGAAGGAAGATCAAGCAAATGCACTTGGCAGCTGGTCTGGAAAGTGATAAGACCATAACAGTATTTAATGGAAATTAATTTCAGTCCTACACTATACTAGGAAATAAAATTTCCAACCCATATTAACTTGAAGGTTAGTTCTCCTTGATTATTTAGAATGCCTCTGTTACTGAAGAGGGCAGTTTTAATCAAGAAGTTTTAAACTGTTCTAAGTTCATAACATCTTGAAAATAAGGCCAAAGTTGTGAATATAAATATTCCTTCAAGATCTGAGTAAAGACTTCAAAAAATGTGTAAAAAGACTGGAAGTTAGATGTGGACAAAGTAGTTTGCATGCCTCAAGAATGTGTTCCTTAATTTTGGAAGAAAGCTGGAGGTGTGAGACAAGAGAAGTAGCATTGCACATCTGTGCAGCACCCAAGCCATCACTTCACATCCTCAAACCTCTTAACCCTTTATCAGGCAGATGACTATAAATGAAGAATTACTCCTTGTGGGACTCTTCCTAGAGGAGATGTGGTGGTGTCAGACTCTGTCAATATATACTGAATATGCTTCTTTAAGAAACCCTTGAACCATTTGACTGTATTGATCTCCTGTCAGCGAGAAGAATGACATTTCTTGCCTATGAGAATGTCACACTGTCACCAAGAACAGGAAGAGACATCCACTCACCACCCATCAGTGAGTCCCTCAGCAGTGGCCTGCGCTGCTCTCCGAGGCACACTCTGCCACAGTGATGACTTTTAAAAAGGTCTGAATAAAAATTTACATAAAGTAGATCCCATTGATTTCTGGTATACTACGAGCTCTTCCAGTAATGTCAAATGAATTATATTTGGCTAGAATCAGAGTACCTGGAGAAAAACAGTTTTGCAGTCTTGCACCCAGGAGGAAAAAGAGAAGCCTTCCAGGCAAACCTCACTGTGCTACTTTTAATTATCAGTAGTTCAAGTTGTTCAGAACTCTTCCACTGGTCAACTACTTCAAAAGGACCACTCAAAGGGTGGTACGTCATCACAGGAATCACTGTACAAAATTGCTGCTTTTGGAATCTGCTTTCATAGCTGGGAAACCTTAGTATTTCATGTTTTCCTTACTTTTAGGGCATCACAATGCCTGCTGTCCTGTCTTCTTTGCACTACAGCTTCCTCATCTCCTCCTCAAGATGACTCCTGAACTCTGCATGGTACTGCTTACTCCTCCTTGATCCTTCATAGATGTCAGCTACGCTGTGAGGAAAGGAAAGCTCCTAAGCCCAGCAGCCTGCCTGGATTATCCCCTCAGTTACATAAGAACTGAGAGAAACTTGGGCTCTCCTTTTGAATTTGGGAGCCTGTGTGAAAGGGAATCAGGACCAATTACCTCTTATCCTTTCCTTCCATAGCATTAGTTTTCTCCACGAAAATACTTGGAACTGTTTCCCAGCTTAGTATTAGACCCTGATATTGTTCTGTCTTCAGAAAACAAAGGTGACAAAACCAAAAAAAATCCACTTTTCCAAACAGCAAATTCAAAACAAACTTCAGAAGAGACACTCCTGGTGCTCTTTATAAAACAAATACTAGGAGGTGCTTGTTTTACTAAGGAACAAAATATTTTCCTCCACGGTCTGAAGAGGGGTTGTAGCAACTTTACTAAACTATATCTGGAGTATGGTTAGAACTACAGCAATGCCAAAAAAAATCCTGTTAGAGATGCTCGGACTCAAAGTAAGCAAGTAGGCAAGAAAAACAGTCTTTGTTTTCAAAAAAAATTCTTAAAACAAGTAAACTTAAAGAAAAAAGCAAACAGTGGTCTACAACATGACTACAGTATTTTCATAGGTAGAGAACTAAGAATGCAAACTACAACTTAAGTGCTCTCATTATAAACACCATAACTTTTGTGTTTCAATTTATTGTACATAAATTAATTTTAAACCAGGTAAAATATAATAATTATGGAATCTGTATCTAGAGAAAAATATGAGAACCAGGGCCCAAATAATACTCATCTTGCTTTGGTTGCTGGTATTATTTCTTCAGAAGTAGTTCAAAGACTGCCTCCAGAATATAAAGACCCTGCAACCTTTTCTTGAATGTTTGAATAACATAATAACTACACATAATTAGATTTGAAAACATAAAAGTATTTTGCTTCAATAAATAACACCAAAAGTTATAGACTCTAAGATGAGTGTATTTGCCATTATATCAGAAGCAAATAAAAAATTGTTCCCTGAAAAATCATGTCTTCTTAAAATAGACCAAAGTACAACATGTGCCTTTGTTTTATCTGAGTGTTGCATATCTGGACTGAGATTGTTAGCTTCTCTGTGTCAAGAACTAGATGAAAATTATCTGCATAAAGGGAGTAAAATGTCAAATTCTGAATATCTGACAATTCTACAACAGATGGCCTTAAATATTAGTGATTCAGTTGTTGCTGGCATTGGGTCAGTTCTTTACTTGTTAATTAAGGACCTGAATTTTGAACCATTATTTTGCTATAAAATGCCCATCGGGGAAAAAAAAATTAGAAAATGCATGACTAAAGATTTTAGAAAAATTGGCCTCTGTTTGTGCAAGAATTTCCCTTCTGGCTGATTAATAGAACTCCAGGTTGGGAAAAAAACCTCCTCTCCCAGTTGTTTTAATAAGACCCAGATATTGCTTTTAGTAAATACTGGCAGTATGCAGGGGCAAAAATGCTCAACCCTACCCATTTCACCTCACATGAGGATATATTTTATAGTTCAAGATGCCCAGATAGCAATTGTTCAGCCTCTTCTTCCAGAAGGCACAGTCTGGCTCTGGAAAGCAAGTCACAGGAGGGGTGACAGGAAGCTGTTACTTTTGCTCTGCAGAGTAATATCCAGAGTCAGTCCTCCTCCACCACAAACTGGAGCTTGCCAGGAGTTCAGCCATCATTTGTATCACAAAGCTGAGTTTGTCCTTCTCCTTCAGACAGGACCTGCCTCTGCCTGTGTGTCACTGCTGAATCTCCCTATCTCTTCTATCTCTTCTCTCTTGCAGCTGAAAACAGAACATTGAATCTTGTGTAACTTTCAAGTCCACCACAAATTGCCCCAAGATGCTCAGGGCAGCTTTAGCACCTAGAGAAATGTCCCTGTCACACTCATCCTGCCTTGGGAATGGTCCCAGCAAGGGGGGAAAGGAGTGCCATGGTGCCATGCTGCTTCTTAAATTGGCTACACACAAACAGATTCTTGAACTGGAATCAACTGAAGAAAAGTGAAATGCCTGAAAGAGATAAAATTCAATAGTGCTCATTAAGTTCAAGATCATCCTAAATTATATTGACGTTATCCTTTAACTGAGGAAAACCAAATAGCAAGAAATAGCCACCAACAACAATGACAACAACCTCTCTCATTGGTATTTTCTTTCCATTGGCATGTCTTCTGTGTGGAATCCATTCCCCCAAATCACTTCCTCTAAGCCAGCCTACATTCACATCGGTGATGAGACCCTCACCAGCAGTTACCACTGGGAACAATTCCTCAAAGAACTTGAAACTAAAGCTTCTTCCCTCCTGAAGCATCAGTTTGTTATCTGATGCTTTGGAATCTATATGCAAGAGCACATAAGGGTTGGCAATTATACAGTTGGGTATTTATAAACTCTGAGAATATTACCATATGTTAGAAAGCAAAAACGATATACCACTAAATAAACTTTCTCTTTCCATTAGATGCACATTCCCTGAAAAAAAAAAAAACAATTAGGCAGTAATCAGCCTTGACAATACATATTTAAATGTAAGATAAAATTACTTTTTTTAATAGAAAGAAATTAAATTTTGCATGAGTATGTGATTTTCAAGTATTTCTGTGCAGTGCCAGATTTAATAGTAGCCAGAAGATGCATTTGAAGGAAATGGAAATATTAAGCTTAGAAATCTAGCATTTATAATTTCTTTACTTTACAACTACCCAAACACTGCTCTGAAATACCATGGAACACTGATTTGCTTTTAAATAGCAGTGATATCTTTGACTTCTGTATAAGGCAAACATAGCAACTTCAGACCTTTTAAACTAAGCCTTGACAGGTATTTCACTTCATTTATAAGTTACACTTACAAAAATGTTTTATTTAAATGGCCAATAAATACAACAATCACCTTTTAAGAATGAAGCGTTTTGAAAGAAATCCTTCTTGACACATTTCATTTTGGTTTCCATCCATGTAGAAGCAGTTATCTAACATTTAACATGAGCTGTGGATGCAGTTGGGGAAGTTACACTGGTCAGACTTGCCAGTGGAAAAAATTGCTGTTCCTTTGCTTCTGGTTTGATGTTAGATGGCCATTTCTAACTGGCTCTGCTTGCCCCAGAGGGCACAGCTGGAGAGGTGCACAGCACAAACACAAGGGGCTCAGAAAGAGTAAAGCATCTGTCCCTGTTCCCAAACTGAATCACTTGACCCATTCTGTATCTTAATTCTTTATTGCTTATTAAAAGTAGCAAATTTGACAACACTGAAAAAAATAAAAAAAACAGAAAATTAAGAATCATTGAACATCCTATAAGCCTGAGAACAAATGGCTGCCTATGGATCAAGTGAGCAAATTTTGATCACAGGGGGTGAGATTTTTTACTGCAGATCCCAAGGACTGAAAGAACAATGCCATAAATTAATAATAGTGAGTCTATAAAGGTTGAATTGATACTGACATCTTGGATATTATTACAGTAAATGACAGATTAATGGACAAAGGCACGAGATCCCAAAAGTCATCCCAGATATTTAATTACTGGGAAGTAACCAATATTCATATTAATTAGCAGAGCTAAAAATCCCATCGAGCAGTAAATGATTTCAACAGAAATTTTGGCTATAACAATTAGAAGTTAAGTAGTAACTTAGGCCAATGCCAGCACAGAATAAATGATTTAATGATCCCCATAGAAAGTTTTATTTTACTGAGATCAATATCTGACCCCTATTATACACTAAAAGCCATGCCTAAAACCAATTATAAGAACTATTGTTGGTACTCTCAATTACAAAGAAATTTCCTTCTCAATTGTAATTCCATCAAAATTAAATACATAATATGGAACTCAATGTATCTTTCTGGGATCTCAAGAGCAATAGGAGCTACTGATATTTAAATATTTTATTTAAAAAAACCCTGCAAATCTTCAGTAGTCAACTTCCCGCATTATAAAAAAAGCAAAGCATTTCACATCAATATATATTTCTAAATGCAACATATTGTTATAATTTCTAAGTGAACAATGGAATAGGTTTGAAAAGGGTTGAAAAGGACTTTAAAGATCATCTCATTCCAACCCTCTACCATGGGCATGTAGACATTCCACCATCCCAGGTTGCTCAGGACTGTCCAACCTGGCCTTGAACATTTCCAGGGATGGGGCATGCACAAACTTCTCTGGGCAACTTGTGCCAGGGCCTCCCCACCCTCACCATAAAGGATTTCTTCCTAATATCTAACCTAAATGTCCCTGCTTTCAGTTTGAACCCATTACTCCTTGTTCTATCACTACAGTTCCTGACAAATGAGCATCAATAGCAGGACTGATGTATCACTGCACAGGAAAAGAAAAAAAAAGTTGTGAACTTCAGATTTTACATTATTAAAAGTATATTTTAAAAATATTATCCCTTTCAAACTTGACTTTCATCAAACGCAACAAGAACCCCATGCAAAATAAAGGGGTTTTGTGATGAGGTGAACTTTTTTAAACTAAAGTGTATATTGAGTCTCTACCATTTTGAAACAAAGGAAAAATTTCTTCACTTAAAAGAGTGGTCAACTGCTGGCACAGGCTGCCCAGGAAAGAGATGGAATCACCATCCCCGGAATTATTCAAGAGACATGTGGCTGTGGCACCTGGGGATATTAATGGTGAACACAGCTGTGCTGGGTTAATGGTTGGACTCAATGATCTTAGAGGTCTTTTACAACCTTAATGATTCTACGATTTTAACAGGTAATACTTTTTATACTAATAAAATCTATATAACCTCTATAAATGCTGCTCAGCAATAAAACATTTGTATTCCAATTCTGCACACTGTCTTCGTTCAGATCACATCTTGCTTGTGCACAAATTCTGCTTGTGAATGATAGCAGGCAGCAACAAGGATAACTGTCACATATCAATCAAACATCATGTAAAAAGGCAGTTAAACTGACAAAACAGGACCTGAATGATGGAATACTCAATTAAAAATCAAGAACTAATGGAAATAAGATTCTTGAATAACTTGACTTCCTTTATGCTTGTCATGGTCTAAAAGCAGGCTGTCATTGCATTAGTCTAAAATAATCTAGTTTTGTATTTATTTTATATATGTGTGTACATAACAGTCTTAATCTTCAAACATCTTCATAAAAATCTTCCTACTGTGCTAATGCAATAGGCACTTTTAAAAAACTTACTGGCTATTTAGATGCAGAGTCATTCTAATTTTGATGTTAGACCAGTTGACTCATAGGTTCATTCAAACATTCATGTTTCTAGAGTTATACCTGCTATTCATGACAGAGAACAGAAAAAAAACCCTAAAAACAAAAGCAAACAACAAATACCTGCTTTTCAAGTCCATATTCAATTTGCAGTACTTACACTATTGTTTTCCTTCAGTGAGCAATTGCCTTAAAAGCTTAATTTTTTTTAACCAAGTTTGTTTTCAGGAAAAGAAACATAGTTTCCAGAAATTATTTGAGGAACAACTGTTAATCTCTCTAGTACTGGAAAGTGTAGTTATAAACTAGACATTAACCTGAAAATACACTGGACAATCATTATGGAAATAAGTGAGCAGCTAAGGTAGCAGATCCCTTAATACAAAGATGTAAGTAATGAATACAGAATTAATGGGAAAGTTCTCCAGTTCCATTGCAAAATTGAAATTTAAACCAAAGGCCAACTTATAATGAATTTTGGAAAAAGACTTTCCTACAGCAAGATCATTAAATGCTTTCAAGTTTTTTAAATAGACAAAAGAATAAAGCCTCCATATGAAATATAGCTGTAGAACTCCTATGTTATCAAAAGAAATGTACAGTAATTCATCTAGACAGTTCTCACTCTAATGCCACTTTATGATTACTAAGGTTAAAAATAGGATCATGAAATAAAGAAGATTAATTTCTCAGAAGTTTTTACAGCTGAAAGTGGACACTAAAGATTAACTACAAAGACAAGAAATCTAGGCCCTACAAGGACGAGAAAATTAGACCATCTGTATTACATCAAGTATTACTTTATGCATTATTCTTGGCTTTTCATCAAACTCTGACCCTTATAAACATCCTTTTTGTTTAAAGCTTTAAAGACTACAGCTGTTCTTATTACTGGTTCTGGAAATCACTGCTCAAAACCTTTAAAATGGAACATATCTGACAAGACTGAACAAAACTGATATTTACCAAAAAAAGCTTATAACTAAAGTAAACCTTCAACATTCTGAAGATGAAAATAGCAAGAACAAATAATCAGGATAAACACAACTAGCTTAAGAAAACTTCAGGAAGAAACTATGAAATATGGAAAAATGATTTAAGGATTATATCCTGGGTATTAGTGAATATTGAAATATAAGGCACAGAAGGCTTTTCTCCTCTGAAAATAAAAAGAAGGATCTGTTTACTGGATTTAAATTTATCATACTTGCTGCTTACTCTGAAAGTTAAATTAGAATGAACCATTCATAATTCCAATATCACTTGGGATAACCAGTTATAAAATTACAGTAAGAAAATGTTGGCATTCACTTAATTAATCTGTTCCAACCCTTTTATTGAAGTAGTAGAACAAAGTTACACAAATGTCTATGTTCTACAAACAGCAATAAAAAAATACACTGTATAGATTCTAAATAAGCACAGAAAATAGAAAGGATTTTCTATAGCTACAAACCAGTTGCCTCCTGTCCTCCACACATTTTTTGTTTTAATTCTCCAATATATTATGCCAAATGTATGAGAGAGCATCTCTCATGGTTTTAAGACCTAAAATAAGCTTGGCAATCAATTTCTATCTGGAGCAATCTTACTGCAGTCCTTACAATAAAAAATTACAGCAAACAGAATCAGAAGCAGAGCAGCTTTATTGCTCTGAGGCTGCACCTGAGATAACCAGGGAGGAAATGTAAGAATTAATAAGCAGATTAATAAGGCAAAATGGCTCAAAACCTTGCTTTGTTACATGTTGCTATCATTCCCACAAAAGAGAACCAAGTTTTTAGCTATTAAACCATTGCCCATCTGTGGCTACAGGTAGGCCCAAAGGTCTGCTGGCCAACCAGAGGCTGCAGGATGGACTCCAGAGCACAGCCCAGAATAATGTAATTTTACACAACCACAGCTGGCTTTGGCAATGTCTAGAGCTACACCCTCAGTGTTCTGGCAGCTACAGGGAAAACTCAGGAAAGCCATCCAAGCAATTTGCTTTTATGTCATAAAATAACCTAAGGAGTTTTGTATACCCAAAGTGAACTCTTACTCTCAGGTCCAATCTGTCTTCCCAAGAGGCATGGAACACTTCTGGAATTCTTCATTTTTGACATTTATTTGATCTTCAGATCTCAAGTACATTTGTACAGCTCCAAATATAATCTCACCGAACTTCCTTAGGCTACTCCCCTGGGAATGTGCCAATGAAATTCAAAAGTCTACTGTCATAGAATCACAGAATATTTGGATTTAAAAATCATCTCATTGCAACCCTCCTGCTGTGGGCAGGGACATCTTCCACTACACCAGGTTGTTCAGAGCTCCATCCAGCCTGGCCTTGAACACTTCCACGGAAGGGGCATCCACAGCTTCTCTGGGCAGCCTGTGCCAGGGCCTCCCACCCTCTGGTGAAGAACCTTTCTAATATCCAACCTAAACCTTTCCTGACACAACTTCAGGCCATTTCCTCTCAGCATCTGCCATCTCAATACCCATGCCTGTACCTGCATCTCATTTCTGGCAAGAGGTTAAGAAAAAAGGAAAGATCTGCAGTTTCCAGACCCCCAGCACAGACCTATAAGGCCTGGTCCTATGTTTATAGCAAACAACAGCTTTAACATCAATACTCCAGTAGTACGGTTTCTTGGAAAATCTGTGTAAATTCTTCTGCCAACCCATTGCCAAAAATTTAATGCAGCTGAACATCTGCACCCTCAAAATGAGGCAGTAAATGTGGAGAGGTCACTGGACAATCCATCAAGGCTTTCAGAAACACCACAAGGACTTATTTTCCTGGAGGTCAAAATTCTAATTCAAAAGATCAGGTATTCCCAACTTTGGGACAAAAAAAAAAAAAAAATCCAAAAAAAAAAAAAAAAAAAAAAAAAAAACCACCAAAAAAACGCACCCTAAATACCATCAAGCTCAAATTACTTGCAGTACTGCTTCCAGTCTTCAGGACTAAAATCTACATAAAACTTCTCTAAATCTCAGAGGAAAAACAGCTTTATTCATTTATGAAAAATCACGATTCAGAGGACCTCCCCTCCTTTTTTCTACCAGCAATGAAGCAGAATTGCACTCTAGAAATGTTCAGTAGAATGGATTTTCAGGTGATCTCACATTTATTACATGCTTAAAGCAGAGCACCATACCTAACAAAATGAGATTCAAGTGATTCTGCCTGTATGCTTCTGATTCAGAATAATGTACAGTCAATTTACTTTCCAACTGTTCTAAAGTTTTTTGTCTGAAGAAGAAATCAAGGGAACAAGGACTCAAAAAAACCATGAGTACAGTCACCACAGGACTCCCTGGTTTCACACCATCCAGCAAAAAGAGCTGTGAAGAATGTGACAGCCAGTCCTCTCATCTGTGATTCCTTGACGTCTCCTCCCAAAGCACTTACTTCAGTTTCAAGTAACAAGATGAAGATGGTACCTTTTTCCCAGTCCTTGAGTCTGACACTAAAGTCCTTCAGTAGACTAATACAATGAAAATAAAATCAGTTCCTTTGTAAAGACCTAAGACCTCAAATATATAATAAAAATAAACATTGTATCAGTATCTACTAGCATTCTTTTAAGCTTATTTGAACTGAACAAAGTCGAATACTAAGTTTTTAATTCTTTGCTTTAAATGCTTCTACATAAGAGCAAAGACATTTTATTTATACAGTTATCCCTGGAGAGAGCGTTTAAGTTGTTTTTTTTAAAGACAGTGAAACTCTGAGCTTCAGATGCCTACATAAGGTGCACTAAAAACCCTTAAAGAAGCATTTATGTTCAAATATTAGTGTGATAATACTCATACTGTCAACAAGGGAAACCGAATCTGCAAGGCATGAAAAACTTTGGAGGTCACCAGTTTAAAAATCTCATTTTGATTATTCTGCAATGATTAGAACTTTCCTTCCCCACAGCATAAATTCTCTCAGTGTACAAAAAGAAAAAAAAAAGCGAGTAAAGCAGTAAAAAAAGGCCCTTACAGTTTGATATTGATTCTCTTAGAGTTGTTCCAAAGGACAGTGTTTCTTCTTGAAGACAAAATATACACTGTCTTCTTTTCTAGTGACAGCCACACTAACTCAGGTGTTTTCTATTGAAAAACATGTCAGACTTGTGCCTGCTAGAACAAGGATTTTCCTCCAGAAAAGACCTCAGAAATATATTTGTAATATTTTCAATGATTTTTTCCTCCCTTTCAGAAAAAACAGTTAGCCACATTTCACTTTTACCTTTTGTTAGATCTTCCTTTCCCTCAGTCTCGTTCTCAGCTACAAACAATTGAAACCATCACTTGTAACTGTGAAACACTAAAATGGGATTTTCCTCATTACTTCCCATTATAAAGTACAGTGTAGTAACACTGAATATTGCTCACAACTCCACTGCACTCCAAAAATGCCTGTAGTACTTCCTTTTTGTCAAAGTAAACTGCACCTCTACAACAACAGATGTTTTTCTTAATTAAAAAAACAAAACAACCACCAACTCCCACAGTTACTGATTCAAGCATTTCCAGCACATTTATTGTCTCCCCTTTTTCCATATACAATTTATATTTGGTGTGTACTGCAAAAAAACATTGCAGGGCGATTCTCAAATAGCAAAGGCCTTTAAAAGTAATGTTTAACTTCTGTAACTTGTTCAATCAACTCCAATTAAATCACTTGGTAGGAATGGATTACTCCCAGGAGGGAATGCTGCACATATTAAGTCATTACACTTTTCAGGGAAACTGACATATTCCTGTATTTAGAAAATTTATAGAACGGTGCAGTTGGTAAAAACTGATTATAGCTCTACATCACTGATAAAAACATTAATGGATGAATAGCATCTATTTCATATAAACACAATTTTCGATGGATGAGCAAAAAAAATTCAGTTCTGGAGACATGTAGCTGTGTATATGCACCTCATAAGCTACTACCAGTCTTAAGTAAAAAGTAATTTAATCCACATATTTCTGTTCTAGGCATCAATTCCTTAAGGGTTTATTAGAATCACTCCAAGTATTTTTCTCTCTCATAGTTAGAATATACTAAATCTATAAATTCAAAAGAAAAAAATTACCAAAGATGTTTTCAGACACCCTTTGCATCCAGAAATTCCAGCCAAGATGACTTTAGACTTGTTCTTATTGTACCACCCGGAGACATGAAAGACCTGTTAAGTCATCTTAATAGAGAACTTGTCCCTGGGGTGTCTTCTGCAAGTGATACATTTCATTGACTCTGATAGTAAAAGGGTCATAAGCAGAAGCAACAAATATGCAATGTAGCACTGAATGTACATTCTGGATTTATAAGAGAAAATTGAGAGCATTGCAGCACCAAAACCTAATACACCATTAAATACAGCATAAAACACAATAAATACCTCTATACCTTACTTTTATTATATATTTTACGAATATTTTAAGCCACAGTACATTAAGCTATTTTACACCCAGCATGGGGCTCTGCAGGTGATACATGAGAGCTCCATCTTATTTCTCCTCCTCAGAATGTTCTTATTTATATTTCATATGCAGTTTGTCACAACTTAATTTAAATAGCTGTTAAATAACTGTTAATCTGGTCCTAAACCCATTATATGCTTTTACATCACATTCAAGAAGTACAGTACTTAGAACATCTAAGTTGTTTTTCTGCATACATACCTAAAAACATACAGATTTTAAGACATCAGCCAGTAAATATCGTTGGAATGCACTACAGCAAAGTGTATTAACGTTTGTAGAAAGCATGAGATTCAGTGTTCAGTGTGAGGAGCAAAGACTGATGTTGAGAAATGTTTCTTTTTTGTAAGTTGATAGGATAAACACACCCCTGGAACATTCCGTCCATGGCAGGAGACTAAAAAAAAAAATAATGCCAAATTAGTTGTTCAATGCTGACAGGGTAAATGGGACTTTGCCCAAAAAAACCTCATATGTATTAGAAAAATTCCATCAAAAAACAAGCTTAGTACTGCATCTTCTTTGTGAAAAATGCACCTTAATCTTCCAAACAGAGAGAAACTCTGTCCACTAAAGGCACTCTCACACAATGATGGACAAATGTAGTCACCTTTAAATGCAACTCTGGAAACACAATATAAAAGGCTACCAAGAAGTCAGGGTGCAAATCCTCCAAATATCTGTTGGTCTGAAAGCTCTTGAAAGTAAATGAAGTAAAAAAAAGTAAATTAGTCACACAAACAAGAATTTTTAATGTATATTCAAACACTGACCTTTCCATACTCAATAGCTGACAAAAGGCTCAGGATTGACAAATTTAATCTCTAACAACAAAGAAACAACAAAACCAAGCAAAATCAGATACAAACTAGAAAAAAAGGAAAACCAAGCACAACTCAAGCTGCCCCTGGACTGTTGCATCTTTGGAAGCTTTTTTTCACTTGTCTTCTCAGAGATATTAGATTGTGTCATGACCAAGTGGTACAGCTTTATTGAGTTTAAAATAGCAGACAAAGATTAATGCAATACAGTAGCCTTTATGAACTTACCAGCAGTGTAAGGGCTGGAATTGGAAATTCAAGAGACAAACATAACCACAAAGATGCCCATGAATCAACTGCTGCATCCAGGAGGTTTTCACACAAACATTTTTTGTTTGGTTTGGAGTTTTTTTAATACTATATATGCTTTTAACTGAAGTGCAATATTTAGTATAGTTCAAAGAACTGGACTTATTCAATTCTGTTTATTTTATTTTTCTCTGCTCATTCTGAAGCACAATACTAGCCATTTCTAGATCCATGACTTATAAAAGCTTTAGATCTTTGCCTGTGATTAAGCTTTTTGCTGATGGCATTTTTTCAGGACAGGTACAACAGACAAGTTGTGCAGCAAAAAAAGCAGAGGCTTTTAAAAAATATTCAAAATCAGTAAACTTTCAAGACTTTGACTCACTGACACCACACCTTTTGTCCTGTAAGACAGAAAAAAAGTCACTAAAATAAAATGAATCATGCAAATGCCCCAAAAATAAGTGCCTGCCTATGGTGCATCAAAATAAATCTTCCCTGTAACTATGTGGAAAATACCATCCTGATGAATTCTGTTAGCTATTGCTATATTTTATGCTTCTAAAGCATTCACAAACTATTCAAAAAACCCTCATGTGGGAAAATTTGTAATCATGTAGCTGTTTTTCAGAACATTAATACTAGTTTCCTATATATCTAAGTCAATTGATTTGATTCTTTACCAGCTATACAGATAAACACAAAAATAAACTATTTTGTGAACATTCTGCAGTTCCTCTGAGAGCAGCTGTTACTGTAAACATGTTTCGCTAGAGGCAAACTCTGTTCTTTCTCTTTTCATGTAATTCCTGCCTTCCTCTAATTTTCAAGGTTGCTTTAGTGGGAATAAAACAACAGGAAGCCAAGCCAGATAGCACTGTAGTTTAAGTTCTACAAAAATGTTTCCCCATACAGTAATACATATTTTATACACACAAATCTTCCACCTCCTGAGAATGCAAAGTTTGACTCAATTCTTGGGTTTGTTGTGGGCTGTTTTTTCAGGGGAAGCTTTTACAAACCATCACAAACTGCACCACTACAGTACTGAAGCTACTCAATACTAACATGCAGCTTTATGCATGAGAGTTTTGAATTACTGTGTGAATTCTGCTTCAGTTACAGTTTAGTTCATATAAATATTTTATTATCAAAACAAAGAAGTTCTAGTTGATTTTTCTAAATTCCCCTAGAAAAATCAAGCAAGACATATAAGTTCCCCTTATACTGAAGGGAAACTGATGCAACAGGGAATTTAACATGGCAGAAATCTTACATACACACACTGATTATTTTAGCATTTCCTAAGACTAGATTTTCTAAGATTGGGTGGGGCAGTTGCTGCCATGGTTTAGTTGAGATGTTAGGGTGTGGGTTGGACTCTATGATCTTAAAAGTCTCTTCCAACTTAGTGATTCTCTGATATGAAATCATCTCACGCAGAAGCACAAAAACAGATGAAGAAGAAGATATTTATCCACCACAGACATGGATTGACCACAGATACATCATGCTTGACCAGCCCAAATGCAAAAGACCTCAGGAAGGATAAAGCCCCACATCTCCTATCAGCCTCAGCTGGGAGATGAGAGAACAGGAGCTGCACCAAGGGGTTACAGAGGTTGTAAACTGGCTGCCCAAGGAGATTAAATCAGTGCTTTGGCTGGTGGCACATAATAAGCCAAGCAGTTATTAATGTTTGAAATCCTTTTCAGCAAACCAGTGGAAGAAACAAAATACATCCACAGCAAATCCAGTACAGTATCAAGCTTGCAAAGGGGAAGATTGATATAATATAGAGATTTAGCTCAAAGGAACCTTGATAAACTAGAGGGCTGGGCCAGCAGAAGGGTACCAATAAGAAGTGGAAAATTGCACCCCTGGACCAGAGAGACCCCACATCTGTACTGACAGATTGGGAACAGACTGCAGCCCTGCTGGAAAGGACCTGAAAGAGTCAGCTTGGGGAAAAAAACTATCACAGAGCCAAACTTATCTCAGCAGCAGAGAGAACAGCAGAGCTCAAAAGCAAAGTTGCAGCTTGGGAAGTTCACACTGGTCTCAGACCAGAGCACAGGCAGTGCAGCAGTGGAATAAGTTGTCCAAAGAGATGATAGAAGCTGTACCCTGGAGATCTCCAAAATGAGGCAAAGCCAGAGTTGGCACAACCTCATGTTGTCAAGAGCTCTGCTCTGATGGGGGGGGCTGGACAAGATATCCTGCAGAAGTCCCTTAAACCCCACAGGCTTGAGATTCTAATCCACAAGAACTCTTTACAAAAATTCCTCCATCCCTTAAGACATTTTCCCTCAGCAAGGTTCTCTGTATTAGGCAAGAGAAGTCTATTTTCACACGCAATTTATCTTGAGTAAGAGATTTTCTCATGCAAGTACAATCAACCTCTGCTAAAACTGAATTTGTTAACTATTTCAAGGTTAACTATTACAAGCCTCCAGGTTTCAGCTGTTAAGTAACTGGTCTAACTAATCAAAACCAATATCGCTGTTGGGTGAAAGGAATGTCTGTGATAGTTGCTATAGTTGCCCAAGCAAAAAAAAAAGGAGCTGCAAATTTTTGCCATCCTCCCCTAAAGCTTCTGTCTGTGAGAAATGTTCAGCATTAACTGAAAGGCTGACCTTAGACTAATTGATTTATTGGCTCGTGGCACAGCAAAATCTCTCACAGTCTCCTGAGGACAAACCTTGGCTGCAGGGTTGTGTTTTTTTTTTTTTTTTAGCTGAACATTAGTATGTATCTGTCTGGTAGGAAAGAAAATTAAGTCCTGGTCACAGTAGACATCGTCAACATTGCATTTGTGACACTGGAGCCAATTTTAGGATCAAGCTTCTTCAGGTGCTCGCATCCAAGCAAGGTCTAAACAATGCTTTTCCAAGGTTTGTAATTCTATGTAACTAAAATCTAGTCCCAGCTAGAACAGACACTTCCATTATTTCACTGGGTTTTTCTGATCTGAAAATAAATTCCCTTCTCATAGCCTCCACCACACTACCCTAAAGTTGGCTTAGCTTTTGAATATTCCACCCCTTTTTGCCCCAACTTCTCCACTACACTGAACACAAATTATCAGTCTGCACTCTGAAGACATCTGTAAAACTTCCCAATGACAACTACTGCCTCTCACTCAACAGAAAGGAATTAACTTCTGTTTTCCCAAATCTATGAAGCCAGACTCCACCAAGACACCTGTGGCATTTTCAAGCAAGCACCCCCGAGCCTTCTGGTGTGAGGTCTCCCTCACACTTGAGACAAGTTCCCATACAAACATCAGCAAATTCATTTAGCTCCAGTTAAATAACTTTGTACCAAATCAAACAAACTCTAGAGCACCTCCAACGCCCAAGTAGGCACTCTCAGAGATCAACTATTAAAGCAGATGCTCCACAACAAAAAAAGGTAGAAAAAGATTTAGCACCAGCCATATTTTTTATACAGCATCCCAAAAAGCTTTACTTTATCTGAAGGATTAAACCCCACACCTCTCACCTACCAGAAGTGTTTAGGGCAAAGCAAGTCTAGAATAGGTTGTCTTCTACCCATCTGAGGTTATGTCTGAGGCACAGCACAAGGGAGAATTCAAAGTTGAAAGGGGTGGGAAAGAAAGTACAAGAGATCATTCTGTAAGAAAAAAGGACACCCAGCTGAGGCAGACATCTCAGGTCTGGTTATCTGCTTTAGAATTCATTTCAACATTTAGAAGAAAGCACTCAAGATACTTAAAAAAAAAAAAAAGCAAATATGTCAGTTCAACTTCCAAAGCAGGTTATTCAAGATGATTATACTGCTAAAGGTAAGGAGGCAGTGTTCATTTCCCAGCTTCACAGCACACAAACAATAACTGAAAAGCCAGCATTCCTACTGCCTTATTCTCAGGCTACAGAAATATTTCTCATAAAAGTATCCCACTAAGCCAGTAAACAAATACATGTTGCCACCTGCTAGAATCGAGAAACAACTGTTCACAGCACACTGTTAAGAGAGCACTGCAAATCTGCTTGTGCCATGTGTAGAAGCTGTAAACTACTTGTCTAACTTGGCAAAGAGAATATTAGGGAAACTTTACAAGTCTCTGCACTTGTTTATGATGAGACATTAATTTATATCATTCCTGATTAGATCCATGCGAATACTTTTGATCTATAAATAAGACTCCCTGTTGAACTACATGAAGCTAATTCAAAACAAGACATTCTTTTGCTGGAATGTGAGCAGCTGTGCAAAAAAATAATTGGGATTGCTAGTCAAGGACTTCCTTTCAAAATATTCCCCATGTAAACATGTTTTTTGTTGTTCTATTCTACAATTGGTTATTGTATTTTCAGTATGATATTGTAACTCCTCGATGTCATTAAAGAGTTGAAGGCAGAGAACCTTTCTTGTCTTTGCAGGGGAGCCCACCAGTGCTCCAGACTCTCACAAACTATCTGTTATCACACCACAAAGCAATACCGTTTAAACTCACAGAATACAATTACAGAATAATCATCATGTGACTATAAAGAGCTTGAAGAAACAAACTCTTAAATGTTCCCAATAGTGACTCTTGAAGCAGTTCTTAGTATTTTTTCTTGCATCAGGTCTTTGGATGTACTTTATACCTAGTTTATAATCTCACTTTAACTTTCATTCCATTCCTAAACTGAGCCATCTGTTATGCTTGAATTGCTGTATTAGTCTATCTGTTATGTTTTCCAGCAACATAAATTTCTTACTTTGTGAAGTCTCAAACATGAATTACAATTTCTCCAGTAAATAAGGTAAAAATTAAATTTAAATTCTCTGCATGATCCTCCCACTGTCCAGATATGTGGGCTCTGAAAACACAGATTTGTCTTCAGAAGTCTTCAGAAAAAACAGCACTGAGAATGAGCATTTGCTTTCCATGGCTGTAATCCTCTCTTTATTACAATGTCCCTTGGTAGTCTCCAGTTATAGCAGTTACACACCATAAAAAGTCAAGAGCTGAAATTAATTTTTCTTTAAACTTATTGTTTGCAACAGGAAATGTGTTCAGTTAATTCCAAGTAGGAAGTTACAACTTTTATTGATAGACTTGCAGTTGGTCAAAAATATTCTAAGTAGTTCAGCTCACAAAAAAGCAGTTTAGGGTCACTTTTCAAAGCAGCAGCTGGATTGGTTCCTGAAAACTACTTGTCCAGAGAACATTCAGAGGCTGGCAAAACATCTGGTTAGCAGCAATAGCTCTGATTGTCTCTGACTTTCAAATTATTGGAAACCCAAGGCCTGACACTTGCACATCAGCCAAGTCAAGTGGTTACAGCCTTGAGCTCTGCTCACCCCAAACAGAAAAGAGTAAGAAGTTCCAGGTTTAAGAGCACGAGAATCAAAATTACAGTGAGGGAACAGGAAACAGGGGCTAAAAGAATGAGAGCAAGCACAAAATTTGATTGTGGTTTTGCTCTCTCTCCTACTTAGTGTCACAGCTTTGTCATCAGCTACAAAATCCTGTAAAAACTTCTTAAACTGATTTGTGGTAAGCAACCAAGAGATAGTTCCCTGATAATGAAACTTCTAGTTAAAATCACTTTACCACTGATTATAGCAAAAATATTTAGTTATATTAATGCTAGTTTTATATTGGTTAGTTTTTGGAAAACTCACATATTTAGCAGCTATATATTAGGAGAATAAGGTGTTTAAAGACCCAATAAACACTTAATATCCCATCAAAGAACCAGTTGTATTTTCTGTAACTTATATTAAAATCAATGCTAAACTTACTGACTAGTAAAAAGTATGGTTAGTACATGCATCCCAAATTCTCTTTTCAAGGCATGTTTTTAGTGCCTTATCAATTACATTTTAGTGCACAGGAAATTTAATTGACACAATTAAATCAGATTAAATTAACATGATTAAGGGTGCAAAATCAGGCATGTCAAAGTTAGGAAACACTAAAATTAGAAAGTAACATGCTCTGCATTTTTCTAAATAGGAAAGAACCTTATGAGAGAAATCCCACCTTATTCCTCAAGAATTTGTTTATTGTACACTATTCAAATCCTGCTCCCAAAAAACAAAATCCCAATGATCTTTTCTGTGGCACTTTCAACTGTAATATCTGAATACTCATACATTCACTTATTTTCATAGAATATATATTGTGAAGAAAGCATTTTTGCAATCTCCATAATAATGAAACAAAGGATACAAGAGGGTTAAGTTCAGAGGTATTGAATGATTCAAATAGCCAATACAAGATTGTTAGACCTCACTTGTCAAAGGGCATGATTCATACAGTCAAATATTCAAAGTACATCACACCATTCCAAAGGTATGCTCAGTCACAGCTGCTAAAAGAAGGTAATAGCCAAGTGTCTCCCTTCAATTCTCCCAGACAAGAGATTTCATTCTTCACTTGTACAGCTTTGTGTTTGACAATCCAGCAAGTCAACATATCCCAAAGAACAAAAATAATGCTAAGATAACCGCAAAAATACTGACTTCTGCTGACTTAGTGAGCTAAACTAGTTTGGCAAGCAGGAGACTTGATGTAAAGGAAGAAAAGTGACAGCTTCGGGAGGGGGAGTGGGATTTCCCCTCTTGGAGGCAATTGTTAGTTGGATCAGGTTACACGTCCTGCCCAGCTGAATGACTGGCTCAAGAATAGACTGCCAAAGCTGGCAACTACCCCAGAAAAAAAAACAAACCAGCCATCACAAACCTTTCTAGCAGTGCAAGAACAGAAGAAACATCTGTCTCGTTTCCCCAGAAAACAGTTTTTCTGATTTTAACTGATACTTAGGATATACTTACTATATGTAAGTATACTTCCTTACTGTAACTATACTTAGGATACACTGCTGTATCCTAAGGAACAGATCTATCCAGGGAAAGCACCCACTTCCTGAAAGCCATGCACGTTCCTGGTTCTGTAACACAAGGTAAAAGAGCTCATAAGCAATGACTTCTCTTACCACAGTTTTGCACTGACCCATCTACAGACCAGAGTGCCGGGCACAAACAGGCTGCACAGAAAGTGACACAAACAAGAACTGACACCTCCAGCACACTGAATCAAGCAGAAACCCTGTTGACAACAGAATATATAGATAAATAATAAAAGATTTCATCACAGTGAACAGCATATGCATTTACCACATTCTGAGGGCATTACTCTGGAAACCTCATAACTTATTTTAGTATGCACTGTGCATTCACTGAGCCCTCCAGCACCCTTTTTTAAATGGAAGGAATAAAAATTCTGTCACACGGAACATTACTGATAGTGAAAAGTTTCATATTTGCCATGGTAGCTCTGCCACTTGGGCAGTGACAATGATGGACAGAGAGTACAAAACAAACAGATACAAATTGTCTCTGGGCAACAAGACCAGGCCTTAGGGCTTCACTCCATAAATACTCCCAGCTATGCTGATGCAACTGTTCACAGGAATGCACAGTGCAACACAATGCTGAAATGTTTGCGTTTTTAGTCAATGAGAAAACAAACAATCAAACAAAAGACCACAAAAATCCCAACCACCTTCAAGCACCGTCATTAAAAGTAAAGTTTAGATAGTCAAAAGGAATTAGACTTCAATAGAGGATAAGGGAGGAGGGAACATCAAACTGTATTGTCACATATGACACATCAGAACAGTGTTTCATTTGTCTTGCCACCATGTTTTACATTTCCCCTGGTCTCAATTCAGCATGGGATCTTCTCACTGGGAATGGGAAGGGTTAAAGAGCTGAATAATTCAAGAGTCCAATTATTTTCATTTTCAACTCCTCTGTTCTTATTTTGACAGCAATGTCATTTTAATGGACTACAGGTTCATAGCCAGAACCTCTTTAACTGACTTTTTGAGGTTTCTATTTGAATGCAGTGATTATTTTCAGATTTTGATGAAAACACTTGGGGCAAATTCCAATAAACTAATAACCAGATAAAATTCCAAGTGCAATCTTCCCAAATTTCCAAGCACTGGAAAGCATGAATAACTGTCCTCCTTTATCACATGTTCCTCAGTTGGAGATACACTTCATTCTTCTTACCCTTTTCTGAAATGAAAAAAAAACTTCTCTATGGAATTCTTGAAAACATTGTAGAGATTTTTAATGCTAAGTGTAATTTCATTTTAATGCCAATTTTTAAGTTGCCTTTATTTTTCATCTTTCCTTTATTTTTCTATTTGCAACATCCCACACTAGTATAAAATTAACACTTGGCTAATACATTTGATGGATTTGTTAGTCACAAGCTGCATGTTCCAACAATATTAAAATGACATTAATGAGAAAATTGCAAAGCTTTTTAAATCAAATTGAGCCTTTTCAATTTACTTTCTTTTTAATAGCAAAATCCCTGACTGAGCTATATTACAAACAAAAGATGTTTGTTTGAAATACTGGAAAGAATTCTATTCTGCTGTTTCCATCTTTTGTTCCACCTTTGGTGTTGCAAATCACATCAGCTCCTATGCTCATGCCTGGCAATCAATAAACAGTATTCAAGTCTGTATAATTTTTGGCAGTTTGTTATTGCTTTAGTGTCTGTAATTAAAATAACAAGCAATCAAATAGTAACTTAAGTATTGCAAATAAAATAAATTGTGAAACACACAACTTGTTAGCCAGCTTTCACAGAACTAAACATCCAAGTGCTTTTCATCTACTCTAGGTGTTTCCAGAAAGCAGCAAGTGCACTGCAAATTTCACAAGCTGGTTTATTTAACTTCTCCATCCTGGTTGTGCTGAGCTGACTCTAACCAGCTCTCCCACAAGTCCGCAGTGAAAGAGCAAAAGCTCAGAGATTCTACAATTCTATTTCTTATTTTCAAATACCTGAAGTTTACTTTCTTAATTCCTTTTTAGCAAAAAATGTGTAATCCTCATGTAGACATGTCACCATTTTAAATATTTCAAAGTGAGAGAAAAGTTTCATGACAAATTAAAGCATTTTGTTAGCTTCCTCCTTTCCCCTCATCTTTAAAAACCAGTAATTCGTAAGAGTTCCTAGTATCAAATGCTTACACACTATGAATACCTAAAACTACAAGAAGTTCTAGTATACTATTTAAAATACTCCTAATTTACTCAAAAACCCCACGAAAATATATTTATTAAAATGCATTTTCAAATTTGAATTTAAATCAGTTGGGAATTGGACAAATTTTAACTGCAGAGAGGAAAACTTAATAAACTTTTCTGAGAATCAGCAAACTTGGCCCTGCAATTTTCCTGTATCAACGTACACACTGAGAATGAAAAACAAGGAATGTAAATTTATGAGTAACGCTAGTAACACAATGAGTATTATTGTTTGGACTCATTATTTTAAATTACAATATGCAAGCACATTTACAAAACAGTCTGCAAATTCCTTTCCAACTTCTCTAGAATAAAAACAAAACCATATAAGCTATAATTTAGATTTAGGTACTGCATAGATATTCTTTGTTAATTTTTAGTATACTAGAGAGGTTCAGCTGCAGCATAAAAAGTAACAGAAAAAGCAAAGTGAACAACAGAGTAATACCACCTACCTATGGTGGTTAAATATCAATTCTTTCTACAGGAGATATTTCCAGAAATCATTCTGATAACCAAACATAACTCTTTTTGTGAGTCAAACTACTTCAAAAGAAGTATGGGAATTTCTGCATAGATAGATGGATAGATAGATATAGTGTTATTTACATGTTTTATTTTCTAATTATTTTAATAAATATCACAAATTTACTACTACAGCACAGAGCCATTTTCTGGAACAGGCCTGAAAGTAATGTAAAACCTGGTATAGAAGACTCAATGAGAGCTCCATTTTCAAGCAACAGGACCACTCAAGGCAATCTAGAGAACACTAGAACACACCCCCAACAGAATACAAGATTAAGAGCCCAGATTCACTTCTGAACTTGACCAGACTTTTCCAGCAAGAAAAACCCACATAATTCTAGGGGAAGATACCAGATAGTCTACTAATTTATTTTTTATAGTTTCTTGGCTAAGTGGTTCCACCTGTTCCAACATCCAGAAGCATAGTTTCTTCTACAGACATTTGAAAGTAAGAAGGGGGGAAAAGAGATAAGCTTTTCTAGCTCCGTGGGCATAAATCAGGTTTAATTTCAGAACAACCAAACAAACTGCAGCTCTTGCTAGACTAATGTGGCACATTCCAACAGCCTTGCCCTTGATTTCAGAACCACATGAAGCACTGCCATATTTCCATGGGCTGGTGCAGCAGCACAAAGCAGACAGCTCTTAAATCATCCAAAACGAAGTTTCAAGAACTTTCAAGAATTTGATGCTGAGAAAGAGGCAGACAAAAAGAATCAGGTTTGAAAATATATTAAAAAAATCCAGTCTTATGGTAAAGCCCAAGAATTTATCTGTCAATCAGCCATTGAAAACAGTCTGGGAAATAGTCTTCTTAAACCTCTGGATTAATGAACAGTTCAAATTGCACAATCTAACAACATTTAAGTATTTCCACATCAGAAGGTTGATTTTTTCCTTAAAATAGCAAGGGAATGCAGATCCATGCAGACACTACTAAAACAGATCAGCTGTAAAAGAAAAAAAAAAAATTAAGGTCCTTTGAGTACAAATTTGCAGTAGATAAAACCTTAAATAAAAAAAAAAAATACAGTCATTAGTGGGTGTGTGCTCTAATTAAAAATTCATTTGACCAATTTCATTACACTATTTCTCCAGGTGGAACTCTCAAGATCCAGATTAATTAAATCTCACTAAACACTCTGGCCATGAGAATAAAAAGATACTGTTTCTCCAGCATAACTTTCAAGTGTCTGGGCAGGCATATGAGATAACAAAAAAAAAATTCCATCAGCCCTAAAATTGTAGCCAGAATTGCCTTTAAGGACAAACACATAAATCTAATAATCAAATTTCTGGGCACAGGTTTCAGGTGGAACAGTAAATACACCATTCTCCTCGAGAGGCTCATTAGGTTCACTCATTTGATGTGACTAAGCCTATGCTGGGAGGACATTAAGGTTTTCTCATTAAATCTCTCATCTTTGGAGGGATGGGAGGGGAGAAGGGGGGTCTCCAGAAGTGCATTCCATGAAGGGCTGCAAACAATGAGTGTGGAGCCTGACCCATGCAGCACAATTCCCACCCACCTGTCCTGAAAATTCAGCATCTAAATCAGTGCCTGGGCGGAAGGAGAAGGTCTGCAAATGCTGAGCTTTCACTGCCCAAGCAGCAATTGCACAATAACACCACAGTAGGCCAAACGGCTCTGGAGATCAAGAAGAAAATTCTTTAAAAACTCCACTTTCTGAGAAAACAATTCATGTGGAAGTATGGACCATAATGAACTCCCAAATGCTTCAGCAATATAGTCATGAATAAACCCATGAGGGCTGAATAAGCATTTACACAAACATACTCAGAAAGTTCATAAAATACCAGGCCACACCAGATTAAAAAAAATGAATAAAACCACAGGATGAAAACGTTCCAGAGCTGCATCTCATACCTTTAAAGCCAAACTGTAAAATAGGGAGAAATTACTTGAAAAGGGATGAAAACCAAAACACAGATTGCACCAACTCATTGACTGGTGCTCCCAAACAACTGCCCATGTGTGTCCTTGCACACACTAGGAAGTATTAAAGAACACTTTAATTAAATGGACAGATTGAATCTTTAACTGATAGCTCATAGCACTCATAGCTCACACTGGAAATTGGTTAAATATGCTAGTTATTGCCAACAGCTGACTGCCCCAGAATGCATATGCCAAAAAAAAAAAAAAAAACATACTGACAGAGTTATATCCCTTCATTAAAAAGCACAATAAAATAAAAAAGTGAGAGGTACTGAAACTTCTCATAGTTGTGCTGTTCTATTCTTAGGTTCACAGAAAAAGTAACTGGAAGGGAGAGCTCAAGAGGTCACCTGGTCTGCTCCTTTCCCAAGCCCAGATCATCTTCCCTCAATCCACAGAGTTGTCTAAACAGGAGATTAAGGTCTCAGGTAACAGAGACTGTGTAGGATTTCCAGGCAGAGGACCCCAGAGTTTCTGTACCATTATGCTAAAAAAAAAAAAATCTGCTGGTTGGAAGGTAATAAAATTCAACCTGCCTGACTTTCTCTTGCTTTGATCCAAGTTCAGTATTTCTTCTATTCTCCCACCATGTGTCTACAAATACTTCTTGCACACCTAAAAGCTGTTACATCGACCTTTAGTAACCTTCTCTTCAGATTAAACTTTAATTAGTTCTTTTATTCCTCGTTCCAAGTTGGGTTTTCCAAGACTTAAGTCTACTTGACAATTAATACAATTTAAAAATTAATATACTTTAGTAGAATTTTGTATCTTGCGATGAAATCTGGCATAAAATGAAGTACTGTGAAACAAACAAAAAACATCTTAAAAGAATTCTAGAACAGCCTCACATGAAACATTTTAAAAAGCTGAATGTGAGAAATTAAAGGGTTTCTTTGGTCTCAATATTTTAGCCAACCTCAGTATGACTACAGGTGAACTAATACATCACAATTTTATCAGTAACTTTCACTGATAAAATCATGAGCAAACTGACAAACCAGATGCTTTTACTCATACAAGTATTACACTGGCATATATCTTCTTTTTGGATTGTTTGCCTTCCCTTTTCCTACAGTACTCATATTGATGGAAAACAAATACCTATGCACAGTTTTGTCATCACCTCCACTGCTCCAGGAGCACAATACATAACTGGTGTGCAGCTCACACATCACCCTCACTGGCTGTATCAGTTTATGTCACTTCACAAAAAGGCATTTCTATAATTACAGATTCATTTCTGTCTCAATATTAAACATGCTATATTACAAAAACATCTGACCCAAATAAAAGCTGAAAGCAGCTGTTGTTTTTCCAACATAATTCTTCCAGCAATCCATCACAGAGAAATAGAAAAAGTCACAAAGCTTCTTTAGAGCAAAAGTGAAATCTAATTTTTTTTAGATTATTTCCAAACTTTAGGTCTTCAACAGTGAAAATCCAATCTCTAAATAACATTATTGCCTGTTCTAGCTCAGAAAAGGACTTTATGTCAGACAGACTTTTATTAAAAACAACTTGTCTTAACACCTTTGTTGATTTCTCACCAAAATTCAACCTTATATTTTCGGACACTAACAGACAATTTCAGAACCCAACATACACAAAGAACCAGATTTAAGGAAGAAAGAGTCTAATACACAAACCAAAAAGGAATACAAAGGAATCCTAAAGGCATTATCTTCATTTTGTCCTGGTAACCCTTGGCCATACCATGACTTACACCACATTTATCTATCACCAAGATTATCCCCAGTGATTCCAGTGGAAGTGGAAGGCAGAAACAATGTTCAGCTTTAAGAGGAACGAGGCATTACAGTACCAGTGATTTGTTTTAATACCCAACAGATGTTAACAAGGTTTTATATTGCTTGGCAAGGTTTTGCTGTGCTGTAAACCTGACTAAGACACAAGACAGAGGTGCTGGTTATTGCCTTACCTTTCAGGTCTACATCATCTCTGTAGCTCCTCGACCATAATCCAAATCCATTAAAGCCACATTAAACCATCAGAAAGCTCCAAACACCAGATAAATGTGACTATCACCTGAACCTATGACTTGATCAGCATCAGATACAACAATAGTTTTATACAACAAATTGAATCTAGAGCAATAAAAGTTTCTATGTCATCTTTAAATCACACGTTTTCTTTCTGCTGTCTTGAAGTATGGAGATCTATAACTCATAAAAGCAGCAACCACTTCACCTAGGAGACACAAACCCTGAGATATCAGAGTCTTGTTTTAACACAAATTTCTGGAACACCTGAGGGTTCATCTGACTTTTTGTTCAGTGACCAAAGAAGAATCTAAGCATTTCCAACATAAATTCCTCATCAAAAAAGTGAGAAATTCCTCACCATACTTCCCCCATAGAAGTGTACTCTGCCTAAAGTGCATGCTCACAACCAAGCATCTTCCTAAAAATTCTCTGGAATAAGAACTAAATGTAACAGCTGTTTAAATGTTATAAAATCAAGTGTGAGCCTTATCCCCCAAAACCAGGTAGAGGAGGGAACAAATTCTCTTTCTCCTGAGCTCATTCAAACACTCAAAGGAGAAAGTTGCTTAATAATTTGAATATCACAGCATAATCCTTAACCTGACTCTGAAGGATGCACAAGCCCACAAAGAAGACTCCACACTTTGAAACACAGAGAACTGACAGCACCCCTCTTTTGCTTTTTGTGCTTTCACATATGAGGTGTATTGTAGAGTTCACAAAGATACTTATGTTCAGTCCTCTTTCTATGTCACCCCACAAATCCTCCCCAATCCCAAATGAAGAATATTAAAAAAAAATTTGAGTCAACACCAATTTCTTTAAACACCTAATTGTGACACTCCTGTTATAACATCCCATATTAGACATATCCCATTTAGACATCCATGTCTAAAATGCTTTATGACATTATTGATCTTATAATAAATGCATCTCCAAACAGCTTACATCAGGAAGTCTGTGTTTAGAAAAACAGTACCCTGTGACATAAAATACCTTGAGTTTGGAAAGCAAAAATAGGCAAATACAAATGATTAGTAGTTTATTTCACACCTTGCAATAGCAAATCCCCAGTCAAAGAACAGTAAAATGGAATCATGCCTACTTTGACAAACAACAGCCACAAAAATAAGATGGCAATTTCACACTCCCTCCCTCTTGCACTGTAATCCAAGTGACTCTATCATATCCTCTCAGGTAAGAGATTTACAAAGTATCAAAGAACCATCATTAATAAGGGAAAAGCAATGCAAAGAATGAATAGAGAAGGTTTCTCACTGGAGAGGATGTGGGTTGTATCAACTCTTGCCATTTGAATGCATGATTTTATTTCCAGGCTCAGTGAATTTTCTGCTCTGCTTGAATAGGTATTAGGTCTTGGCAAACAATCCATCCCCACACCACAGGGAAAGGAGATGAAAACTGTAAATTTTACAGTTTAAGCACCAAGTGCTGTTGGTGAAAAAATCCCACATATTTTCTCTAGAAAATAGGAAATATCATATATAGATCATCAGGTGATTACAGAATTTGCTGCAGGACACTTTTTCCTTCCACTTTGATCAGGATACAGAGACATTGACGAGTCTGAGCCTTCATTCTCATCACTAGCACAAAAAGAATGGTAGATATTTTTGAGACCACCATCTATTATCACCTTACCTGCAACCTCTTAGTCCCTCAGAGCCCACAAAAGCCTTTCACTACAACCTGCTCAGCACATCACTGCAATGTTACTGTTTGTTCAAGTGTCACCACCATTCCTCAGCACCACAGGTCAGGCTTGCAGAGAACTTTCTGTTCACTCTCACAGTTTTTTAACTGCTGCTTGTGTGAATCCATCTTGTGTTTCCTGTTTCATGCTCTGACAGAGTCCTCAGGATACACTTTTTTCCCCTCCTATACTGACACAGTGTCCAACAGAAAACTGGTCTATAACTTGGTTTAATAAGGAACTATAACCAGGTTGGGTAGACTAATCTCCCACAGAGTTCTACCACACATTTCTGAAAACAGAAAACTTTCAAGACCTTTTTTTTTTTGGATTATACCAGGATCTCTGAACATTCAAAAACTGGAAGATTTTGGCTTGTCAATTCAAATTTCAGATTCTTGTTGGATCTGGGTTTTGCAATTGGCAACATGACAAATTCTTTTCCCACACCAGAACTGCAGCAGGAATTCCCCCTGATGTTTGTTGAGCAGAACCTTCCCAATTACCTGAGAGTCAGTGTTGAAGAGGGAAACCTCCCTCACAGAGTGTGCTTTGGGACATATGTGACTGCCAATTGCCGTGGATGTTTGTCTTGGACAATACAAAATACTTTGGGTTGAATGTCATGTTATTTATTTTGGTAGCATAACTAAACAGCGACAGGGTGTTTGTTTATTCTGCTGACAAGCTGCACCCATAAAGCTGAAGAGATGCACTGCATTTGACAGGAAAATACTGCTGGAAACCACCTTCTTTGATACATCACTGTTTTGTTAAAACCCCACATAGACTCATTTTGTATAGACACCAGTTCCATTACTCATAATGGTTTTATGAAAGAACAATATTCTTCCTTAGAGAATCAGCACACACATAATAAAAGACAATTTCTTTGTTACTGCATAGTGAGAGCTAATGTGCCAGTGTGTTATTTCATTTAAAACTTGAACTGAATTTAGTTTTAATTTAATCTTGAGTTAACTGTCCTATCCAGAGGTATGTATCAATTCTGAACAACTAAAAAAATGTAATGCTGAATTACAATCTACTGCCTTGTCCTACTTCTATGAGACCCATTTTTACTGTCAGTCTTGACACCAATTTGAAAAAATACTGAATCACATTGCAAACTGTTTAAAACTTTCATGGCCCTGAAACCAATACTTGTTATTTTAACAAGTAGCTAGGCATAACACTATTTCTAAATTAAAATTTCACTGCAGTCCCAAGCTGATGAAATATGTAACATTTTTGCTATCAAAGTGCAGCAAGTCAAAGCTAGAACTCTACAAATACCTCTTAAAAATCACATCAAAATTATCTGATCCTTTTAATACCTAGTGTTTACATCACACCTTTCATTTCAAGGCTCTAAAATACATGCAAAGTCTGATAATAACAAAAAACCCCTAATTTAAGAGAAAACACTGGATAGATTCCTTACTCTAGGCAAACTTCTCAGGATGATGGGGCAAATTAATATCCACACTGCATATTTTTAGCCATTTTGCAGTTAATAGGCTTCTTCAAATGTTTTTACTGCATAGTCAATGGTTACTATTTGCAACAACAGTGACTGTCATTTTTAATTAGCATTGGGTAACAGCCTACTAACATAAAAGACTTTCTATAGTTACAATAAATAACCATGGGCTCATAAAAAGCCCTCAGAGCAGCTTCAGGTATACACTGGTTTCCTGGACTGCAACACACACACAATAATTTCTTCCAGAACTATTCAAAGTTGGTCATTGCAAACTATGACCAATTTTAGAGCAATTACAAATTTAGGAAAGAAGACTGAAACTCTTAGAAATTACTGCCTGCACCCCTAAAAAAAGTCGATTGTGAACCTTAGTGACAAGAAAGGTCATAGAAACATTCAATATCCTGAGCTGGAAGAGACCCACAAAGATCATCCAAGTGCAACTACTGGATGGTAAATGGTAAAGTGTTTTAGTAATTACAATTTACAGCTAAATGATGAAATTAAGACAACACCTTTGAGGATACAAGGTCATCTCAATCTGAAAGTAACAGTTGAGACCCTACATGAAAGCCCTCACTTTTTATAACATAAAGCTATTAGATGTATCACCAAGGAGAGGTACTCTAACTTTAAGGAAGAGTTGGAAAATTGACAACAGGTATTAAAATAGTTACTGTTCCAGGTGCAGATTACTTCTTATCAAACATCAATTTCCAACTATGACATTGTCAGAATTCCCTGTAAACAGATTATGGAAATGGTTGTCAACCAGAGAAGTGGCTTCCCAAAAATGACTCCAGTCCAGCTGAGGATATTGGTCCCAAAATATACATTAGAAATGCATAGCATGGTGCCCTGCACATTTCAGCCTTACCTTCCAATTGTCAGAATGTCATCATCTCTTCTCAAAACACTAGAAAATATTTTGTACTCTATGTCCTTTCATATAATTTGAGGTACTCCAGCTGACAATACTCTGACTCATCAATATTATGCAGACGGAAATTGCCCACAAAATCAAAGCACCAGGACAGAAAAGGGCTGGCAAGGAGTTGTTTATTGAGGCAGAAGCAATCATAAACATGCTGAGGAACTTCCCAGACTGTACTCATAATTCTCATTAGAACATGTTGCCCATATGTTAGGAGAAGGGTCAGTTTAGCATTTTATGCTGTAGACCTCTACAGAAAACACCCACTTACATCTTCAGGCTTGCTAATTGACTGTCCCTCTTTCCCAAGAGGGATCTGAACAACCACAATCTACAAACCTACTCAAGACCAGACTGCTTTGCCTTTCCTTACCCTATTCTGACACTGCTTCATCTAGAGATACATCCAAAGGAACAGAAAATCTTACTGGCATTTCTGAGAAAGCTGTGACTAGCAGGCAAAGAAATGGCCAATGCTCTAAATCAGAGAAAAAAAAATTATATATGCATTTGGGACACATTACTGCAAGACAAAACACTATCAATCAACTACAAACGCTGAAACAAACACAGAACAGAGGTAAAGATGTAGTCAAATACAGAACAAAATCAAATGCAAGCATACAAAACTTAGAATGACATTGAATGCTGCTGGAAATATCTGCCATACTTATCTATGCATCTACTAACTTTGGTGTGTAATGCTAAGTAGAAACTTGAAACTATTCCTTCAGCTTGTGCACTCTATTGCTAACTTCTTGTGCTCTCTAGGTTTATACTGCTGCCCCGAGTCACAGCAGGAACAGGCAATCCTCTCTGTACAAGCTTTTAACATTTCCACAGGTTAAGTTCTCCCTCAGTTAGGTGGGCAGAGATGCTCAAATTAAAAGCAATGTGACATAGATTTAAAAAAGTCTTATTCAAATTAAGTATCAATAAGGTGCAGGAACCTTGGCACAGCCAGAATTCAAGTGTGTTGATTTTGATCTAGTCTTGTAAGGATCAGAAAAGTTTCATTTTTAATTCCTCCAACAGGGATGAACATACCTTGTTTTTGACATCTTCACCAGCCTAACATAGGGCTGAAAGTAATACACCTATCCCCAACAGATTAAATCATTTTATCTGCTTAACTTTTATGGCCCAGTGACTCTACAACAATGTTTACCTTCAAGCTGACTTCCCAGGAGGTAAAAATCTGCAAAATCCATTTCCCATCTCACAGTCATAGAGTAAAATGGGAAATGGCAATTGTTTCTCTAGAGAATCCTTCCCAGATACTTTGACCTTAAAAGTAAACAGGATCTTTTCTGTCATTTCTGTGCCAACATTTGAGGAAACACACCAACCTGAGCACAACAATTTAAATGTAACACATCTTTTTGCTTGCTTCTCACAGTCTGAACTCCACTGGTCACCTCTCAACTCAAGTTGAACAATATCATAGACTTCTTTTAAAAATCTATTTGTACTAGAGGGCCTGAGGAATGATATAGTAATTGCATTAGATCAAATTCACATCACTTATATGAAAAAGTCAGAATGACTATCACTCCCTGATACTACTCCCTCACTGCAGAGATGAAGGATGAAAGAAGACAGGATCTTAGAAGCTGTTATTTAAAGAATATATTATTCTAAGTATTTATAAGTATAGCATTTTTTTATCTCTACTTGTCTGTCACAGCACAGCATAAACAAAGCACCAGAAAAGATACTCATACATTGTACAGTTTAAAAGAAGACATGAGAAGATGTCACACCATACCCTTTCTGGAGGCATATCAGTAAGCAAAGCGGGGAATTTATGAAAGACCTACAAAAAAAAAAAAGGCCTGCAAAAGCTTTCAAAACATCATTATTTCTTTGAAAAATGCTGGAATATATTCCAGTTCACACAGGCATTACCAGATCACAACATTATCCCCGGTTAACTTTCCTCTACAAAACCCAAGCACAGATACTTGAGAAAGGTAGAGAAATACCTCAAGAACACAGCGTAAGTTAGAATGATTTCCACAGAAACACCACCTGATCTTTACTGTTCTAAAGGGAAACTGTCATGTAGTTGCTGCTCTAAGATTTACCAAGATAAAGAATGACATAATTTACAAGAAAAAGCATACACTCAGCTTCTCAAAGCTACAAGAATCCTTCTCCACATACACACACTTCTTACTGAGAAATATAAACAGAAGCTGTTTGGATACAAAAGCTTTTATTTATTCTATTTTTTATGTGCTAAGACATATTCCAGGCACTGTGTACTCAGAAAATACCATTGTATAAACAAATTTTACAAACTAAGCCATATTGTCTTGTTCTCCAGATGAAGAAAAATATTCCTTTCAAATGGAATACTGTTGGAAAAATTGTTTTTTAATATTAGAGTTCTTTTTAGAATAAAACCTTCTCCTTTAAACAGAAAAAATAAAAGTATATTTTTGAAAGTGCTAGGGGCTATTTCAATGATATAAAAAACACCCAGAACCCCAAACCAAACCACAGCAAGTGATCATTTGCAAGTAACAAAAAACTGACTCTGCTGTCTACAAAGATAAAGATACAAGTAGGTAACTGAAGAAGGGTCACACATGAAGGAAACTATGAAAACTTAAGGTGCAATTTGTACTTCAAACTATGGTTTCCTAAATTTTGTCATCAAGTTTTATATGTAAATGCTCTTCTCTGGTGTCCTGGGGTGACATTGATGAAACAGATCAGATTTATCAAGTCACAAATGATAAGCCTTGTTGTGACCTGTGATGAATAACTTGTACAGGCTGACAGTCTACTTGAATTCTTTCTGTACTGCCTCACAACTTTCAGCATTAAACTACCCCCATATACTCTATACAGCACCTGAAACCAATTTACACAACCTCATACAATGTGTAAATATGAGCAAGAATCGTCTCTCAAATTCCTGAAAGCACTTCAGACTTCACATCCCACTGGAGAATTTCCATGAGAGTTCTCAAAAGGAACAAGGTAAATAGTGCAAGGTTTAGTGCTGCAAACCCTCATTCACTTCAGCAGAGCCAGTGGCTTCACTGGAATTACTCAGCTCTTGGAGGCTGAGCACAAACACAACCATTTGCACGGGACTTCTCAGCCTTAAATCTACAAATTTACTTGGGAAGGCCAGAGGTTCTCCAATACTAGTGAAAATAGACTCACTGGGGAAATGGAGTTGGTTGGGGTTTTATTCCAGCATCTTATGATACTGCTAAAACTACACTTCTGGCTGGATCCCAACAGAACAGCTGAACAACTCAATAAAGGCCCATCTTTCACTCAAGATTTAAACCAGACATGTATTATCTGTCAATACTCACTCTCAAGGTACTAACCAGCCAGCTGATACTCAGCTACCCCACAAAATCCTCACATGAGTCACAAGTGTCTGAAAAAGCCTCATCAGCACTAACTCTGATTTTTTTTTTTTCTGGAAACATTTTATTATCAAATCAATAGCATTTTAATTCTTTTTAATGTTTTAGGGCTTTTGATGCAAATATGTCAGTATCCACCATGTGTGCTTCTCTAAGACAAAATATTGCTTGTCTTAAAATTTCATCAGTAGATATTGAAGGAATTAGCATTACAACTGTTTTGTAGATGGAAAACAGAAAAAGAAAGGTGAATTGATCCAATGCCAAAGAAAGAAAAACACTATTTCTTCCATTTTCACCATTCCTATCTATTAGGTTATACTGTGCCCTGTGCCTGATATATCAGGTAGGTTGCTCTTATATAGTAAACATCCTAATAAAGCAGGATGATAAAACAATTTCAAAACGCACTGAAAAGGAAATTAATTGTTACGCATCAATAGCTATATCTGAGTTCTGCTCTAGATATGGAAGCTTTCTGCTTCAATCTAAAATAACAATCTCTATATAAATAAAAATTTCCCTCTGAAATAATAATCCATTATTAATGCAATAACAATGTACCATTCCATAAATGTCAACTCCAACATGAAGAAAAAAGCAAAATATTGTCCACTGATAGCAGCAATTCAATTGCTTTTCCTCCTCTTCCTCCTTATTAGCACAGAATACAATTAGTGAACTTTTAGTACCCTTGAAGAAACGATAATCTAAAAAGAAAAATCAGTAAAATGTGTTGATCATTCCTATTGTAAAAACAATTTGTAACAAGTGTGAATTTCACTGTTGTTGGGTCTATTTTTTATGATTTGGCCTGAAGTCTATAAGTGTACATTCCATTCATGGGTTTAACCCGCAGTGTTGCACGGTGATAGTGAACCCAGTCTCCTGAACAGGTACCTGATAACACCCTCTTAGAGCAGCTGATAAGGGAAACTGTGGGATTATGACCCACAAAAAGCTCCAAGTGTTTCCTAGCAAATCCACAAACACCTTAAAACTCATAACGTTGTGTGCCTAAGCTATGCTCAACTACCAGTTCCCCTGCAAACTTCTCATAAAACAAGTGTTTTACAACCTCAGTGGGGGCAGGGAGAAGGGGAAACCCAAAACTTTACAGTCTCTTATCAAAGGTGTGCCGAATGCATTGCCAAAACCCCAATACACTTCAGCATCTATTACTAGGAAGCTGAACACACCTCATGTCCCCCAGATGTCTCTGCACTCTCATAGTAAATGTACTTTTCACTATTACAGGGAAATGATCCCTCTCTGCTGGAAATTGAACCTGACCTCTCCCCTTTCTGTTTCCTAAGCTTCCAAATCACTAATTAGCATCTCTGGTGGCTCTCTCAGAACACCAGAGTTTTATGTGCAAGTAAGACAATCCTTCTCATACCCCTTGGAGCTGATCAGCATAATCTGAAGTTCTTCCCTGAGAAGCTGAGGATAACACTGAAGCCTCTCAACTCAAGGAAAATCAGAAACGTGGTCCAAGTCTCTCTGGCTGCAGTCCAAACTCCCCCAATATTTACCAGCTAGAACACTAAGCTCTGATTTTATTTCCTACTTCCTATGACCACCATTTTTGAAGTTAAAAAAATCCTAAACACATATCATACACATGCTTAAAAATAGGAATGCGAAGCAATCCAAATAAATCAATATTGCTTCATTCTGCAAAAACCTAAAATTCACTCATTCAGAATAGCAGATTTTACCTGATTTTGTGCTGTCACTTGGTAATGTGAAAATCTATGCAGGGTTCTGCTTTTGTTTTGTTGGAGTAGCAGGATTATTTTAATATGGAGAGGATTGATTTTGTTCCTCTATGCATGAGCTGCTGTTGATATCCCCAACCAGAAAGACTCCTTTCTAGAATTATCATCAATATATATTACAAGAGAGTGTTTACTTCCACCCTGCCTCTCTTTCAAAAGCCTTCACAGTGTTAATTCCCAGAGCAAGGCTACAGGTCTCCTACTCAAAATTTCTCTTTAGATTTTCTAATCCTTTTCTCCTTAATCTCCATTATACAAAAAGAAATCCACATATGCATGGTCTGTGGGAAGCTAAGTAACTTTACCTCTCACCATAGTTACCACATCTGATTTAACCACTGGCTCTGGACATTGAATCATTGTCCTTTAAGATTTCAGATTTTATTTGTGTATGCCTCGATACATTCATCAAGCATAAGATTCTACATCCAGATTGATTTTAATATCATTAGTAGACAATTACATTTCAATTTATGCGACTGTAAGATAACATGCCATCCACCTCTGCTCTGTGCACTGCTGTTTTCCAGGATCTCAGAAGCAAAAATGTTTAAATGTGTTACTATGACCGTTATTGACAAGGTTTTCTGTCTAATCTAGTGCTTTGAATGATTCTGAAACAATGTTACATTCAGATTTTCATTAGTGTGCTCAACTATTCTATTAGACTTTTGTTTCTCATGGTAACCAATTTTATTTGACTTAAGGGAAGCTGTTCAAATATTTAAAGGCACTCTGAGATGGCAGGAGTTTATCTAGGAGCATACATGTTGTGTCACAGATATTCCTTTCCTTGCTCTTTTGGATTCCCCCTCCCTTCCCGACCCCCCTTCAAAAACAGTAGCAAACAAATGAGAATCTCGACCTGCTACACTGCACCGGGAACGTGCTCACTTCATCTCTTTATGTAAATATGCAAGTTACAATGGGCACATTTCGAAACCACAAGCTCGGTAGGTAAAACAGATGCTTCTTACGTTCCTTCATATGCACTGAATCCCTCTGCCAGAATCACCAGGCGCAAAGCAAGAACTAAAAGTATAAACATCTGCAACACCTCTCTGTTTTGTTAACATTCTTTCACACGTTTTCTTGCTAACTCCGAAAAGGCTCGACGGTGTAAAAAAAAAAAAAAAGAGCGAAACCCCCCCCCAAATCAACAACAAACAGCGAAATTGGAAACATCTGCGAGATAGCTACGGAAAACGGAATGAAACACGAATAAACAAAAACATGGCGAAAGTGGCCTGGGGTTGTTACACTGTCAGATCATTTCTCCGAGCCCAACATCAAGGCTTTTGTTACAACCAAAGCGGTCATTTGCATGGAGAACCAACAGGGTTTCTTCTCCTTCGGCGTCTCCCCGGCCGTAACACACACACACACACAGACACACACACGGAGTCGCCGTCTCCGCGCACGGCGAGCCCGAAGCCGCCCCAGGCACACAAACACCGCGGCCCCGCCGCGGAGCCCCCCGCACACGCGGCACTCCGCCGCCGAGACGCGATTTAGGGATAAAAAAAAATAACAGACGAACCTTTGGAGCGCTGCCCCAGCCGGAGTTCTCTTCTCCCCTCTCTCTCCCTTCTGCTCTGGCTGTTGCTGACAAGATCAGGCTGAGATTAACAAGTCCATGCTACTCTGCCAACCTCGCTCCTCCGGCGGCTGCACAACACGCCGGGGGCTCGCAATAATACCAAACTTTCGGAAAGTTAAAAATGGAATGGATTGAAGGAATGTAAAGCACAATGGCAGGGAAGCAGAAAACACTGCCTGGACAATTGCAGCAGCACGCAGGGCACTGCTCTGTAGTCAAGGCTGTGTCAGCACTTTCTTTCTAAACACCCCCATTTTCAGGGGGCTGCAATTCAAAAAGGAAAAAAAAAAAAAAAAAAAAAAAGAAAAAATGCTTCTGGCCAAAAATCTTGCAGGTAAACCCCCTTCCCTTTTCATTTTAAATCACCCCTTTAAACCGTTTAGAAAGTTACAGGAGTCTGTGCACTTTGTCAGGCAGTCCCACATGCCTTTTTTATGCAAATACAAGTCTTTTATTTTTTTTTTATGAGGTTTCACAAGAATTTGACCTACATTGTAAATGCCCCCCCCCTTTCTTTTAATAGAAGCAATATAAAAAATACCTTAACATTGAAACCCGGTTCGCATAAACATGGGATATTTTCTAAGTAAGTTCTACATACACATTGCCTGAAAGGTACCAGAGATAGGAAAATGCTCCCACAGACGATCCAGCACAGCCTCTACTGAGGTCTGAACCCCAATTCATTATGGTAACTTGGTAACCCAGACTGCTGAGGGCATCTGCATTTTCCCCGCATAAGGAAAGGGTTCTTATAATCATATTGAAATAAGGAAACAAAGTGTTTGATCTGTATTTACTACTTTACAACTACACTCTAAACTGTGACACATCAGGGCAATCGCTGCTGCTGTTGTTAATCGCCACGTTTTGGTCGTGGGGGCTTTTTTCTTTTGTTTGTTTGTTGGGGTTTTACTCTTGGCAATTTCCTCGAAGACACAGAAATAAAACCTTGACAGCCTTTTTACACAAGCCAGATACACTGAGACACTTTTCAGTTATGTTTAAAGTTATGATAACTAAATTAAGAAAAAAAACTCCATACCATGAACTATACAGCCATATTACTACTTTCTTTTAAAGTAAAAATTCACCTTTATTGTAAAGACTGTACAGCAGCCTAACCCTGCTGGGCAAGAAAACCAAAGCCAAAGTCTTGACTGATATGGAATAGCCAAGACAACAGGCAGTTCATCTAATCCTTACAAGACTCAAGTCCATCAAAACTTTTCCACCAAAAGGCATCCCTCTGGTCTCTGTGAATTTCTGACTCCACAGTACTGTTGCATACGTGGGATTTAAAATCAATTGCATCCATTACAATGGATTAAAACACTTGGTTGCTGTGAATAACTCAGTAAAGCAACTTCCCCAGTAGCTTTACTTTTTTTGTCTCATTCCCATTATCTTCTAAAAAGTCATAACATTTGATGACTATATAATATCCATACAATAGATAGTGGTTGGAACTTTTAAGGTGCCTTCCAACCCAAACCATTCTGTGATTCCGTGTTAGTACCCAATATTAGTACAGGTATCCAGTATTAGTACAGGTCATCTCACATTTCTGCCTTGCAAGAATTGCTGCCTGGCATGTTTTTAAGACAAGCTGATTTGATATGAACACCTTCTTCTGTCAATGCTGTGCACAGCATTGAAAAATACCAAAATTTCTCCCATTAATCAGAAGAAAAAATTAACACAGATTAAAGGTAAGGTCCTAAGTATTTCTCAAACACCATAACTCACCAAAAGAGTGAAGGATTCTGCTTCTCCATTATAATGGAGAATACATTCTAATGGACAATACCACCACACCCACCTGCTCGAAGGGAGAGAACTCTACTGAACACTGAGGCAACCTGTGCTCCTTCCCACCTGAACCAGCACAGGGCTTCACATCCCTGCCCTAGGGATCTGGTCTGCAAATACAAGAAATGATGGTGACACACACCCACATCTGCCACCTGGCACTGGGGTTATAATGGCCACGGAGAGGAAAGAGAAGCAAGTGTGGTAAAAATCTCAATCCACAGCAGTTCTCTTCAGCATGTGAAAGCAGAGCACTGAGGTTTCTGCTCTGCTCCACCAAATAACACACAGAGGGCTTATATTCTTGAAAGATAGATAATTTGCATGCAGTGTTTAATGGTAGACAGATGTTTTTCTCTGATCATTAATCTGGAGCAAAGCGGAAGGCTACTGGAAACAAATGAGTAAAGTTCTCCTAAAGGTTTGGAGCATTCTGTGCACACTGCTTAAGTTAAACTAACTGCTAATTCACACTAAGACACTGAACGAGGACAAACATTAACACATTATGTTTCAACTGGACAATACCAAGAAATACAAAATGGAAGATGATTTTTCATCTTCCTTTTATGACACCAAGGGACAAGGAAAAAATAAAGAAGATACAGTATAAAACTTCTTAGTAGATCCAACCTCATACTTCCTATGAAGAATAAAGTGGTAGGATTTATAAGAACTCTAAAAGCAAAGGTATATAGGGAATTAAACTAAATTTAATTAAATTAAGTCTTGGCTTTATAAGTTTGTATGGTAGGTTAAGTGGAAGATGTACATTAACTTAAAGAGAAAATTACAACCTTTGTATATTAAGAAGCATACCCAGGAATAACAATAGCCATTTTGTTTAATTTAGCAGGAAACTACAGATTTTAACAACTTCAAAAGATCATTAGCTTAGTTCTCATCCCCACATTTATTATGCCAACATTTACACTATAAATCAACAGCTGCAGCCTAAAGCTGAAAACATGCCAGAAATACGCATAGGTTGTATCAATATTTGCACATGGAGCCTTGAACATAAATTAGTTGACACTCAACACTTCAAGCTTCCTCCCTGAAGTTGCAATATTTAAAGGTTAAAGATTAGACATGCTCCCTCTTGTGTTAAACTAAGAATACACGAATACATGCTGTTTTCCCTGACATGATGGTTGCTTGGCCATCTGTTTCATTAAGCAACCCCTTTAGGTCTGGCTACTGATGTCTGACAAAGCTTCACCAATAACCCTCCAGTTTAAAGACAGACACAGTCTCAGCACATGACCTGTATCCACAGGGTATCTGTGTTACATTAAATTAGCTATCAGAAAGAACCATTAAGAGATTACATATAAACAAAACCTGTTGTAAATAAGCGTCTTGGACAAATACATACACGACTTGATCAATTACATGGCAAGTCACACTTCTCCAGTCCCTATAAGCATCACAGAGCCAGGTTCAAGCTGCTCAGTACCATTAATCATGGGGAATACTGAAGAGCAAATTTCCTTCTAAATATTAGCTTACAGGATATTTAAGACAGACAGGAAGAACAGGAATATTTTACAATGCCACATAATTATGTTTGTAAATACAGCAACAATTGAGCAAAGTTTTCAATCCTCCACCCAAGCAGCTCAGGGTGAACCATTCCCTGCACAGAACCTTAATGGAGTCAAAATCCCCCTTATAAAAATTCTCTTGCAGGATCTGGTCCCAAGATCATGTCTAGACATGAATGCTAATCCCAGGTGTAACTAACACAAAAGTTTCTACTAATACACTTCTCAAACAAAGGCTTTGCACCTGGTGTGGGCTTGGTAAATTATGTTTAGGCATACATTTGCTGGTTATGGTCAGCACACGGCTGAATGCTAGGGCAGCTGTGAGTAAATACCAGTAAATAGTTCAGAGTCGAGACCTGAAGAGAATCTAACTGCATGACTTCCCACATACCCTTTTATTTGCCACCATCCTTTTGTGCTGGACAGATATTTTCAGTGCAATGAGGTCTATGCGCACCAGAAATAACGCCACCAAATAGTCTAAGAAACATACTTGCTCTTTCAAACCGTGAAAGTTAAATGTATTCCCTCCTCCTGGGAGTATTGGTGTTTACTTTCCCACAGTCTTCTGCGGACCAGTAAAAACATAACCACAATGTTTAGAGAGCAAAAAAACCATCACGGTTATTGACAGATACAGGTTTTGGGGTCTCTTTAAAGCCTCAGACTCCAGCAGCACACTGCTTGAGGCACATTTACTGCCAGTGCACCAAGAAACTAAACCTGACACCGACTTCAGCAACAGAACGAAGTTTGTATTTACTGCACGTACAGGTCCTATGGGCACATCTCCCTTTTGCTGCAAACTTGGTGTGATGAAGGTTGTCCCAGTGCCCTGTGTCACGCACTGAGGTGCTCAGGAGACGAACATCGAGACACTGCCCTCTACGCAGTACCCAGAAAGCAGATTTCATATTAGGATTGACACTCCAAGAGTGGTTTTATTCCCTCGCACACACAAGTTGAAACTCTGCAGGATCACGTCCCTTTTTCTTTTTTTTTTTCTAATAGAAACACTCACGTACGTCCGGCAGAGGAATTACTGCTCGCTTAAACCGGTGCTTGTCACCTTACAGGTACCGGCCAGAGGTCAGCGGGGCACGCAAAGCCTCTGAGTGCAGCCAGGGAGATCCACAG